>VYZX01004344.1:60997-75540 GCA_013401335.1 Brachypteracias leptosomus
GATGCGTTGCCTTATCTCTTCTAATGTAATCTCATCTGAGACTTGGGTGTCCTGTAACACCCAATTAGGTGTTGCTGTCATTTAACACGCAATTAATATGTTAATCTCTAACTGTGATGCAAGGGTCTTTGTTAATGAAATCGTTACTGAACAAAAGATGAGAGGAATCATTAATACAGAAGGGTGGGACTGTTGTAAAGAAGAATGACAGAAAGAGCAAGGGTTGAAATAACAAGCGAATGCAGTACAGGAATACAAAATACAACACTATGCGGGAGCACAGTTCTTGAAAACAATATTTAACCTATAATATTTTGAGGTGTGGCCTCAGGCTTTCACTTGGATATTTACTTTAGTGGACGCAGCAGGTCTGTGGGTAGACTTTATTGACACATGTTGAACTGACTACAAGACTTGAGTGCTTAAAGTTGTGGGAGCAGAACAATGGTTCCTTATGGGACATAACGCCTCTGAAGTAACTTATCACTAGGGAGCAACAGGAGAGGAAGTGAGCAGTTCACTGACAGGTAGTTCTGAGTAAGTTCACAAATTCTACTTCTATTCAGTAGGGAGGCAAAGAAACTAGTAGTTTTGAAATGTGTTTCAGAACTGAGCCAGCTAGCACTGCCAAGGTTGCAGGAGTGTCATTTCCTCTGCTTTAACTGGAAGTGGCAAATAACTGCACATTGTATGCTAAGACTAACCTTAGGGCAGAGAAAAATTCTCTGACCTTGTAATTTCTGCAGTTCTTGCACAATGAGTGGCAAAGCATCCAAAGACATTTATGGAACTTCTGTACTAGCTTCTCTTCAACATCAGTTGCCAAACTACATGCAAACCTGGAGATTGTTCTCATGCTGTGACATAGTGACTTTGAGTGATTCTTTCCCACAAACCTACATGAATTGTAATTCAGAGATAACTGTGCTGCTGTGTTTTAAAGTCAACGTTTACTTTATATTCTGTCCTGGTTGGACCCCATGGACTTCCAGTGGGGCAGGTGCTGCTTTTTACTGTTGGAAGAAATAATAAACTATATACTGTATGGCCTGATAAGGCTGCTGTGGGAAAAGTGAAGACTGTCTGGGTTGTGACTTGACTCAAGCTTTAACTGAACTCTACACAGAGCGTAAAGTGTGTTCTTTATTTAAGTTCAAATCAGGGATTATCTGGACTCCATGATAAAATGTCAAGCTCTGGAAAAAGCACTCTCCTAATAGAATTTCTGGCAACTGTCTTGGAAAATCTGATCTGAGAAATTAGTATATCAGAATATAGTATCACAGTTGGATTAAAAAGGTAGGGGGGAGAGAAAAGGTGAAAGAACTTGAGTGTACTAGAGAGAACTTTTCATATAATTTAGATCTGACCTGCATTCCCCTTTGGTGTTTCTGCCCTTTTCAAGAGAGACCAAGTTTCTGTGGACATTTTCCCTTGAGAAGTTTCACACAGACTGATACATGTCCTCAATGAAAAGTAAAGAGGGAAGACTTTTTTTTCTTTCCATGTCTGTGGAACCATTAGAATAATTATCACCTAGCTGTCTGCACTCTGGAAATAGGAGATAGAACATTTTGTCCTTTGGCTCTTTGGACCAAATTACAGGCATTTGGTCAAAGAACAAAGCTTTTAGAAGTCTCCATTTAAAGTGTGTGCTGCTTGCTTGCTGCTCAGGTGTCTTAATCTTCTCCCTGACTAACAGTGCAGGTGGAAAATGCTCATTATATAGACTCTTCCATCTTTAACCAGTTTTACACCAAAACTATTTGACTACCTTGTTTGTCTGAGTCTAAATAAAATTTATTTGAGTCTAGGTCACAACTGTTCTTATTTGGGATTCATTGCTCTCTCTCTGGTCAGTTGTTAGGTTCCGGTTGGTTTTGAAGCTGGATGTTGCCAGTATAGGGATAATTGATGAATGGTTTTGATCATTTAGTATGAATTATCTTTGGTTATTTATGTGAACAGTTTTTTCTCACTCTGAAAACTGACAACTAGAACTTCTTTGGGCTCCATTGGATTTGAAGAGTTAATCCTACATGGGGATTCATGAGTTTTTTGAACTAGTTTATTCACTTTATTTTTGGTAAGAAATTATGGCCATCATTTGATCCAGTTTTAATGGTGATTTCTGAGGGTATCTTAGGTGTTTTACACTCAGAGCCTGAAGTCTCTAGGTAGTTGGTGCATTGTCACGTTTAATTTGAAACTGCTATCTGGACGGTATTGCTGAGAGCACTGTGAAAAATGTTCAGTACTCTCATCTATCCTGAGACTAGCAAGGCTGTCAAAGTCAGTTTGACTGAGGCAGTTGCATGTTTTTTGGAAATACACAAGCTGTTGCATGCACAAATGTCCAGCTGTTGAAAAAGCAAACTCAGTAGTTTGGTTTTTTCTGAAGGAAGGTGGAGGAAAAGGGAAGGGAATCCCTGCCTCAGTAAACAAATAACTTGTAGTTGACGTTTTGCTTTCTTATGACAGTTAATGCTAAAGAATTGGTGGCTTTATTTTTTCCCTTACGATATTTCTCAACTTCATGTGAGGGAGAATCCTGTCCAAATAGTTTGTCATCAGTGTGTTTACCCCTTAGTGCTATACTGTGGGGGAATAACTTGGTGTGTGCTTTCCATTTGCCCTTACCCTTCTTAGCATGCAGTGGAGTGGGCCTTGACTTAAAGGTGGTGACTTGACTCTTCAGTTGCTCTACCTTTTTGAGGCACTAATTTTTTTCAATTATTTGATTTTGTATTTGACTGTTTCTCTTAGGAGAGTATTTTGTTTCCTGCTCAGTTTGTAACTGGCTAGAATGTTCCAAAGTCAGCAGTCTAGAGCCCTGGGTGAGGAGTTTGAGTCATGCTTTAAGTCACTACCACTGCTCTTAGGGACAAAAAACCTTTAGAACTTGGAGTCCTGCCAGTCCCATACTGGAGAGCACAAGAACCTTGATGAGAATCCTACCAGAATGCAATTCTGCTTTTCAGCAATGAAGGTAACTCTTTCCCTCCTCTGTCCACTGTCACTTGGTTGTTTTGGTTTTTTTGTTCTCTTTCCTCTCTAATAGTTTGCACCTCAGTCCTGTCAACTTCATTTAAGAAAAAAAATCCACCTTATTTCATGTTTATATGCATGATAAGATAATATTTATCTTAATCTCTTCCTCTGCTACAGATGCCATGGATCAGCTTGAGCAGAGGGTAAATGAATTTTTTATGAACGCAAAAAAAAACAAACCTGAATGGAGGGAAGAACAAATGACATCAATCAAAAAAGTAAGGATATCATCAGAGTGGGTCACATTTTTCTTTGCAAACAAAGATAACCTTAGGAAAAAACAGCTTATGATTGATGGAGACCTAAGTGTTTAGAACTGTGGCTTTCCTTGGGCTTTCACAGAGATGGATAGAGCAACCTATCAGGAGAAAGGTGACTGAAAGGTTTCTTTGATCAAGCATTTATCTCAAGTTTTACCCAGTATTTGCTAGCATTTTAAAAATTATGATCCTGAAATGGTGAGGAAACCAGGTACTAAATTTTCAGCTCAGCTTTTTTTTTTTGTTTCTGCTTGTGTGACACAGAGTTGTGTAAGTTCATTGGCTTTCTTCTAGAGGATATTTTTCAAGCTTTGCTACAGCATTTCCTGTGATTCTGCTTATGTCCTTGTATATGTTATACTTATGATATATTTAGCTTTAGGGAGGGAGGAATAAAAAGATGGATGTCTCCTGTTTTATCCTTCAACACTGGGGCGTTGGCGGTGGTATTGTTAGCAAGGTAGTCCATCATTTTGTCAGGAGAAACTCCTTTGTAGTCTCCTACACTTGCTACTTCAACCCTTTATTTGTCCAAGGGTTGTTTTTTTTCCCTTAATTAATACAAATAGATTTCTGTATTTAAAAGAACAAAAAGTCAAAGCTCTGACTTCACTAGAGTAAATGAAAAATTTGCTTTTGACTTTAGTTGAAACAAAATTTCAAGTAGTTCTCAGCTAAGCAAGCTACTCTTCAGTGGAAATTGAGAATAAAAAGTCATGCCTGTTTAAATCTAGAGTAAATACATGTTTAAACATACTTCTTCGTAAAACAAGTTTTGTCTGGATTTTCATTAGACTTTAGAATTGGATTATTTTATAATACACTTCTGGGTTATATAAATGTATTTTTAAATAATTTAAACTATAAACTATATACATTATTATCTCTGTTTAGCTACAGTGCCGGAAAGGCCTCCCATGACAGTACTGTTTAGCATTATTTTGAAGGGCAGTAGTATCTGCAGTCATCCTAAAGATCCACATGAAGTAAAGACATCATCTCATTTTGAGTCCATAACCTTATGCTGTGTAATACAATATGAATCCAAGACGATTTCTTTTCTTGTAGCATTTTTTGCATAAGTCTAAGTATCACTGTAGGAGGAAGTGTCCACATCTTGTAGTTTGGCTTTTTCTAAGGCACAAACAATAAATTCATATGCATCATATCTCTCATCTGAAACTTAGCTGATTGTTTTTTGTAGTAAACTTTCACAGTCTTTCTGAAAACTGACTTGAATTTCTCCTTTTAACTTACATTTTGTGCTGAATAACAATAGCTTAAAGTGATTGAAATTGATTCAGTTATGTTCATAATTTAAAAATTATTCTCTTTATAATAGGATTATTATAAAGCTTTGGAAGATGCAGATGAAAAAGTGCAACTGGCTAATCAAATATACGATTTGGTAAGTGGACAGAAGGCTTGTGGTGAATTCCCTAAATTTATGCCCTGAGGAGTTCTAAATAATTTGATAGGCACTACAGCTATGCTACCTGTACCGTTATGTCAGCTGCATACAGATATTTTTTCTGGTGAAAGAAACTTTTCATATTTTGTTGACTTTTAAGAAGTTGCTTTGGATAGCAAGTGTCACTTAAATACAAAACATGCAGAAATAATTTTAGAAATCATAAGGTTTTCATGCATGTCAATTTTGTCTTTTTTTTTTTCCTGAAAAGAGACCATGAGCAAGTTATTCTTCCTTATAGCACATGGGTTTTGAATTTTAAGTACATTTCTTTTACATTTTCTCAGAGAATAAAACCTGCGAGTCATGCTGTACTAAAATGTAGACATAAGCCAAATATTTCTTGTCTGCTTTAGTTTTGTTTCAGCTAGCCAAGAGTTAGCTGACAGATACAAAAGACGGGTACATTCTGCTGTGTGACTACACCTGAAGAAAGCATTTGGAACACAGTGTTTCTTGCCATGATACTATGTTCAGACTTTTTTTGGTTAATTTTCAGAACCCAGGAGCATGTGATCACTTACTCAAATACAAAGGAGTCTTTGCACTTTCCATTTAGAGACCCTTTTACTCAATACTTAAGTTTGCTGATGTGTCTAGTGGCACACAATTTGCAGTTCTGTAAATGTTCAATTTCCCTAATGCAGCCCAACCTCTTCTGCAGTGCATGTCATGTACTGTTCTTTCTCTTCCCCTTTCTATACCCACGACACCCCCAAATCCTCTTCATCTCTTTTCTTGAAAGAAACACTTAATGCTATGTCTTGAAACATTGTCCTTCAGTAAGAGAGGGCTTCTGGCTGCTGAGCCAATATGCAGCCTTAGTGTATCCCATGATTGACTGCACAGCTTAGGAGCAACAGTGCTATTTTGGTATTAACTCCAATATCTCTGCTGAGTTAGGGAAATGTAGGTGACCAAGAAGTTACGCTTCCGTGTGTCTTTATGTGTGCTTAGTGCTACATGACAGAGAATAGCTGAAAGGGAAATACTTAGCAAGCCTGAGTTTAAGGATGTAGATACTCATGTTCCAGAACTGGATGCTAATTATTATTGCTTTGTCTCAAAAATAGGTAGACCGTCATTTGAGAAAATTGGACCAGGAACTGGCTAAATTTAAAATGGAGCTTGAAGCAGATAATGCTGGAATTACGGAAATATTAGAGAGACGTAAATATGCATGATTTTCTTTAAGAACATGACAGATTTTCTTTCACTTAGCAAAATTTAAATATTGTACTCCTTTTAGTAGCTGTCAGTATTTCCATTTTTTTCAAAATTTTGTTTTAACTCACATACTTTTCATTAGTCAGTGATTTTCAAATTCTAGTTTCAACCTCGATTTTACCAGTGAAGTCAAAATACAACTAATTAGAATAATATTTTTTTTTGCATACCTGTTGCGTTTATGAATCACTGCAGTAAGGTACAGAATTCTTTAAATCTGTTTTTAATGACTGTAGATATTCAGATAAGTACTTCAGCCTAAGCTTGCTGCCCACCCAGTTCAGTGTACAATTTCTTACTTGAACTAACTGCTGCCAAATTGAGGAGGGCCATTATTTTTACAGATGTGGAATGCTAAGTAAAGTAAGGTGCTCAGTAGTTTTCTTTTTTCTAAATGGGAGAGAATGCCTTGTTTTGTAATGGGATAGTGAGAGGGAAGCATTTCGGGTAAGATATCTGCATGCTTAACAAATAGAGCAATGCTGGTATTCAGAATGTGTACCAAAAATGTAATGTGACAGCTTTTTGGCCAGATTGGTGTAGAAGAATCTGGCCTTTCTGTAAACATTGGCATTTAGACATCAAGTTCAAATGCAGTTATGATAAATTTCAAAGTTGATTTAACTCCTGTGATTATGAAGCTAAGAGGCAAGGACTGTTCTCATACCCAAGGACAGTCAAAAGTGACATAAAGCACTTGAAAAGATTAGGAATAAATATTCTTTCTTTGAACTTTGTGTGGCTTTGTCATAAAAGCTTGGAATTTTTGGATATTTTATTTGTAATGTCTATTATAAATAACAGGCACAAAAAGAAAACTGCAAACTAAGTGCTTTAAATGAACTAGCAACTACATGAAAGATCTAGCTTATCTTAGTTGGAATCCCAGCTGCAATTTTAAGATATGATACTGCCTTCAGTTGAGCCACCTGTTTGGTGAAGTACGTAAGGAGAATTTCAAGAATTCAAACCAGAAATGTACCAGACTGCATGTTGAATCTTTAAGGTTTTGTTGTTTGTGGGGTTTTTTTATAAAGTGGTAAGTAGAAGCCTCTTAACATTTCTAGCTTTCAGAGTAAATACACGGTGTTGAGGTTCCGCCAGAGGGCAGCCGTTGGACTAGTTCATAATGTAATTAGCATTAGCACAGCCAAAATAGCTCCTTATGCTTGGAACCTCTTCTAGAATAATTTTCTTTCTTTAATACATACATGTGTTTCTTGAAAGCACTGAAAGAAGAAAGAGGTAAAGAAGCATTGAAGCTACAGAGCTTGAAAAATGAATGTGAATTACTTTATGGAATTGTTTTCTGTATAAATGTAAGCTGGTAGATATGGCAGCTAGTTCAAAATTTTTTTGCCAAGTTTGATACAAAAACTTTTATATTGTTTTAATGAAAATATATGGTCAAATTCTTTCCTATGCAGTAATTGTTTAGCCTCATATTACAAGAAATGCTATTCTTACACATAGACTTGAATTTCTGCACTGCTCCCCCCTTTTTTTTCTTTTTTTTCTTTTCTTCTTTATTGCTCTGTGTATTCTTAATGTTAAGAAAAATTGGAAAATGGTCTGAAGCCCTTCCTGTTGAATGCTAGATCATCTTGGAAGACGTTGCTAGTGCTTGTGTGTTTTGACAGCGTGACAAGATGGACTCAGTGGGTTGAGATGCCTCTTTAATACAGTTACAATCTTCTTTTCAGTTCATATTGGTGTAGATTGTCAGTAATTTGATGCAGCATTCTCCAACCACCACTGTCTTGTGTGCAACTCATTTGAATAAGTGGCATGTTGAGAGCAATGTTGTTGCTTGTTCTCCTTAATTGGCTGTGATTTTAACTTCTTGATTTCATCAGTTGAACAGTAACAGTCACCAATTTTTATTTTAAAACTGTTCTCATTGGCTTCTGGTTGTACTACAGGAAGGGTTTCAACTCTACCAAAATCCTTCTGATTAAAATAAATATAACCGCACAGTGATTTGGTTAGTATTGTAAAGATTCATTTAGCATCTGAAAGTCAAAACTATGCCAATGATGCCTCTGAAATTTTCCTGTCCTTTTTACCACCTCTTAGGATCTCTGGAGCTGGATACACCATCACAGCCTGTGAATAATCATCATGCCCATTCTCACACTCCAGTGGAGAGTAAGTGTTTGAGACTTAAAAGTGTGCCACTTTTTATGTTTCCTTTATTTTGGGAATTTTTACTTATTTTAATATTAGGAAAATAACTCAGAACTTTTTTTCTTTTTTTTCTCTTTCTCCAAACATTATGGGGACAGGGGAAAGGCATAATGCAATGATAATGCTGTTCAGAAGAAGTGCAAGAATGAAATATAAGGTTTTGCTGATAGGAATTAGTGGAATTAGTCTAGTTAGAGTTAGACTTTAAAGTTGAAAAGGTTTTATGTTTGAATTCCTTTCATTTGTTTTATTTAGAAAGGAAACACAATCCATCTTCTCACCATACTACAGCAGATCATGTTCCTGAAAAGAAGTTTAAATCTGAAGCTCTTCTATCTACTCTGACTTCAGATGCTTCTAAAGAAAATACACCAGGTAATCTTAATTGTCTTGCATTTTATTACTTTTTAATCAGAAGAAGAGAAACCCAATTGTATTTGTGAGTTACTGTCCTTTGAAATCAGAGGCTCATACCCTTTCCTCTGGGATTTTCAGTCATTTGAAGCATGAGAAATTGCAGGCATTGTTACTCATCCATGTTGTCCATGATGAGCATCAGCTTTGTTGTCATACAACAGCAGCATGTTGGCTGTTTCTTTTTATTTACACTGCTTGGAAGAAGGTAACAGTACAGTTTTCATTCAACCAGTGGTAGAAATATGAGACAAACACATGGAAAAAGAAACACATGCAGCAATTTCCAAAGTAAGGGAAAAGAATTTTCACTCTTTGTTTGTTTAAGAATTGGTCTGGCATGGCATTCAGCTACAATAAAATAAAATTCTCTCATGTGTTGTCTGTTCCAAAAGAGATGAGAAGTCTTTTTGAGTAGTGAATAAAAAAAACACACAACTTTCTGCCCATTCTCAAAGTGTTTCATAGTTTTTTTTCTGAAAATAAGATTGTGAGAGGTTATAGTAAGTTATCTACCTTATGTTTTGGAACTTAGTGCTGTTGATCAGATTTAAGTAATGTCTCTCATACCCATTTTACTTTTCTTTTGAAGGAACTTCACATGAGATGGCAAATAAAATGTACCAGTATTTGAGCAGCTGTTATTCTGCAGATAGCTATGGAAATCTGTGTTGCATTAGACTGTGATTTGTAGTTTTTAGAATTAAGATTCTTGGAAGTTTTGCTTCAGAAACAGTATAGGTGTGCAAATTCTTACCCTCTTCTTGATGGTTACAGTAGTCAGCATCATTTCAACAGAGATTGGGTTTACATAGACATAGCAGCCACATCTGTTCTTTGCCAGCTGAATATGAAAGTGAGGACTGTCTTTCTAAAAGGACTCCTTGCTGGGGAACAAACTTTATTTTCTTTAGGCCAATACTGGCTGCGTCAAACGACTTTCAAAACTTTTTTCCAAATTACCAGACAGCTCAGATGCGTAAGCAGACTTCCTACTCTTTCACTGGTTGTCATATATAACTCTTCTTAAAATGCGAAGGAATTTAGTTTCATTTTGAATTTCATAAATGTGTTCTGTTCATCAAGGGTGTCGAAACAGTAATTCATCATCCTCTTCAAACAATACATACAATACAAACTCTTCTCAACCATTGGCATCATATAACCTGGGCTCATTATCTTCAGGATCTGGGGCCGGTGCAATTACCATGGCAGCAGCTCAAGCGGTGCAAGCCACAGCGCAGGTAACGTCAAAACAGTCTTGTCATTCTGCCATCCACTATAAAACGCTAGTGACTTTCTTTTTTTTTCTTAATCTGAATTCTCACGGTCACTTTCAGCTGGTTATTTCAGCTCATACTGTCATTTTTGTTTATAAGCTACTGTTCCATCCTGTAAAACTTACATAAAGGGACAGCTTGTTTTCTAGCTTTTCCTGTGGGATATTCTTACACATTTTTACCACTTATTATACATCACTTTGTAACAGGATAACTAATGAACCCGTGCAGCTAATTAGCAATTATCAGCCTGGTGTATGTCTTCTGCAAGAGCTCTGCTATGTAATCTGATACAGTATCAGTATTCCTTTTAGATGAAGGAAGGACGACGAACATCCAGTCTAAAAGCCAGCTATGAAGCATTTAAGAACAATGATTTCCAGCTTGGAAGAGAATTTTCATTGTCCAGAGATTCAACTGGATATTCATCATCAGCTCTGGCATCTACACTAACACAGACATTAAGTTCATCAACCACAGATTCACGAAGTGGCAGAAAAAGCAAGTAAGTTTTCTTACTTGTTGACTGCAATTATAGCTTTTAAGACAGCAAAGTTTTCTTTTAAAGGTCATGGGCCTTAATAGAAATACTTCATATTTAATCTCTGGCCGGGGCTGGGGAATGGATCCACCTAAGATGGCTACTGCCTGCTGGCCTTTTTTTGGTCAGGGCTTTCTTTTGTCCTCTCACTTTTTTTTATTTCAGCCAACTCACTCTGAGGTTTTAAATAGTGTCTTGATCTGCTTTTTCATCTGTGATATAGTCTAGTTTCTTCTATTTTTCTGTGTTCTGGAGAGAAGATTTGGCCTAACAGCAAATGTTGGGAGTTAACCATGCTAATGTTTGTAGATGTTTTTTAAATAACCTGGAGATCTGCTTCATGCCACTTCACAAATAAGCACAACACTTTCCAGTGGCTGACCATCTAGGACAGGAAACAGAATTAATTTTATTTCCGATTAAGATGAAATTTAAAAATATTTTAAACACAGTGTCACAACACATTGTGACAACAATCACAAGTTGTGCTTGAAAGAGTTTGTCTCAAAATGCCCATTCTTTTAAACTGCCTTGCATCTTTTTGCTCATACAAATTTGTGTGTGTTCACAGTGCAGCTAGTAATTTTGTCTCAGAAGCATTTTTCATCTATGTATATCTTGGGTGTCAGATCTGACCTATAAGCAAAAGCATGGAATTTCTATTCTGGCACTGTTCCTGTGGAGTGATTGGTGATGCTTCAGTGGAGATTAACGTTGAATCAGTCATCTTCAAAACACAGTTATCTGTTGTACATGACATATGACATTATTTTGTACATGACATATGACATTATTTTGTACATGACATATGACATTATATGTAAAATTCTTGTTTTATTGTTAACCTAATTTTTAAGAGTACTTTACACCAGGGCTGTTGATGGAAAATTTTGTGAAGAAAAACGTTCATTAAAGCCATTTGACAGTTTAAAGCTGTTAAATTCCATTGATTAGAATAGTGTGTCTTGCACTTGTAAGCTGGTAAGATTCATTTCCTTTTTCCAAAGAGCATTCAATGTGTCCATTTCAGTTCTTGCAGTTGTTGAATGATGGGCAGCAGGGAATGATGCTTTTGAGATTTACATCCTGCAGTGTTCCAGAGTCAACAAAAGTACAGGTTTTGTGATCCTTTCACTTGTCAGGAAATATGTTTAAATTAGGATGTACTGGTTTTTTTCCTTTTTTTCTAGAAACAATAACAAATCCTCAAGTCAGCAGTCCTCATCATCTTCCTCTTCTTCGTCTCTGTCATCATGTTCTTCTTCGTCTGCACTAGCACAAGAACTGTCTCAGCAAACAGCAGTAATACCAGAGTCTGATTCTAATAGCCAGGTTGACTGGACCTATGATCCAAATGAGCCACGATACTGCATTTGTAATCAGGTAAGGATGTCTTCCAGCCTGAAATAAAACTGGAACTGCTGTTTTGCTGTAATTGAACTTCCTTCTCTGTTTAAAACCATTCTATTTGCAGTCTTTTGGAATCCTGATCTTTTTTTTATTTATTTATTGGTGCTATCCATAATGAACTCAACTGTTGAAGCTAAAAACAAGCAGTGATGTGACATACCTGGAGATTTTTAAATCTTTTAATGAGTACTTCAGGAATAATTTAATTCAAAATTGAGTGGGTTCATAGTGAATTTAGTTAAAATTCTAAGTCAGTAAGGAATTTTCTTGGCCTCTTCTACTTTCCTTTAAAAAAGCCAAAACAAACAATCAATCAATCAAATACCCTAAACTCCACAAACAAAAAAAACCCCAAAGAAACAGAAACCTAGTTTTGTAGAAGTCACCTGGAAACTTGAGACTGAATGACAACATGAGAAGCTTGTATTTTAAAATGCCTGTTCTTTTAAATACTTCTAAGAGTGTTGGTGTTTTTTAGAGTTTACAGAGTTCTGTCATTCTCTTTAAAGTATGTGGGGTTTTGGGTTTTTTTGTTTTGTTTTGTTTTTTTCAAATAAAGTGCTTGAAATTGTCATGTATGCAAAGGAAATGCCAGGCATCATAGTCTTGAAACCTGGACTGATAATGTACTGAACACCATTGTTTAGACCAAAATGTGCTTCCTTCCTTTCCAACCTGAAATATAAGAAATATATTTTTTAAATTTTTTTGCATAAATATTTTTGAAGATTTTTTTTGTGAACATGTTCTTAGGGTTGTGTAATAAAATAAAAATCAAAATACTGTTTCTTCTGTTAATGGGAAAACTCCTCAAAGGAAGAAACTTTAACCCTTTGAAAATGTTGATTGCTTTTAATTAGTAATAGAATTGTTCTGTTCTTTTCTTTTCTTATTTACTAGGTGTCCTATGGGGAGATGGTAGGCTGTGATAACCAAGATGTAAGTAACAAAGTTCAAAAGGCTCATGAGAGGCTTGTGCATGTAACTGTTGCTTGCTGGAGTTACTTTTCTTTAGAGTTGGTTTTAGAATATTTGAGAGTAGTATACATGAGTTGAACCATTCTTCAGGAAACTTCTCATCTGTTTGTACACTCAGGTTCTTGTAGAAGGCTTCAGCCTTTACTGGGAAGGTTTGACATCTTCAAATGCCCTTTATTTCTAGGAACCTTTAGCAGTGTCACTACTACTATCCGTTGTCTGCTTCAAATAAAAAAAAATTAAAAGAACAGTTGAATGTAATCATGTATTTCCTGAGATACTACATTTAAAGAGAAGTGAGTGATAAGATCACTGTTCTGTCACTTAGTGTTGTCAGACTAAGTATTTCAAAACATAATGTACTTCTTTTGTTCAGTTATGTGAGTCCATATATGACTCCTAGAAATTTTACTGTTTTTCTTAGTCTTTGGAGTATATATTTAGGATGGAGATCCTCCTCTCTTCTTGTTTTGTCCTGTGACTGTATGAAAAGCAGAATCTATAATTTTTACTCATGTTTCATTTTCTTAGAATTGTGTTTGTGATAGGTGTTTCAAAAAAAAAAACCCCAGCAGAATCCCAAACCCTCTCCTTAATTCTGTTTTTATAGTGCCCTATTGAGTGGTTCCACTATGGATGTGTTGGACTGACAGAAGCACCGAAAGGGAAGTGGTACTGTCCGCAGTGTACGGCTGCAATGAAGAGAAGAGGCAGTAGGCATAAATAAATCTGGAAAACAAATTACATACTAGAGGTTTTATAGAGGACTTGGGAGAGGGACAAAGCCCCACCACACTTTCTTGCAACCACTTAAGGGTTAGCATAGCAGTCATAAGATCTTGAACTATTGATTTTGCTAGTTGTGTTTTAATCTTGTAAGTAAATTATTTATGCACATTGATGTGCTACAGATACTATTCCAGTGAGCCTTGGGTTGTTCCAGTGGCCAACGTATGCAGACATTTGTACTATCAAACCATTTTCTCTAAGCAGTGGGCATTCTACAATTATTCAATCTTCAAAAAATTCCAATGAGTCAAGATTTTAAATGTATGTTTTATATTCAACAGATATATTCTGCTGCATGTAATGTACTCAAGAGCTGTTATGTAACACTATGTATATAAATGGTGCAAAGAGTCAGTGCTTCTGGAAAAAAAAGAGACAATGGTTTTTAAAATGCCTTTATAGCTTTGGTTCTTTATGAAACTTAATTCAGCAGGCTGAAGAAAATGGTTCTTGTATACAGCGGGCTGTTGTCCTCTAGGGTACTTGAGTATGTAAAAACAAAAAAAATGCTGTAGAATAAAACAAACTTGTGCCATTAGTCTTTATATGTTTCTGCTCCAGAGAAGGTGCAGGGTGTAAGAGGAAAAAAAGGTGTTAAAGTGATGATAAATTTTTATACCAAATGTGTTTATTTTTTTGTGCAAGTAATCCTTTAAATTTGAATTGTATTAGGTGTTAAAATAAAACAACCTCAACTCCTCAAATGAATGTTTTCTGTACATTTGTCAAAAAAAGGTTTGTCCCTGAAATGGTTTCAGAAGAACACGGACAAGTTTGCGCAAGAAATGGCTACACGTGACCTGTGTGAAGGATCATTGTACAGGAAGACACTTCTCTGGTGGGAGGATATCTAATACATTTATAGGTACATGTTGAAATACTATTTGCCTTGCTACTATTTGCCTTGCTGTCTCTATCTCCAGATGATAAGTGGC
>VYZX01004344.1:78729-126446 GCA_013401335.1 Brachypteracias leptosomus
GGTCAGGCAAATTTAAATACCAGGGCATTTTCTGCAAGTTGCTTGAGGATTGCTCTCAAAGTAAGGCACCTATAGAATTGGATCTGCAACAGACTGGTATTCTAGAAGAACTCATGAATGGAGTATCTGAGCAATTGTTATGTGTTTTAATATTTCTAAAGGAATAGAAAGTAATAAAAAATGTAGATTTTTAAAAAGCTTCAAGTTGGATCTACAAACTTAATTTTTATTTTCTTGGACATTGACAAACTGACAAAGTGGAATTAGTGTATGTGTGAGTAGTTCCATATTGGCAGAGTCCTTGCCTCGTGTTCATCAGAGTCCTTGGAAAGCTTCACTGGGCACGCAGAGGACAGATTGATGTATACAGGGTGTCTCACAAAAGTTTCTTTAAAAAAGTGATGTGCTAGTTGAAGTGTGATAATGTTACATGTCTGTTTCACAGAATCACAAAATGGCAGGGGTTGGAATGGAATTCTGGAGATCATCTAGTCCAATCTTCCTGCCAAAGCGGGTTAATCTAGGGCAGGTTACACAGGAATGCGTCCAGGTGGTTTTTGAAAGTCTCCAGAGAAGGAGACTCTCATATCTGAAAAATAATAAAGAGTAAAGGAATAAACTACCAATATTCTCAACAAGGAGAGGTTGCTAAAGGAGTCCAGCAGGATTCTGCTGCTCAGCAATTAGGTAAGAGGTCAATTAAAGAGGGCAAATAGTAACATGATGTTTGCATTAATTTTGGGTTCTCAATAAAAATGGCAAATGTTAAAAGTAGCAGAACAATCTCATGCTACTATCTGATAAAATGTAAGATGTAATTCAACATTTGCTAAAATAATATATCTGATAATACTTAATTCTCAGTTTACCTGTAGCTGGGGTCTCTGAATTGATGTTGGACTTGCCTAGGTAATTCTGAAGAAACATCAACTCATTGGTCAGCAGCTGGTCAGACAAGTGCAAAGAATGACTCAGTAGGAGATAAAGAGTAAAACAAAAAACAGTTTTACGCTGTATAAATTGATGTGCACTCGGGTCTTAATGTAGCACAAAGTTCTGCTCCACTCCTCTGCAAAAATGTAGCCAAACTTGGAAAGGCACAAAGAGGAGGATCAAAATAGTCAAAGCCGTATAATGGCAACACATCTGAGAAGCAGCTGAATTGTCTGGGACTCTTCTGGGTGGGAAAGAGACAGCTCAGTGGGGTTGTAACAGGGATTTGTAAATTCAGGAGTGCTGTAGAGAAAGTATGTGTATTTCGACAGAAGAGGCAGTAGGGAGGTAGCCAGTAAAAAAAGAGCAGCATTTTTAGGCACATGGCGTGCCTCAATTGTATAACTAGCACTGGTGTAAAAAGTGACTGAGACATTAATGGAAGCAAAGCCCAGAGAGGCATCAAATGCTGAAGTAACACATCTGGATCAAAAACTTACTGAAGACTGATCACTAGAAATGAAGAGAGTTTGTAACCAGGGGAGTGTTCCTGAATCTGCCTGTGACAGGCCTACAATCCTCTGGCATACACCACTGAATGCTGTTTGGTACAAGACACTAGGGTAGGTGACCCTTTGACATTACACAGTGCAGCTGCTCTTAGTTTCATCTCGATGCTCCAGAATTTGGGTGAATTTTTAGGATTTCGAAGTATTTGTAGTTCCACAAATGGAGAACCAATGTGCTAAGCACTGCAATAGAACAAAAAATGATCTGTGCCTTGTAAGCTGTATGTTTGCATTGTGAAGAAGTAACATTTTTTCTTCAGCTGTAGGTTTTATTTATTCTAAATCTGAAAGAAAAAGAGAGAAGTGCACTTATGCTTCCTGCTTTGAAAATCCTGCTAGGTTGTCTCTCTGAATACCACAGAATAATTTGCATTCTTGTCTTCTTTACCGAACTTTGCAAAATGCTGTTCAGCTGTGCACAGTAAAGATTAAAAATTCTGAGGTTGGTTTCCCTTTTCTGTTCCCCCTCACCAGGGAGGTACTTCCCACTGCAAACTGGCTTTTCTTGGCAAGTTTTTTCACCTCCCACCTCATCCTGCTGGAATGTCTGAACTGTGCATTTGTTCAATAGTTGTGACAGGTGACAGAAGGAAGACCCAGGTGGCCTTCACCTTGACAGCAGAGGGTTCAGTTTTGCGCTTTTACTCAAAATCTCTGAGGAGCAGAATTGCAAAAGGGATAAGGGTGTGACTTTTTACACTCTCTTAGGGGTATCCATGGATAGCTAAAGTTAGGCTGCACTGTATGAATGCAGTCTCTGCCGTTTTATTACTCCTCCCAGGATGGCCTAAAATGCTCTGAGTAACTAAAGGAAGAAAAATGCCACACTTCAGTATATCTGTGCCAATTTACAGTAATATTCCTCTAGCCCTTTCAAATCCTTATTTTGCTTTTGCACTCATATGATATTCTATGAAGACAAACAGCTTTTTTCTCTAGATGAGTCTTTGAGGTATTTGAGCTTGTAGAAGTTGTCAGCAGGCTGCATCATTACTTACAAACCTGTGCTTGCATACATCACATCTTGTATTTTAGAAAAAAAACACAACAGTATTTTCCCACGTTAGTGCATAATAGATTTTAAGTCTTTATTATAAACATGAAACCTACCTAATGCAGTAGAAAATGATGAACCATGTTAGGATTCACAGCTGCTTTAATGGTTTTAAAGCCGTAATACTACTTATTTCTACATTGTACCTTACATTATGAAAACTTCTGAGTGTTGTGACTGCTCTGTTCCTTTCTAAATATTTATTCAGCAATGCCATATACATTGAATCAAATGTGTATGTCCACTTTTATGAAACTGGCCATTGCCAACTAAGAAAAGTTTTACTGAAATTTAAGCATACAATGAGAGGATTCTTAAACTAAATAAAGTAGATACAGTTGTTCAGCTACAAGTTGTATATTTTTCATAAGAATATCAGTATTTTGGGGGAAAAAAAGTCTACTTTTGTTGCTGAACAGAGATTTATTTATTAGGTTAACAGTTAACTTGGTTTTCCTAATTAGGGTCATACTAAGCCTTTCTTTCTAGAGGAATAAATAATAATTATACTGTATTTGCACATGTGAGAATTGCTGGAACAGAAATAGGCAAGCAAAGTGAAAATAATTTTATATTGGTTCCACCTGTGAAATTGTGGCCACATAACTTCAAAGCAAGTTTACTATTTCTTTTCAGAAAAAGACATGTGGGATAGATGGTTGGGTGAACTTTGCAAGTGCGAGTATAGTAAGTGCTGGAAGGGGTCAGTCAAGGGAGTGTTATGGAATTGGGGAATCCTTTCTTGTCAGAAGTACAGGAATATTTCCCCCTTTGTTGGTAAATGTTTTTTACAGCTCTGTTTTCTTTTATTTTGGTCAGACTGAAATTATGTTGTTACTGTATGTGTGTAAAAATAAGTGCTCATCAAATTGAAAAGTTGTTCTAAAAACATGCTATCATGTTGTCTGTTTGAAAAGCTGATAAGTTAAAGGATTTCTGCTGTGACAAATTTATTTGGGCATGGTATTCTTGACTTAAATTATTTTAAAATGTGTTTAATTTCTCTGTCATATTATTTGGAGCTAAATTAATCTCAGGCTTTTAAAGGAAGCATATTTTAAAGATGGATGGATTAGTCAATAGTTGAATGAACTGACAATAAAAACATATGTTCCTTAGTCAGGTGTGGAAAATTAAATGATTCTACAGTCAGAACTATTGGCCAACCCCTTATTTTAATTTAGGAAGGTATACCATACATTTTCCCAGGGATCTTCCTGATAGCTTATTAGGCATTTGGGATGGCTAAGAAACTCAAGAATAAACAGAAGTTAAACTAGGAGTTATTTTTAAATTACCCTCAAAAATTAATACTATGTGTTAAACACTACTCCAGAGTAGAAATTTTCTTAGACGCTGACTTAAAGCATGCTTTTGTAAACAGAAGTGCTTCTTTCAGAAGTAAGAATTGCATTTGAGAGAGTCACTTACATCAGAGCAGTTCTGCCTGCCTCTTCTATAAAGTTGTTGGTTGCTTTTGTAAGACATAAATACAATCTCAAATGTGCACTGGGAAAACATCTCAGCGAAGTTTTAGCACAAGGAATTAAAAATAAAGATGATTCTCAAAAACAAAAAAGAGAAAAAAACCCAACTTTAGGGTGTTTTGGTTTATATCTCCATTAATGTTCAAGATGTACCAACTCTAAACTACTTTTTATTTTAATTTTGAAAGTGCTTTCCAAACACTTACCTACAGCTATTTACTTAATGACTTCTGTTAAGAGGGGGAAAGGAATGTACTGGGAATGTGTCTCAATGGGGGGTGACAAGCCTCTTAATATAGAAGATTCTAAGTTTTCCTTTTTCCTATTGTTTAAATCTTAAGCATTAATATTTAAACTCATGAAGGAAAGTATCATCTAAATACAATGTTCATAATTATATCAGCACACTATAAAGCTGTAACTTGATTTAGTATTTGGCTAATGATGGCACAACTTTAAATCAACTCCAAATATTCTCTGTAATTTTCTTTCTAAAGTCTGTTTTAAGACAAGAAAATTAGCTATCAGCCTTATGTGCATTTTATTCACTTTCTGTGTTGGCGTTACTCGGTTTTACATTATTTTCTGAAACAAATAGTCTCTTCAATATGCTTTAGTTTAAATAGTGCATAAAAATATAGTTATATGGAAATAGTGATTTATTAAAAAATTGTAATGGGAGCTTATTTAGCTACTCCTTAGTGTATTTCAGAGGGATTCTGATTTGGTTATATTTTAAATTTTGCAAAAAAGAACATCTGCATCTGCCTCTAGTCATAGAACATATCACCATAATGAAAAATAAATAACAAAACCACCCACAAAGGAGATAACCCCCAACAGCCTAGTAATCAGACAATGAACAAAAATGCTTCTATTCACTTTTCAGCTCCTCTGGACAATTCAAATTAGGTGTGAAGTGTAGAAAATGACAGCAAAACACTTCAGATCTCTCAGACCTGAGAAATATCTTCCATATTCAACAGCCCCTTGCCTGGAATGCTAGTTTTACACATGATCCGTTTAATCAAAATGGTTCAGGTCACCCACTGACAGTATGATGTTCGGCTTCCTCCCGGCCCCATCCCAGTGGTGCAGCAGGACGTTCCTCCCTCAGTTTCAGCTTTCAAGCCACTTCCTCCCAGCCCACTGCAACAGCCATCAGGCATGTTTTGAACAAGCACAGACCAGAGCTGAGAAGCAGTGTAGTGCCTCTGCATGGGGTAGGACACAAAGAACTCAACAGCCCTCATGCCAGCTGCAACGGGGACTTTCTGTGTGGCCTTGTTCACTGCATTTATTCCAGCCATCTTGCTTTTGTTAGCTTTTAAAAATGGTTAAACTTAAATTTCAGCTTTACTTACAGAAAGACCATATGAAGTAGGTTCTCAAAAGTCAGCGCTTAAAAGATGTCATGTACTTAAGGGTATTTCTACAGTAACTTCTGTGCCACGGTGGTGGTGGTTATCTTGTTCTGCAGCCACAGCAGCTGGACCCGTGAGAGAAACTGTATAGTTGTAATCAGATTGATAAATTCAGCTGTATATCATTATCTTTTCCTGATTATCCACAAGAACAACAAAATATCATGTCTGGCATCTCCACATTTTCTATTTGCTTGTAGAGTAATTTCTTATATATGTGCACAATATGTGAAGTACCCTAGGTGACACATTTCTGTACTGGCTTATTGTATATTCTGGCAGAACCATGAGAAAGCAAAAAAAAAAAAGGAATAAACTGTTATATACTCTAGTATATATAATAATGGCTGGTCTTGATGGGGCTGCTTAAATGTATGGGTGCCTTGAGAGGCATGGATGAGCGTTTAGTCTACATTTTGGAGTCATATGGTTGTCTTAAAATTCTCATTTCTAACAGAGAAGCTCTATTAAATATTCATCAGTACAAAGAATTTTGATAGGAAGAAAACAGCTTCCTGTTCCCTTGTACCTTAAACACTTACATGTATGAACTCATCCTCTGAATTCAGTGGGGGCCATAAGGTGTTTTAAGTTGTACACTTGCATGGATATTTACTGTACTGGGGCCAACCAAAATTTAGTAACCAAAATGTCTGAAATGATTGACACCTGGAAAACTTGGTCTCAAATTATAGAGCTTTTTTGCCAGTTGTGGCAGGCACAATCACCCTAAATCACAACCTAAATAATCTAGAGAACAACACAGAGGCAGCTGTAGGTACCTGAGAGCACTGCACCCTTGTTTTCTATCCATACAATAGAGATAACAATATTTTCTTGTTTGTAGGAGACTTCAAATTGTTTCCCTGCTGCCAAAGAGCATCAGGGGACTGCAGAACCTAGGAGACACTGGGATAGTAACTCTGTGAGTGGTCTCAGCTAAGCAACCACTCTGCTAAAGGAAAAGAGGCCGTCCCTAATCATATATAGAAGCAGTGAGGAGGAAGAAAGGCAGCCAAAGGTAATGGTATAGAAGAAAATATGGTTTAAGGAATTTAGGGGGTGAATTGGAAGATAAGTGTTTATGGAATGAGGAATCTGGTTGTATTTTTCAGCTTCTAAAATCTGGTTTATCTGAAACAGATCTTGCTTCTGAACCTGAAACAATAGAAAAATGGTGCTTGAGGATGAATGTCATGAATTTTCCATTTACCTTGGCTTTTCTCATTTTTTGGATTGTTTTGGGTTCATTTGTGGTGTAGAATAGGAGAAAAAAATAAATGCTCCACTAGTTTTGGCTACCTATGTAATAAAGATAAAGTGAAAAGGGAACATGGAAATGAAATAATTTAGTTTACACAAAAGAAGAGAAAAAACCTTGTAACAAGATCTGGGGGATTATGACATTTCAATTCTATATTTGGGGTTTATTTGAACAGGAACTAGAACAATTAACTTTAAAAAACAAAACCAAAACAAACAAACCCCAGAGAAAATACTAAATCTAAGAAATAAAGGGTTTCTAAATGCTTCTCTTCTTACTGCTAAATTCCTTTACAGTCCTTTCCTTCGCGTTTGTTGCTCTAATTCCAGCAACTCTGTGACTGACTTACAAGCTTTACTCATTCACACTGTATAGGAAGCTATTTAGGACATGTCTTCTTGTGGAAGTTTTTCTGTCCTGGTGCTGGGGTTGGAGAGAAAGGGGCTGACCTGGTGAGGGTGTCCCAGCACATGGAATGGTTGGTGAGCAATATGGATACCCTCCATTGCAAACAGAATTTGAGCAGGAATGGAGTGGCTAGGACAGAGTCAATGAGACTGTCTATTCTCAATTTCTTCCCACTCCCATTGGTCATTTCACTACACTTTCACCTGAATATAAGCAGCTAGGAAGTATTGCAAGGAAAATATTACTATGCCACACATAAAGTGCTTTCAGAGCGTTTCTGCAGGTACAAGGCACTGAAGAGTTCTGCTTGCAGCAGAACTACAAGAGAAAGGAGAAAAGTATTTGTGCAAATACCTTTAATGCAATAAGTCCAGAGATTGTTAACTGATAAGAAGACAGTAAGAAGGATCTAGGTCACCTAAAAGAAGAGATTACTCACTGTGTTAAAAGAAGAGAATGATTTTGAGAGAAGACAAAGCTGTCATTAGAAAAAGTTTGTATGGAGAAAGAAGTAGTTCAAATGTTCTCACCTGAGATGAGAAGAAGAGGGGGACCAGCAGGAAGCCAGAGAAGAACTGCGGACCATGACAAAATATTTACTTAAAATAAAAAGGAAGACAAATGCTGTCAGAGTTCATGAGATATTTCACTTTGTTCTTGTTCTGCATACATGAAAAGAAACGTCCATCTTCTTGCAGCCTATCTGGGCATTTTAAAATTATCACTGGTTCCTATTCAGCTCTCAGCAGTAGCCAATACATCTGAGCAATCAAACTGGCTACAAAATCCATAAATCTCTGTGTAGTCTCAGAATAACTGCTGCAAAGGGAGTATGCTAAGAGTCAGTGGATACCTGTAGACAGGAATAAGCGAAGAATTTACTGATGTATTTCTTCCTCCTGTCATGCAAATTTGCCTTTTTAGCAGGAACTACTGTCTTCATAAGACTTCTATCTTCAGCTGTTTTCCCTTACCTTCATGTCAAGCAACCTTCTGTATTATTAACATGTATAAATAAATAGATACCTGTGTTTCATTGTTACCTTTCTGCCAAAAGATAGTAGAGGAAAACATGGCTGAGATAACAAAGAGGTGCCTCTGGACAAATAACCCAGTTGGCACAGATTTTACCTAAACCTTTAGGGAAGCTGGCACAGGTTCAGTAGTCTGGTGAGCCAAGGATCAAGCTTTGCCAGTGCCTAAAACAGGTCCCATTCCTTCCTCTGTGTACATCCTCTCTCACTTATGTTCTGCCATTTAACTTGTACCAGCACTAGGGCCCACTGGACCTCTCCAAGAGTCAATTCAACTTGATCACCTGGTGGAAAACCACCCCAGCTGCACAGTTTTTTCCTCATTAAAGGATCTAATGAGCATCACCACAAGGCAGAAAGAGAGGAAGGAAAAGAGCAGGAGCAGAGAGGTAAGGAGGAGATGCTAAAAGCAGGAGAGTAAGGTGCAAGTAAGTCTTTCCCCTTTCCATCACTAGAAATGGAAATTATTAGTCTGGCTGATCTGCCCATGGAACTGCAGGCCTAAAAGCATCTTTCTTGGGGTGAAACATTCAGCAATCACAACTCTTAACACACAGATAAAATTTACAGACCAGGGATCTAAAATTGACTATACATATATATATATGGGCTGTAAATCCTATGATAAGAGAAGTAAACACACTGATTATTTATTGCCTCTTACATAAAAACAAAATATTAAATAAATCAAACAATAATAAGAAGCAAAACCAAAAAGGGAGTCTCCCCTAAAACTCTTCTGCTGACATCAGCTGTTTTGCTTTCCAAGGATTTACAGAATCTTCTCTGCTAGCCTGCCTTCACTGTGAGCCAAAATCAGAAAGCTGAGCCAAAGCAGATTAAGATGTGAATTTTTGTTCTCTGCAGTGCTCTGTGTAACAAAATCATAATACCATTAAGGCCTACAGTGTTCTATGAATGGGAAAAGGGGAGAGAGTCTGAGTTTTTACTATACTGGAATTAATTTAGACTTCAATAGTATCAAATCTTCCAGTGTACACAGAGCAGTGGTGAAATGTATTTCTCCTGTATTCTCCACTCTGCCAGTCTTCCCCATTCACTACTTAGAATGGGACCACACACAGGATTAAAGATACTGCAAATCTAATTACAATCTGGATTGAATTCGGAGTGAAGTAAAAAATCGTGGAGGGTGTGGCTGAGCAGGCTTTCTCTAGCACAGTTTAACTAGATGTTTTGCTTGTATATTTACAGTGCTATTAATGCCTATTGTTCATAAAACTTTTATCCAATATTTGAAGTTAGTGAGAATTTATGGCCCTTGGCATAGTTTTTAGTGTGCTGGAAAATAAAAAAGAAATTAAAGTGCTGACCATAAACAATGAAAATTGCATATAGGTTTACACTGTGAAGATAACAGACATGATTACAAAAACTCGACTGTCAATTCATTTAGAAATTATCTGTTTGAACTTATTTTTCATGTGAGCTCATTTATCACTGAAATGGTTGCTAGGACGCTATACTTTGTAATTTGAAACTTGCACTAGAAAAGAGCAATTGTGAATAGGTTTTTAAACACATTTTCTTCTTGGCAGCCTCGATGTAGTGAAATTATTGATGGAAAATGGTTTTTATTATATCAAGTCTTGATCTTACAAGCACTTATATTTGGGTTTAACTTTATTCAGAGTTGCAGAATGATTCATGTTAGATCTCTGAGTGAAGTTAAGCATGCATAAAATGTTCTATTCAGCTGGCCTTAAATTCTTGCTAACTTTCTGTGCCTAATATTTTCTTCTTGGTTGGTTCCTGGCAAATGTCTGTCCAGGACACTGTTTAGACCATGGAAATCATTCTCCAGTGGTCACTAGCTTTTGCCACTGAACAAACACAGGGACTTGTGTAAAATGGAAGCTGTGTGAATATCAGCTGTGTTGCTTAAAACCCCAGTGAGATGATGAATGGTGTACATTACATGCCTGCATGGCGTATTGGCTAAGTCCTTTCAAATCCTAGTCCCTGGCATTTTTTAGCAAGTCTTGTGACTTTCCTCTCACCTTTTCTGTGTCAGGGTATCTTTGAAGACCTACAGTCTATTCCAGATGATGTAAATAGAACTGAGATTCTGGCTGCAAGCACTGGAGATCTCTCTTGACAGACATGGCTGGTAGGTTTGGCAGAAGCAAGCTCTGCAGATCCTTTTCTCACAAATAGTGGGACAGCAGCTGGCTGCTGTAGGGAACATCCAGGAAAACAGCTCTGAGGGAGTGGAAGGAGTAGGGAGAGGTAAGTAGGCTAGAGAACCCTTAATCCATACAGTGGGAACAGCTGCTGGAAGAAACAGGTCTGAGAATCTCAAATAGGAAACAAATCTGTTTTGTATGACAGAAAGAGAAGAATTACAGTTTTCTGCTAAGATTTCTGAAATATGTATATATACCTGCAAGTATAAATACTTAGATGAATATTTCTGATCTTACAGATAATTGCATTCTGTGGTTATTTGAATATTCTACATTGAAGACTCACGGGTTTGAGACCCAGGAGGCCTGACTCTTCATCCACTCATGTTCTTTTTACATGTGACTAGATAATGCCAGGGGAATTAGTCCCCATTTGAAATAGTCTTGGCTTAATTTATGAAGTGTCAGAATGCGACCAGATCACTCAGTAGACATGTAAGCCCAGAGACGTGGTAGAATCCTGATTCAAAAGATGACAGGAAGCATGTTCATTGCACTCTAGCTGTGATTGAGAGAAGCATTTACAGCTTAAGAATGTTCATTATATGCTATTGTCATGAAAAGAAACCACAAAACATAGGGAAAAAGCCAGCTCACTCCTTGAAACATCTGGGAAAAGCAGATAAACAGAAGGCTGATCCCCAGGAATGTACTGGATGCAGTGATCTGCCAGCCCTCTGCTGATATTTCTGGTTTTGCAGTATTGGGCTTGGTACAGTAAATAAGTAAATATTGTCAGCTTGTCCTGAAGACCTGGGGCCCATGAGTAATCTCAGGACTGCAGGAAGAATGAATTGACTCTCAGACATTGAGGAAAATGTGAGGAGAAAGACCCCACTTATGAGCTCTCCTTCTCTGCTGATGGGGTTCCTGTGGCTCCCAGGCAGCTGTAGTCTGTAGTGTCTCTGCAATCCTCCTTTGAATGTAGTAGCTCCCTGTGTACCCCTCTCCATTGGATGGCACAGACCTATTCCAAAGCTAGCTGCAGGGACCCCAGGGTTTTCGGATGTCTGCTGGACAGATTTGTTAGCTTTACAGAAGCTTTGTGGCACAGACTGGCTGCAGCAGGGCTCAAGAATGTGAGCTGATGTGCTGGGAAGGAGGGAGCACGAGCAACACATCTCCAGAGAGCAGAGATGGGTGCTTCTGTGTGATTGACAAGCCTCTATCACAGGAGGGCACAGGAAAGTGTTGTACTCCTTTCCTGCTCAGAATAGCCCAGGAGTCTAATTTAGACAACTACAGCACCAGAGAGAAAACTAAAATGCAGTGCCAGTGACAGCTGAGGTTCTGCATGAGGAGTTGAATCACATCTACAGCATTTTTCTATATGTGCAAATTGATGGGTTTAGTATGGAAAAAAAAAAGGACTTGAAAGCTGAATAAACACCAACACTTCAAAGAAAGATATACTTTACTCTCCATTGCTGTACAGAGGCCTTTAACTTCAAATGCTGCTGCTGCCATTGAATTGTGTAGATTGGCTCAAAGTTATCAAAACAACACTTATTTCTTATATATGAGGCAGTGGAGGAAGAAATATTTCTTTTCAAAAATAACTAAGTATGGAGGATAAAATAGCTGACTTGTATACAGGTATTCTTAGCTAAAAGAACTTGATTATATGAGAAGTTTAGGTCTATAAAGATAACAGAGTTCCTCAACTGTTCCCATCTGTCTTGTCCTTGTCCTGTGTCAGCAGGGGGAAGTAGTAACTAAGACCTTCTGTAGCTTAGATACTAAGTGCTTTCATTGGAGTATTTTTGTCCGCCCTCCTTTCTTTCCATCTTTGACATCACTAAGAAGTTTTATTTATACACTGCTATGAGATATTATATCTATTATGGAAAACTACTGACAACTGCTTCGTCAGTGACGCTTGTGTCCAAGGAAATCTGCTTCCTTTTACAACATTTTTGTTAATCTGGATTAAAATGTTGCAGGTGCTGCTCAGATTCCTACTGCCTGGAAGATATAAATATTGTTTCAATTAGACTAATTGCTGTAACAGCAGTTTTCTAAAAATTGCAGTGATGGTGGCTTCAAGGCATGCAGTGTGAGCAAGGACAACCCTTGTTCCCCATCCAGATCTCAGGCTGCGTCTCCAAACTCTGTGCCTGCTCAGAGCAGAGCTAGTTTAGCCCCACCCTCTGAGCAGTCCAGCCTTTTATTTATATGAAATCTGTGGTCCAACTGGCTTCAGATGGCGTGTGTATGTGCGTGTGCCTGCCTTCTGAGTGTGTGAGACGAGCTGGGATCATGAGCCAGGGTTGTTCCAAGTGGTTTTAATCAGCAGCCCATTAGAGGAGAACGGAAAGCTTCTAACAGGATAAGAACTGAGTAAGTAAACCTAACTTTGAACTCGCAATCTGGACAAAACAAATACAAACGAAAATCTTCATAGTCTGTCAGTTTTCAGATAAATGATCACTTTTAGACAGAAAGCTGTGCATGCTGACAGGAAGGAGGCAATTTAAAAGGACTGGAATGAAGGAAACTGTAAAAACAAAGTGGGAATTGAGAATGTAAGAGAGAAAAAAAACAGCAAAGGATTGTTCACAAAGTTGGTACACTCTCTTACTCTTTTTGGCTGTGGACAGGATGGTTAGTACTAACCTCTTGATTTCTTGGATGCTATTGTCTGGCTGAGCAGTTCCTTCTGCAAAGGGGGTGAAGATTTCTGCTCCTCACCTGTCTGCTGGCAGGTCTGTTCTCCCAAGAGAAGTGTGGTGTGGACGAGCTTGCTACGGCTCCTTGCAGAATGCCCCATGGTATGCTGCTGTGTGCCGCTGCTCACTTCTTGTTTTTTCACAGGTTGTTCCTGTACTCCCGTGGGAGGATACTTCCCAAGCCTCTGCTCCTCTGGAACCTGTGACTTCTTGCCAAGCTCCAGGAAAGTGCTCAGCAGCAGAAATGGGGAAAATTCTCACTAGTTTTGGGTAAAATGTGCCTTTGACTTTTCTTACACTGGCAAGACATGGCTACTTGGACTACCTCTGCAATGTGGCAAAGGACAAAGTGAGGACGGCAAAGAGGCCATGGTTTGTGGGCAAGTCCCCAGGTGCCGCAGGCTTTGTCGCCCTCGTCCCTTCCTTCTGGCCTTAGTAGTGGCCATCTGTCTGTTCTGCCAGACCCTGACTCCTCTCATGACCAGCAGCATCCTTTCTGCAGTCGTTAGTGGGATTGCACCCAGCAAACTGACTAAAACACAACAAGGAAGATACAAGGAGATCTCCCCAAGCACCACTCACTGCTTCCTCCCTGGGAGTAATTTAGAGACAGTGAAAAAGGTAAGTCAGCTGGAGCAGAGTGCTGAGCAATAATTAGCAAAGTGAGGGATAGCAAGTCTGGCAGGATCATCTGAGTCCAGCTAAAATTAGCCTAAGCTTGGAAGTCTGAGATCTGTATACAAACAAATGGGTGATCTAATGACAGCGGCATATGTGCAAGCACATCTCTGTTACCAGCTCCTCAGTATGATGTTATTAACCCAGGAATCCTGAAATCTTTGACTGAAACATAGCATTGCTCTGTGACTCCAAGGAGATTTCAGTTTGTTGCACAGACCATATTTTATTTTGGCTTTAGGAACTGGTTCAGAGGCTTTACAGTACAGGCATGTAAATCAGGAGCCAGTGGGGTTTCATGAAAGTGACTGAGGCTGTTAATTAGCACTGGGACTGTAGCTGCCCTGTGTTAAAAGTTATCTACTGGTCAGTTTTGAACTTTACTGGGAATCTGCTGAAAAGCTGAATTTAACTGGATTTGATAAATAAAAAAGCACTTTTCACATTTTCAAATCACACTATTTACTTTGGAATCTTTATCCCACAGATTTTATTTTGTCCTTAGGTTATTACCTGATCTCATGTTTATTTTGTATAGGGTTTCTAGAATGGGTGTTAAAACCTAACAAATGCAGACACTGTTATTTTAGTTGAAAAGTGTGGTTTGTTAAATGGTCCAGACTGAGGTAGTTATTTTTACTCTTGAATCTGTGATCAGCACTACACAAATGTTTCAAGTTTTCTAGAGGACTGCTAATAGTGCAGCAGATATCACACTGCAAAATTATCATTATGCTGGCATTTTATATGCAACTGTTTTAGGACTATAAACATTAATCTGTGACTTTACAGATTACAGACAGCATCCACATAAAGCAGTTCAAATTAAACAAAAAGTTTAGAAGGCTACTTCTTTGGTTAGACAGGGTTCACAGTCCAAAAGGTCAGCAATATTGATTTTAGGAAAGCAGTTGTAAAGTGCATCTTCTGCAACAATCAAAAACAGGTATGTGAAATAACTTTGGCATGAACTCCTTAACCTTAAGTCTTAAAAAAATGGATTTTATTTCTTGTGAAGGTCAGAGAGATCTATCTTTTGAGTTGCAGAAAACTATTCTATGCTGCATTTGTCATAGTTTTATATTTTAATGACCTTTTAGAACACTAGGTACCCAGATCTGAATTTGCTCAACAATTTGACATGAAGAATTAGAACTTAAAGGGAAATAAGCACAGCTGACAGATGCAGGTTGCATTGTGTTACAGTTTTTGACACTTACAGTCCATTCAATTTTATTCATCGCCATTGTAGTGGCAAAGAACATTTCATATCTTACCTTGAGTTACATAAAGGCTGTAGAAACCGGTGAAATAATGGCAAAGTTTTTCTAGTATGCTGTTTGGCTGAAAATATCTGTGATTTCTTCTTTTCCAATTTGCCTGAGAAAAATGCAGATTGACATTGAACTTGCTGTGCTGGCTGTTTGAAATGAGAAGGAAGCTTATGTTTTTACAACATGTTGTACTCACTGCCTTCCAGCATACGTGTTTGGATATGACTATCACATGCACATGCTGAACCTATAGTACAGACATAAATGCATATGTTAACCCTTACAGGTATGTTTTTGAGGGCTGTGCTACTCTAACACATTCCTCTTCAAGTTCTGAAGACCACCCGTAGCTGGCTCCCTATTTGTCTTGAAAGTTTCCTCTAGAGCACAATGAACAAAATGTCTTGCACATGTTGGGATGTTACCCTAAGTTGCTCTCTGTTTCCAGAGAATACTTTGCTGGCTGTGTGGGCTGAATAATAATCTCAGGGAACAGAAAAGACAAACATCTCCAAAAATCTCAATAACTTTGCTTTGAAAGTGTGCTCTTGAACTGTGTGGTTTTGCCCACTGCTTATTCAGATACGTGAACTGTTATCTTGTATGATTTTATTGGGTACCCAATAATATCTGAGGCAGATGTCATGGTTGAAACTTTACATTGTTTTATTTTACAGTCACATGCCCACACACAGTAGCTAGTTTGGAAACAAGTTTTGATTCAAGATCTGGTTTAAATCTTCATGTATGAATCTCAGAATCATAGAATGGTTTGAGTTGAAAGGGACCTTAAAGATCATCTGTTTCCAAGCCCCGTGCCATGGGCAAGGCCACCTTCCACTAGAATATGGAAAAATACTTTAAAATATAATCCAAATTATTCACATTTTTAATTAACTAGTCATATATATATTCTTATTCTATAAATAGTCCAGCATGCAAATATATTAAAAAGAATCTACCGTGCAGTTAAATAGTGACTTAAAGCAAACACTGCAACACGTCTTATGAAATTGAATGTCATGAATAAATTTTAAAGAGAAAAAGATTCTGCTGGAGATAACATTCTTTAGATAACACCCAGTGTTTCCAGGTTTTGAGTGATAGCATCTGTCACACTGCAGAATCTCTTCTGACTGAGTAGGGGCAAGTTTAATTTTTACTTTCTTCAAAGAAACAGTATTGTGTTGAGCCTGCTGTGAGAATTTGGTTATGATTGTTACTGCAGGAGCAAAATCCCATTCCAAAAGTCTGATAATTTCTCCATTCAGAGTATGCATAGCACTAAGTGCCTCAAAAAAACCCCCACAACAAAAAACAACTCACAAAAATTCTGGCACCTTTTAAAAGCTATTGGAGTAAGCAGAGGGAAAGATCTGAGGAAAAGTGCAGCTTTGCCATTTGTCTCATTTTGGAAGGGAAAGTTCCAGACAAATGCAGAAAAAAAGTGGGGCTCAAAATTGCCAATCTGATCTGCAAACGTGTCTTTAACTACATCCATGATGCCCTGAGATGGATCCATTACTGTCAGGCGCATAGTGCAAGCTGTCTTTTTTAAATTACAAAAATGATGATTTTATTCGTAGCCTGGAAAACCTGACAGAGCTCGTAGGACATCTCTCTCGGGTATCACACGTTACAGGAGTTTTAAAAGCTGCTGGAGAGCTGGTCCTGTACCCTTATTTTCACATGAGCAGAGGTCAACATTTTCTAGTATAAAATTAAATGTTAATATCTGTATCATGAAAAATAGAAGGCTTATTTCTGAATCTCCAACATTAAAGGCATTAGAGCAGCAGGCTATCTTGAGGTTGAGCCTTTGATACCAGCCAGTTGTAAAACCGTTACACTTACCTTAAGTAATTCAGATCTGCTTCTCAGCCTGTTCTGGGAAGAGCTACTTAGCTGTTTACAGTGTGTTTCCACTCTCTGAATTAATTCAGCCAGAGCCAACTTAGATGTCTCTGCACAGCAGTGTATTTTGCCCAGGTAGACATAGTACCTCTGCTGTTGGGAGGAAGCAGTGAGACAGTATTGCTTATATGATGAACACTGTTTCAGCATACTAGCTCTCTAACCATGGCCAATGTATAGAAAAAATTAGATCTTTAAATTTTAAGATGGGTCTCGAAGGAGATTGTTTCATGGATACTCACAAGAGCCTTGCTTCACATCCTCTGGCCATTTAAGGCCAGCTGAGAAATGGAGCAGCTGATTATATGACAATTTAATGAGTGGGTGCTGCTGACATTTAAAACGAAATACAACAGGTATGGTGAAAAAAGCTGTCTTCTCTTTCAAGGCCCTTGACCTGCCAGTTATGTTTTGCATAACAGATGTGTCTTCAAGAGGGACTATAAGGAGGAGAGCAAACAGGAAGAATGAGAAAAGGTTTTTTTATAGCTTCATTCTGAACAAATAGGATAGGATATCATTTACAGGAAGTGGACAGTATGAAAGATGTAAGATAATGACAGCTTGATTTAGTTACAGGCCCAGGTACCTATATTTGAAAATTGGGAGTGAAATTACCAAAAAGATGAGAAATTGTTACTAGAACTTTAGAACTCTGCACATCCAGAGTGGAATTATCGTCTCTTTATTTGAGTGGTCCAATCTATCTTGTCAAAGCTAGAAAGCTTGACTTCATAGTCAACGGAAAAAACTGCCTCTAATGCAAGATGCATCATGACTTAATTTCAGCCTCTAAAGGCATATGTCTTGGGGCTTTTACTGATATTTTCGATGGAATATACTTGGTTCAGTCAGAATAAGCAGAGAACGAAGAGTGCAGGAGAGCAGTGTCATGGAAGATGTGGGAGACAGAGTAGGCAACTATGGCTGCAAAGTAATAGCATCCTCGGAAGGCACAGAAGAGATTGTGCACAGAGGGGGCTGGATTTATGCCAGGGAACAGAAAGGGAGATTGGAATGGAAATTGAAAGAAAAGAAGACAAAGCTAGTGGGAACTTTTGAAATGTAAATATGTGAAAAAGGAGAAAAGAAGCTGTATGATAGAATGAGAAGGGGTGATTTTTGCTATTATGCGGAAATAGAGCATGGTGAGATCTCTGGATAGAAAAGATTACATTATGCATAATAAGGTTTGATACATTTTTGAAGTAAATTTAATCTTGAAAAGGATATTTATTTTATAGAATACAGTAGGGGGATGAGAACTCTTTTCTCCTCACAAAAGAACAAAGACCTTTGCTAGTATGAAACCTCTGTTAATAGAAAGCAATCGACAGATGGTACGTTATCAGTAACTGGTTTCCTTGGAATGAAACCACATTCACATGCACTCTATGAAAGCAGGACAATTTTTTCCCCCATTTCAACATAAGATGCAAAAGGCACTGAGGAAACAGTTATTTTTACTGTGCAGATAGCTAGAGATATTTTGGTGATAAAGGGCAAGGCTATTGTGGCAGCAGTCAGGAAAGAGGAGCAGGGTGGAGACTCTGCAGGAAGGGAACTTTGAGAAGGATGCATCGGCAGCAAATGAGAAATGAAGGCAGAATCTTACTCATGTGCTGCATTGGAGCCCTTTCCTCAAAAGTAGGTGTTTTTATAAGATGGTAGGATTGGCTCATCATCTGTTCTCAAGACAAGGCAGTTGCTGCTGTGAACTACATACAGTCATAAAGCAAAGGCATTTTGATACAATAGGTCTGTACTTCCAGCTCAGGGTACTGGTGATGACTATGCAAACTCCACTTTTGCTCTTGGGTTTATGAAGTCATCAGAAACTAGCCATCAAAGTAGTGCCAAAAATCTAGTTGCTTGTTCTGTATTTATTCAGCAAACAATTCGAAGCAGTATTACATTCCAACCATTTCATTCTACAACCCAGTCCTTTTTGATTAGGAAATCTAGCAGAACAGAAAGCCAACACATTTAAACATACTCCAGAAAGTGAAACAGGAAATTAACTTCTCTGTTACTTCTTGATACAGGAGCTATGAGCATTTCAAATATAACAATAGTATGAACAACTTACTATTTCTATGAACTTTTATGCAAACATGAAAAAGAATTTAGAAGTCACATTTGGAATTAATAAATGTCTGCACAGTCCTGTCAATGAATGGCTTAGAAGCATTAGAACCACATGCTAAGTTTTTATTATCATTCTTCGTATTAACGCTGTTTAATATTAGTGCAGTAGTTTCTAGGAGTCCCACACACTCTTTTTTTTTGTATTGTTGTTGTGCTAGGTGGTATTTAGCAGCAAAGGTAGATCCACACTTCCTTTGCTGGCTAAATGGGAATTTAGGCAGTTTGCTGCTTGTGAGTATTGCTAGTAGTGCCAGCGCGGTTTATGTAAGGCTGGTTCTCTTTCATGGTATTTCTATTGCACTCCCCTTTCATGCAAGGCCTTTTGGTTTGCATAGTGGCTCACATATCTCTTTTGCAGCAGCTCCATACTTGCAGGAAGCAGTGGGGTTAAAGTAAGCTGCAGTCAAGTTATTTGAAGCTCTTGGACAAGACTCTGACAGTCTTGGCCAACTTGGTGTGAAAGAGTGGCTGCCTGTAATCAACACAGGGACTAATGCCTTCAGAACTGGGTAGCTGAAAAGATGATTCACAGTTTTTGAGTTCTTTCCTGATAGAAGCTTAGGCAGACATGAGTTGGGCCATTATATTAGGAAGAAGAATTTTGTTTCTGCAGTTGAAGTGATGGTCAATGAAATTCTATGGCAACAGTTCAAACTGTATATTTGCTTCCTTGCCAGGCAGAGACAATGCATCAATATTTATGGAATTATGCAATCTTCTCGGAATCTGAAAAAAAGCCAAAGAACTGTTTTTCCCTCCTCAACTTGAAACATCTTTGCTGTTTTCTTCTTGGCCAAAGCAACAACAGTAATTATATATTATAAGATTCAATTATGGACCAAAATTTGGATTTTTGGAATGACCCAGAAATTCTGTACAACAGAATAAAACTTCAGAGACTAATACAATCAATTATATCTTTATACATTCATAACCTAGAATTAGATAAACTGGTTTCAAGGAAAATGTCAAAACATTTTCTCTTTAACAGAGAGCTTCACAGCTATGTGGAACTTGCGGACAGACAGAACTAAGAATTGCAACTCAGATAATAGATGTCTATTTTCAGTCAGACAAGGATGGTTACGTAATTCTTGAGCTTTCATATTATATAAATTGGGCTATTTATCTTGTTTGCTAAGACCTCAGAGAAATATACATTTGACTTGATAATTTTTTAAAAATCTGTAATAAACTTTATGAAGCTCAATTTGTTTTCTTTTGTGTTTTTCATGTTAATCTATAAATTGAAAAATTAATTTTTATGCATTTTTGTTCACTTTATGGCCCACTGTGGTTTGTTCAGACCAGTTGTTAAGGCTGTGGATCATCTGTGTAACAGCCTATTGCACTAAAACGAGGTCAGTGACTCAGCTAAGTGCAATGGTTTGCAAGCTATAAGAGCAGGTATCTCATGTCAAAGCTGACATAGGCCTCATCCTAAATCATATGGGAAATCTCAGCTTTGCTGTAAAGCCTCATTAATTTCTGTGGAGACAGCCACACTATTCTCTCTGTAAGACATGGGCCACAGATGTTCCTCACTAATCCCTTTTCACATAGGGTGTATTGAATCTGTGATAAACTGACCTGCTAATAAATAGCCTGGGACTTCACACTGGGGAAGAGCTGAAAAATGAAAACATTTGACCCTTTAACAATTATTCTCATATATTCAAAATGTTATGGATACAGATTTTGGTCAAAATATGTGAACAGCTTATTTTCATCTATTGCACTCTGCTTCTTTTATACCAGCTCTCTGCCCAGACTGCATTTTTATGATTGTGAAACATTTTATAAAAACCAGCAGACTCTTTAAGTATATAAACATGTCTACTATTGCTATAATATTGGAAATTCTGAAAAACACCCAGTGTAACTAGATCAGCATGGGCAGTGATGTAAGGCATTTTATACAGAACTTTGGAAAAACTTATGAAACCACTTGCTACAAGTGTGCTGTTGGCCAGATTATTTTTTTTTTAATTTTGTGTGGCTAACAGCTAGTTTAAAACAAAACAAAACAAAATAACCTACATTGCACTTGGCTTGGCAAGAAAACACAGAAGACACGTTACATCTTGTACATCTTCAAATAGCTCTGAAGAGAACGGGCAGAGGAAATAAATGTGGCAACATTATGCATGGATCTCAAGCGAGCACCATAAATGGTGTTGAGCTACTTCATATTATTTAATAGTACCAGATTAGACATCAGGTCAAGCTGTTAAATTTAGGACCCTGGATTGTCTCAGTGTCCCGAAGATCCTGTCATGGCTTTTTGGGAAGCTAGTGCCTAGTGCATGGGTGGCAGGAGGGGAGATTGGGGATGCAGATGAGCGTGTCCCCAGTCAGGCCTGCTTGGTCCCTCCCAGCACTGCATCAGGAGGCTTTGGATTCCAGCAGCCTGAAGGACTGTGCTTCTCAAGGATAGCCATGTGGAGTAGCTAGTGCTGTGCTCCCTGCATGAGGGCTATTGCAAGCCCTCTGAGTGCCCATGGAAGGCACTTGGTAGGAGCCAGCTGCTACACAGCCCCATGGAGCCACTCAGGGCTGTTTGCCTTTATGTTTTGTGCAAGTGACCTAGGTTATCACCACTGCTTGAACTTCCGTTTTGGTTTTTTTTAAGCTACTATCAATGTTCTCTTGAATATTTGCCATTGCCAAACTAGAGCATTGTAAACATTTCTGCTAATCCCCAGGGAAGTGGGGAAGATGCTGTCTGCATCAGTGCTGTTGTGGAGATGGGAGGGAGAGCTCCCTTCCTCTGGAAGATCCTGCTGCAGGCAGGCTGACGCAGGATGAACCCATGGGGTCCTCAGCATGTCTCGAGGCCAGTTGGTTCCTGACCCACTATGCCTTACTGGCCAGGTGAAGGGATCAATGTGGGGCACAGCTTGAGCCACAGGCCTAGATGGCACCCAATGCTGCCAAGTATCATTGCATACCTGGCGTGGGCTGCAGGGAGGCAGCCAGGCTGGGGTGAGCCTTGGGAGACCTGCCCTTGGAGTATTGTCCACAGAGGAAACTAGAGTCCATGCTAGGTGCTTGAGATGGAAGCTCTTAAGGTTTGTTTGAAGCAAAACATTTCAGAAGTGACACTGCAGAAGGCTTTGCTTTTCAAAGAAAGGTGTTTTTTGTCAGTATGAAAAAAGTGCAATAACCTTTAGTGAGGAGGGGTGCACACAAAGTGCGGCAGCCTTGCACTGAGCACCAACTACCCTCAGCTGCACAGGGAGGGATGAGGGCAGGATAAGCTGTAATCGACAGCTAAAACTGGACAGGGATATGTCCTGGGCTGCAGCCCCTCTGTGCTCCTCACGTGTCCTTAGTTCACCCCACAACACTGGCCTCTGCAGCACACGTGGGATGGAAAATTGGATTTGCTTGTAAAATAAAGTCAGAGGTGTTTCTCTCTTGATTTTCTTCCACAATTCAAGTGAAATGGGAAGTAGGAGGTGTTTGGCTGGATTGCTGGGAGGAGGGAAAGGGAGCACAGGAGGGGGGGCCAAGGCAAGGGCTGGATTTAGGAACAGAGAGGGAGGAAGGGCTGCCAGCAGCTGCTGGTGCTGCAGGAGAACAGGAAACAGAGAAGATAAGAGGAGAGGAAGGAGGGGCAAAGGTAGAAGGGGAAAGAATGGTGAGTGCTGTGGTAGGGAAGGGCAATCTGAGATCCTCTAATGCTGTGCTTGCCAATTGATTGTGTTTTAAAAACACTGGGATGCCAGGGAGGACATCTGACAGGTTACCTAACGCAGTTCCTGTGACTTCACCCTGTGCTATTTGTGCTTCTTCCAGCTAGCCATGTGATCAACCTTTACTTTAACCTCCCAATGTCTAAAACAGTTTTGGGTTGCACATTTAGCAAATATACATGGAAGACTCTGATAGTGTTGTATTGAGACATTTTTCAAGGTCCCCTCGTTGAGGATGTTAACCATTTCTATGGGGCATGTTTACTCTGAAGAAAAGTCAGACTTGGCATTAGATGCTCAGGGCTCTGAAATACTGCTCCTTACTGTTGCAGTGAAAGCTTACACTTCATCCAAGTGTAATGTAAAACATTGGGAACAGATTGCTGAGAAGAGTGACTTTATCACTAAATCCCGGGCTTATAAACAACTGAACACATCTTGAATGACATTTGTTTATATCAAAGCATCTGTCCCTTTTCAGTGTGGTCTACTGTGCACAAAATGGTGGTGCCTTGTTTGTGTAGCACTTCCTATCTCCAGTGATAAGCTTGCTAAAATTAGAAGTTATGGAATGACTTAGTTTTTAAAGGACATACTGCTAACTACTGCTAGGTTGCATTCATGAACTTGTCAAATATTAATTTTATGTCCTGAATTTAATCCCTTAAATGACAGTACGTTTCAATCCTAAACCCAAATACTTTTCACCAAAATAAAATCTTGTCTGTTAATGGAGGTTTTATTGCAGAAGAACAACTAGATTATTCGAGATATCAGCAACCTGTTCCCTATGGAACATCCTAGTTTTATGTCTTGCCAAGGCCAAGTCCATCAGTGGTAGCATCTCTGAGAGAACATATTTGGGGAGGTGAAGAACACTGCTGCACAACAGCAGCCAGAAAGAGGAGTGAAAATATATGTGACAAAAACCAAGGTCAGTGAAGAAGGAGTGGGAAGAGGTGTTCTAAGTGCAAGAGCAGAGATTCCCCTGTAGCCCATGGTGAAGATCTTGATGAGGCAGGTGGTCCATCTGCAGCCTAAGGAGGTTAGTGGTGAAGCAGATACCTATCTACAGCTCATGGAGGACCTCATGCCAGAGCAGGTGGACACCCAAAGAGCATCCCAAAGTCCAAGAGGAAGCTGTAACCCTATGGGAAGCCTGCACTGGAGCAGGCTCCTGGCAGGACCTGTAACTCCATGGAGAGAGAAGCCCAGGCTGGAGCAGGTTTGCTGGCAGTCCCCCAGGGGGACCCATGCTGGAGCAGTTCATGAAAAACTGTAGCCTGTGGGAAGGATTCATGTTGGAGAAGTTTGTGGAGGACTGTCTCCTGTTGGAGGGACCCCATGCTAAAGTAGGAGAAGAATGTGAAGAGTTCTCCCCTGAAGAGGAAAGAGCAGCAAAAATGATGTGTGATGTCCCGATGACAACCCTCATTCCTTGTCCCTCTATGCTACTTGTGGGGAGGAGGTAGGGAAATTGGGAGTGAAATTGAGGCTGGGAAGAAGGGAGGAGTAGAGGGAAGATGTTTTAAGATTTAGTTTTATTTCTCATTATCCTCCTCTGATTTGATTGGTAATAAATTAAACCAAGTTGAGTCCGTTTTGCCTGTGATGGTAAATGATGAGTGATCTCCCTGTCCTTATTTTGACCCACGAGCCTTTCGTTGTATTTTCAATCCCCTGTCCAGCTGAGGAGCGAAGTGATGGAGTGCCTTTGATAGGCACCTGGCATCCAGCCAGGATCAACCCCCCACACATAACATGTAAGATATCCCCCTTTCCTAAAGACCCAATGACAGTGACCCAGTAGTTTGTTCTTTTCAGAACTTAATGTCAAGTTCACACTATCTCTGTGTGTTTGGCGTAGCATTTTTCCTCGCGAGATGCTCATATCCCAGGCTATTATACCCCCAGATCAGCCTGAGGCCACAGTGAAAGTCAGCTGGCAAATACTATTATCAGCTCACTAGAGCAGCCCAAATGCCATGTTTCCATGAAAGGAAGGCCACGCTTTAGGGATCCTCCATTGCTACCCTGAGATTTCAAGCCCTTGCGATACTGGTCCAAAATGAAGATATAGAAAAAACAGAGAGGTAGCCAAAGTGGAGCTTGTGGTCAGAAGTCCTTGATATAAAGAGAATCCTTAATTATACCAGAAATATTTCCTGGACTGTCACAGTAAGTTACTAAGGGTTTTTTTGTGAAAAATAGCAACTATATATTATGCTCCTTAGGAGTGTCCTATCTTGCAACCATTGTCTTTGCATTGTCTTTGCTGTAGATCGATGACTCCATTCTCCAATACTTTGGAAGCCGTTTGAGAAGAGCAGTTGTATACACACCTCCTGCCTATCGTGAAAGTGACCGTCAGCTCTGTCAGCGCATCTTGACAAAACATGGATATACAGTCACAGTTCTTGAAAACAGGAGAGTAATGGAAGATCATGAGGCCCCTTATCACAGTAAGAATAATTGTACTTAATTAATTCATTAATTACTAAGTGTTAGTTATTGATCCAGCCTTCTCCCAGAGGGAAAGTTTATAAAGTCTCAATGTGAGTAAGGATAGAAGGCAAATTCTATCCCTTCTCAGTTGTGCAGCTGATCGTCAATTAGATGATTCTTCCATTAGATATACCTTTCTGTAACACAAATGCAGCAGGGTGATTCATCATAGTCTTGACAACCAAATCAGATCAGTTTGGTTCCTGGTGACTTCTCATGCTAACTTCATCAACATAACTGAGTGATTTTCAGTACAGCATTTTGTAACAAAACAAATACCTGCTACAGTTGGTTCTTTCTCATTTTCTCTCTTAAAGAAAAGCTGTATGCATGAAGGAATACTTTTCCTTCTGATAATGTTTTGATTATTCTGTAAGCTTGTTAAAGAACATGATACAGAAGAAGTACTTTTTGCAGTCGCTGCAGAAGCTGGAGTAAATTACTGCTGGTTCTCAGTCCCTGTTGAAATTTGATCCACAGTTAAAGCAGGCTACTGAAAAAGCTTGATCTCTGCACAAGGGACTGTAGCTTTGTTGTGTAGAGTTATACTGTGCTTGATAGAGGAGCTTTTGGGCACCAGTTATATATATGCTGACTATGTTTAAGTGCTCTTGGACACCCTAGAGGTATGAACTGAAACCGTGATTTCAATTTGGTCCCATTGGAAGTCAATTTTGGAACTGAAAGGCTTTGAAAAAAATACACAGACCACCATTCTGTCAGTCGAAAGATGGTGTGGTTGGTTTTTTCTCATGCTAGAGGGAATGTCACTTGCATCATTCAGGCTTGTAATACATTCCTGGGGTTACCAGAGAACTCGGTTTTCCTCTGTGCTCTGACCAATCAGAGTAGTTTCATAGATGAAAAGCCTGGTTAACTTAGTACACTTGAGGCTGCTCAGAATTCCATCATAAATTTCAAGTTTCTTTAAGAAACTTTCTTGAAAAGGAGGTACATGAAGTTTTCTTGGCAGGCCATACCAAGAAATAGTAAGTTGTCTTCACCTCACTCTTATTTTAATCTGGTTTCATAGGCACCTTTCAGCTACTCCTTGCCTTGAGTACTTTCTGTCTCAGAGTGACAAGACATAGGCTTTGCTAATGTCAGATGGGCTGCAGAGAAAAGATGGCGTCTCTGGGGACCATGTGCACCATGTCTGTAAAATATTTTTGTTTCAAATGGCCAAGGAAGTGGGTATGCCAAATTCACTTATGACCCAGAAAAAAGGTGACTGCACTGGATTTTGCTGCAATGATCAGCTCAGGTTGAAGTTCTCAAATACAGGTTTTTACTCTCCAAGAACTGCTTCTGCAGAAATCAACGTAACTGTGGGTATTTATGTTTTAAGGCTAGCACCACTACTTCCTGTAGTATCTTTCCAGTAATTAAAAAAAAAAAAGGCAGGCTTTAGGTATTTTCCAGGAACATCCTAAAGCTTTGAGCAGATGTTGGAGCATGTAAAAAAGTCAAATGCTTGCCAATTTAAGGTAAAGAGAAGGCTTTACTAATTCCATTTCATGGCAACATGAGTCTGACTTTAACTATTCCCTGTGTTATGTAAGTGCCTAGCTTTGAAGTTATATTTTAAAAACAAGTAAGTAAAAGAGCATGTCTGCATACCAAACCAATGATCTTTTCTTAGAACTAAACAAGTTACCCTCAATGTTATTTTTCTTTGCCAGTAGATGATGGGGTTTACTGTTCTGGATGGCATAGTACTCCTTATTTTGGAGAAGATAATTTTTATCTATGTTTTGTCATAATATTTTCCTAATAGGAGTGTTATAAATTATTTAAAAATATGTTCCTTGAAGCTTCTATTAAAAGGATGTAGATAATGAGCTGAGAAACATAGATCATGAGTGTTGTGAAAAATCTATAAAAAGAGTCATTCCTTCTTACTCGGTGTTATTTAGCAGCTCTATCTAGTGCTTTTATTTTTGTGCAGTCTGTCTTACTCCTGTATCTTTCAAAGTTCGCTCTAATTTTGAAAGGATTTTTTGTTTAGAATGGCTGAGAGCCATGAGTCTAGTTGAAGTCATATATGGAAAAAAATCCACCACAAAACATTCCTAACTTTTTTTGTGCTGGCCCGCTATTAATTTTGGGGTCAGTTCTGCTCCTGTTTGAAACCCAAATGTGACAGCTCTACACTCTGATCTTCCAGAGAGATCCTCCACACCTGGACTGTAGCAATGTTGAGTTCCTTGTTTCCAGAGAGAAACATCAGGAGAATAGTTTTCTTCAGTGGAAATTTTTCACTTTTGTAGACCAACCAAAACATTTTGATTTTTGGTAACTGGAAAATAGTTGGCTAAAAAGGAAAAGGATACCCTTTTTGTTTTTCCAGGCCAAGAGACTGTGGTTTATGCGTTTCCTATGAAAAATTTGTAAAGATGCTTTCTGCAGTAAAATAAAAATTATTTAACCCCTAATTTTTCACAAAAAAATAGTTCTGTCCATAAATTCTCAAGCAGCTTTCATTGAACAAAAAGTAGCTATGCTTTCACCATTCCTTAGCAATTAAACCCACATGGAGGGAAAAGCCCATGGACTGATGATATCTGTGCCTGTTCTGAGCTCTTTGAGTCTTCCTTTTGCAGCAGCCCTAAATGAGCCAATTTTGCTGTAAGGTTTAACGCATCTCTTAGTCTGCTGCTAGGATGAACATCTATACTGTGTTAGTACCAGGTGAAGGGATAATCAGGTTTTGTGAAGAGCTGGGCTTGCCACCTTAGGCATGCAGCTGCTGCTGGGGTAGATTTCTTTTAGCATTGTCAGTATCTCTATTATCTGTGGTAAGTCTGTTGTGAAGCAAGCAGTTCAAATGAAGTTGGAAAACAGCTGACGAGAAAGATAATCAGGTTGTATTGGCCAGCACATCTATAAATAGTGCACTCGTTTTATTTGCCAGCTAGACAGAAGAAAGTGTGATTGGTGTGTTGTTCCTTCCTTCCTCCTCCTTTTATAAAACATGAGACTCCACTCATAGAGGCATAGCCTCTGGGACAAGTTTTGCCATTGCCACTGCCTGGATGGTGTTGAAACTGGTGTTGCAGTCTCATGGAAAATAACAAAAGGATCAGAAGGAGTGAGAAAGCCCCACGCCTACAGGCTTTCTCCTGGGAGGTTTATGGTGCTGAGCTGCACAAGCTGCAGGCCTTGCTTTCCTCAGCCTTGCACAGAGCTGTGCTGCTCCATCAGAGATGATTGCAATGCACTGCATGGCTTCAGAGCACCCTTAGGTCCCCACAAGAGTGGCAAACACCAGAGAAGAGCTTGCCAAATATTTTTCAGAGTCTTCTGCCTTCTTCCCTGTCCATACAGTCTGAGAAGCTCTCATCTCTGGGTCAAGAGTAAAGATTAACAGGATCTGTGGGTTCCTATGGCTCTATGATGCCCTGCCAACATTTTTACAACATTTTTTAATAGGAAGGTTTTACCTCAGAAATTTGTTGCACTGAAATGCATTTCTGCCCTCCAAAAATAATGTGCCCTAGTTACTGTCTGCTGCCTGGAGCTTTCCTGAATCCCATACTTTCCCCAGGTGACATCTTCTAAGTTAAATAAACTATTTATATCTTTCTTTCTGGGGCCAGCAGTTTTTCTGTCCCTTTGCTCAATGTGCCTGCCTCGTTAGTCAATGGTGAATCTCCCTTAAAAGGCATTTACTTCATTTCTCAATTCTTCACCTTTACTAATAGTTACACAAATCTCAGAAAACTGCAGGCTCTGAAAAACATATGCAGTTGTATGCTACAAATCTGATCAGCCAGTTTTAATTCATTCTCCAATAACATGCAAAGTTCTGGTGTTACTGCTAGCTTTTGGAATGGAAAAGATTCTCTATAACCTTAATGATAGTCAGTCAGCTTGGCCATGGAAAAAAAGCACATCTATTCAGGCTGCTGGCAAATTGAGTGCAGCATAACTTACATGCTTCCTGCTGCCTTAGAATGTTAATTTTAATAATTTTGTGGAAGTTTTAGTCATTGCAATGAGTGACTTTAAAAAAAGAATCATAAACCATTTTCCTAGTATTCATTTTACATGATCATTTCTTATTTTTAGAATACTACAGTTAAATATTTAAACTCCTGTTTGCAGTTTGAGTGACTCTCACTGAAGATGAAATTTTAGCTGTACCATTAGAATGATTGTTACAGTACATATATTGATTTGGAGGTTTTTTTATGATTTATTGTTCCATAAGAGAAGTATTTAACACATCATAGCTTTGGTCCTCTTATTTACCTCTTGGTCCTCCATACTTAGCTCTTGGGTCAATAAGTCTGGATATTTATTTCCACTGAAATCAATACCAGCTTCATGTTCTATTCATTCACCTGAGATTGTTAAGTGGAGATTGTATACCATATAAATCCTTAAATTTACATGTATTGCAAAGAATATTAGATCTGAAGTTATTTCCTCTTTGCTGACTTTATCGATATGCACTGAATTCTGTTCTGTTTTCTGCCATTTTAAGAGCATGCTGTGTTTAAGTACTTGGCTGTGTAAATTAAGCCTTGGTTCCAGCAACTAACTATGAGTATGATCTGGCTTTTCACAGATGTGGGAGCGGTGCTTGGGTGGAGCTGCTCCAAGAACAGGAAGGGATGAGTGAGACAGCAGACCCAAGGGAGCAAATCCAAGCGGGTCTTGGCCCTTCTCTACATGCTGGGGTCAAGAGATACGTCCAGCATTTAAGGTGGTGTCTCGTGGCATTACTTAAGCATTACAGCAAGGACTGAATTACCCCTCATTGTTAGAGCAACCTGAATATATTCAAACATAACTCATTTTGCTGTTAAATGCTGATTTGAGAATTATGGTATTGTTAGAGCAGATACGGCCTCTGCTGCCTCCCTCCTTGGCTTTCTATGGAGTGCTCTGTTGCTTCCTTGTACCCAGCAGTCACTCCCTGTAAAAACTGTTGTTTGGGGAAAGTCAGGAAGCATGAGCCTGCAGGAGCAAGCACAGGTGTGCAACAGATGTGGAGTGATGCTAGCTTCAGGTTTCTGTCTCTCTCTGGATGCTGCATGACTGAAGAAGGAGTTGGGGAAAGATGAAAGAAAATTCTGCTTTGATTCTCCGTAAAAGCAATTTTCCAAGTCAGTCTTTGTCAGTTTTTCATTTTGGTTTTTAAGTATCCTTTGGAAAGATGACTCTTTAAAGAAAATCTGCATTTTCCAGAGGAAGAAAATGTCTGTGTCTCTTCACTTCTATTCACAACAGGACTAGAAGGCAGAGAAATGTTGCCACACCAGAGTTAGAGATGGAGAAACTAGGATAAAACCCATATGAGTCACTGTCAGAACTAGAATGAAATGAATAATCCTTCCTGTATATCGTTGTTATTCCTTTAGCATATTGTATCACTTCTATTACTCCTCACTATTCATACTTTTGACCAGAGGCTAAATCAGCAAAAGAATCGGCTTAATTGCCGACATCTGGCCAGCAGCAAGGTAGGAACTTGCAGAAGTGCTACTTCATAAGTGCAGCCAGTAATAGTTTCCTCAGTGAAGCTAATTAGTCTGGAGAATAAACCACAGCCATGGGTTTCGGAGGCCCTAGGGCCATACCTGATGACTGTCAGACATTTGCTTTTCATTTTCCAAGGCATTCTATATGAGCAAAAGTAGTGAGAATGAGAGAAGGTGGTAGAGGCAGGAGGACACAGTGATGCTCTTTCTTCTATGAGTGTGAAGACTGGTATAGCTGGGGGAACAGAGGTTCTTATTAATGTAAAATATTAAAAAACTCTGCTACCAAGGGAAAAACAACAATCTGTTCTTCATACTTATAGTGAATTAGGACATGAAGTACAACAACAACACAGAAAAGTTATGTTAGATGTTGGGAAAGCTGTTTTGGGGGTAAGGTTAGTGAAGTAATCAAATGGATCCCCTGAAGCTGTGGAACACTCAATCCTAGAGGTCTTAAATATTAGGTAAAGAGATTTTATTTGGTGTAGTGTATTCCCTTGTGGGGTAACAAGATGGACTCACAGATGTCTTTATGACCAGCCTTGAGAGAATGAGGCAGATAAGAAATTGAAGCGGGAAGACATAGTGATTTCTAAAGCAGGTGGAGGGATTTCAGGTATGAATAGGCTGTGGTGACTCAGAGCTCTAACTGAGGAGCAGCCATATGTAGTTTACAGAATCTTCTTAAAATGCAAAATATTCTCAAAACCCCTAAATCTATAAGAATGTATTCCTGACAGGAAAGGGGAAAAGTGAAGGGAGCACAAAATCAGTGGTGCTTAGAGCATAGCCAGCTGAAGTTTGAGAAGGTAGAAAGCAAATAACATACTCTGAAATAGGGATGGTTTTAATGGGATGGGATATAAAAATCAAATCTCCTCCCTGGTTTTCTGCGGAGTTTGAAATACATTAACAGAAGTAGGTAACATTAGTTATAATTTTACTTTTATTTGATTTTTTTTGTTTTTAATTGCTCAGAGTGCAGTTAGGAGGAGACCCTACTTGCTGTTTGTTACAGCCTCAAGCAAGTTTCCATGAAATCCAACTAACTTTAGCAAACAATTATAAAGACTAAAGGCCTCAAGGAAAATTGCTGGTTGTTCTGTAAACATCTGCTTGCCATTTTCAATTACAAGGACCAACCCACTGAAGGAAGCAGTTTAGTTTTTTTGGAACAGAAATGGGACACTGGGGTTTTTGTTCTTTTTCATAGTGGAGAGTAAAGGAAATGTCAGGAATAGAGAGGTCACTAGATGCTCAGCTTTTATAAATACAAAAGTCTCTGAGAAAATTAAAGTAAATTGAAATCAGGTTTTGAAAGTGTAAACAACCCTGTGGAGGTAAGGTTAAGTAAGCAGGACTGGAGATCCTAGCATGCCAGCAAAAGCACAAGATCATTCTATCATAAGTAAGTCATTTAAAATATTGTGCAAAGTTATAATGGTGAGGCTAGTCACAGAAGTATTTTGTGGGTTACCCTACAAATACATGTATAACTCTCATTCTAGAAGATGTAACGTCTCTTCCAAAAATTTTGTTAACTATTGGTACTAATATAGAGCTGACAGTATACAAAACTGGTTGGTTTTGTATGTACATGCCATGTGAGTCCCAAGCAAAGTTTTGACAAGTACAGCATTTCAGAAGCATTCTTTTTGCTTTTTTTTTTTAAGGAAGAAGATTCCTAAACAAGCTAAGTAGGTAGAAATGTGATCCTCAGAGCATACAGAGTTATGAGCATACTTCTTGTTTGTTAAGTTTGTTCTGCTTTGTTAAAATGAAAATTCCTGTAGCTTTGGGAAAAAAAGGTATACCAGAAACATGCACTGTCTTAATTAGTTTTTAATTTTGCTTTTAGCAATTAAGCCCGGCTGTTTGCCAACTGGTTAAAAGTGGATGCTTAATCTCATGCCACAGACATCATTGGTTTGAATAGAAGACAAATCACTTTCTGACATACCCAAATAAATGCTGTTTTCTAATGTGATGTTGTGGTTTCTTGTCAGAAAATCTAAATTGATTGTATATTTTTCTGAACAATATGTATTCTCCTTCCTAATTATTAGCAGAACACATTCATATTTTCTAGCAGAAGAGCACACAAACTATTCCTTTGTATCACTGAAATAAACCCTTTGTGGAACTGTACTTTTCCTTGAGAAAGGGAAATTCTTTTTTTGTTTATAACAGAAGTATAAGGACATTGAACTTTGTCAAGTAAAAAACAAAATACAGCCATTTAGTCATAAAGTTACCAAACATAATTTCTTTTAAAATGTTTCTTTTTAGTCATATAAACAGAACATACAGTCCAAAGCAGAGTGGTATTTATTGGTCTGACTTAGAACTTACAATAATTAAAATATTACACACTCATTACACAGTGAGCTAAAATTAAAACTTTCCTGGAATAAATTATGTCATGTTAATGGAATCTGAAAAACACCAGTGTCCAGGCAAATACACATATCGGCCAAAGGAAAGCAACAATGTGCAAGTCCACTGAAATTAAATAAATACAAGAGATTAAGGTGAAAGTACACCAGCTGGATAATATGCTAGTGACATGCAAATCCTGTAAAAGAGTTTGAGACAATGTTTTGTAACTGTAGCCTATGGGATAAGAAGATAACAGCAGATAATTGTTTATTCAAGTATTTTTAAAATGCTTCCCTTTAAGAAATGAATCCTGGCTCTGACAGAGTTCTAGCAGAGACTCTGGTTTATAAATATATATATGTCTGTTCCTAAATGTCAGATGATTGTCTACTAATATAGGTGCTGGGAGAATGACAGTAAGTCTAGCCAGAAGCCTGTAGCAGTCCTGCCAGAGCACTCTCTCTAAGGGATTGTTGCAATAGTGTTGCCCAGTGTTTTGGCTGCTGGAAGCTGTGCACCCTTCTGATCCACTCTCTGGCTCTGAGCCCTGGTCAGCTGTGAGGAGTGTGATGTCTTTCATCACTATGCTCCCTTTTTAGGTAGAGGCGTTTATATACCACTGAACCCAAACTTTTTTTTTTTTTTAATGTTATTTATTTTACTTTAGCTACCATGACTTTTATTGGTTCAGATAGCAGAAGGTTTATACACTGTGTAGGCCTTCATTGTAATTTGCAGCCAGCCCACTCCATTCCTAGGTTCAGATTCCAACTTTCTCCAGCTGCATCCACTTTCAGCTGACAGCTCTTTTGAATACTGCATCCCAGAAATGCCCAGACATCAAAAGTGCAGTAGCCACCCATGGGTTAGAACACGTTTCTGAAAATTTTACGCACCATATTGTTGTTTTACTGGCTTATTTTACACCAAATATGAACCTTTCCTTCATGAGAGGAATGATTATTCTACCCTTCTGACATTCATTGTACTCCCTCAAAGTTGAGGAAGTTTTCAATGTTATATTGAATATTCTTTTATTTGTCTCCCGAGGTTGCCAATTTGGAGGTAATCCTAGTTTGCACAGATGTTGGAGAGAAAGGAAACTTCTCTGATGCACTCAGAAATCAAAACTATTGCTCAGTTTGAAGTTGGTCATGAGAGCTTTCAAATTTCTGAAAAAAATATTTCATATAGAAAACTATTACTGAAAATAACACCTCACTTATACCCCCCCCCCCTTTTACACTTTTAAACACTTATAAAAGACCCCTCACATATAATTAATTTCTATAATTTTGGTCACACATGTTTCCTTACAAAATAATGGCCCTTTTTCACAACAGAAAGGCAAAATATGGTAGAGATTTGGATTAAAAAGTAACAAAGGAATAGAATTTGAGCAACCTTAACTGGTAACAAGATTAAAAAAAATATAGTCTTGACATATTTCCTCAACAGTGTCTCACATAAGTAAAATATATTCAGACTTTGATAGAGGGAAGGCAGAAGAGCTGAGTGGTGTGCATTTTGGAAAGTTTGAAACAAATGATTCAAGGCATAAAGTGTTTCTATAACAAGCTCATTGTTGTAATGACTTTGTTTCTGGTATTTGTGGTAAAGCTTTCCAAAATAAATATTTATCTATAAAAAGGGGTTCATTTTTAATTTATAGCAACTACTAAAAGTGTGTATGTACATAGAATACACTGAGGGGTTTTGTACGTTGTGTAAATACAAGATAAATCTTGCAGAACCACAGTTATTTTAGATCTGACAGAACACAGCTCAATTGATCCATATTTTGAGAGAGGGCTTTTAGTGTAAAATGGTGAAGTAAGACAAAGCCAATTTTTTCTTTATTTGGAAGAAAAGCACTGCTCGCTACAATTCATTATTTGTTTTTTAGCGAGAGAGAAAATAGAAAACCTATCAACATATTGAAGTGCTTTGTTAAACAAGCGTATAAACAAAATAAGAACAAGACCTAGCTATTGGACTAGATGACCTTTGGAGGTCCCTTCCAACCCAAACCATTCTTTGATTCTATGATTCTGGACCAACTCAAGAAGTATTTGGTTGTCTAAAGGAGAATTAGGCAAATAAATACTTTTTTTTTCTCCTGTCTGGCTTCAGTAACTCTCTCAAAAAACAGAAAGGCCCTCACTCCGGTTTTCACAACCACAGTGAGGCTGAGTATCACTGGAGCCTGTCTAGATATCAGTCTTCAACATAATTGAGGTAATTTTCTGTAAAGAGTAGGCTGAAGACAAGGATTTTAAATATATAGAGTTTGGCACATATTAACTCAATAAGTAACATATTTCATTCGGAATGAAGCGCTATGGCTTTAGAAAAAAAGTTTAGATGATCTTTAAAGAAAGCTCTAGGAATAGAAAGAGAGAGAGAAAGAAAGAAGGAAAGTACTTGTACAGAAGGTAACTGTAGATTAGTAGGTTGCTCTCTTTATGACAGAGATGTGTATAGGTAGGAGAAAGCAGCAGGTATTTTTCTTCTCCAACAGGCTCCATAACACTTCTGATTTACATCCCAGCTGTTACAGCATACATTTTTTTCAAATCTAACAATGTGAAGGTGCCTCTTAACCTTCAAAAGTGGGAGGTATAACCCTACATGTCTTTGAAATACTTGAAAAGTTAATTTTAACATCTACTTGAGAGTCTGTGTTACATTAATGCTCTACATGGCAGTCATGATAATGTTCATATCACTGACTTTCACTACCCCATGGCATGCTAGATGAGTGGAGTTGAAAGCCAACATAGGGTGCTGCATAGAAAACAGTATCTGTAGAGTACAGTTGGAAATCTCCCTTACATTATCCGTGACTTAATAATTGCATCACTGGCTTCTGTGGTTTTGTCAGTTCCCTAGTCCTGAGGACAAGTGATGCACTATGGCTCATGTCTATGTATCTAAACACTTTTCCCCTGACTGAGGGTGGCCTGCTTTTTGCTGAGTTTTAGGAACTGTCACTGGCTTGAGCTGTCTCCTGGGGCATTGCATGGCCACCCAGGGAGAAGAAAACAAACACAGTAGATGATTTCAGGCCAGTCATTGAGCCTGTGTCCTGACACTGTTTAGTTTAGCCATTGCTGCTATTCCCAAGCTCCTCTTTTTCAGTATTCTGATTGTTTCCTGCCTCTTGGGTACTAAGGAATCTGACACATCAACTAGGGCTGGCCTAAGATGCCTGAGGGCTGTAAATGATGAGATCAAGGTCTGCCATTCAGACTTTAAAATATGTGCCTTTGTTCTTGCAGAGGTGAGCAAACACCATATTTTTAACCTTGTAATTGTTATCCTAATTCATTGTAATTACAATGAGACAGAACATTAAGGCAAATAAACCCATCTACTCCCTAGCTGCTTATTCTGAGGCTCCTCTATATCCATAGAAGGAAAAGGCTGTTTTCTCAGCTCTAGCACAGTCTCTGCCCTTTAAAGTCAATAGCAAGTTCTCATTAGTGTCATCGCTCGGGGCTTCTCAGCTGGGGTTCCTCAGGTCCTGTTGCAAAGAGAGGGAGTGGTAAAAAGGCCTGGGTGAAGGGAAGGGTGGAAAGTATACTCAAATTGTCAATTTGGTTTCATTGACCAGAATTCCTCTTCCCCAGGCACTGCTTTCCCATTGAATTGCCCATTGAATCATCTTTCCAGCCTCCAGGTCTTTCCATTTGTTGTGTGCAACACAACCTTTCTAAACACCCAGACTCTTCCTTGTAAGAGTAGCAGGATCAGCAGGTTTGGTAATAGTCTAGTGGGGAAGATGCCTCAGTACCTCTTGGGGCTTTTTGTAGCTCCTATGAACCCTTAGGCTCCACAAGTTAGAGATTGCCAAATCCAGCAGCCTGACTGAGGTGAGGCTGATGTAGATCTGTGCCCCCACATCCAACCAGCAGCAAGGCTAAGCATATGCTCACAGCCAGCACACACACACACCTGTAGACCACATACATGTGCACACAAGATCAGCCACACAGATCGACACACTCAGTACTCACACAAACATGAGCAGCACCCACTACCTCATCCACTTCCCAGCGCTCACACATGCACTCATACACCTGCTCCAGCTGATGTCCCATCAAGGACACATGGGCCTCTGAGACCTGTCTCCCTTGAAGTACTGCACTTAGAGCCTCTGACACACACGTGGAAAAGTGAAAGAGCCCTGCTGCCAGGAAAGTGTTGGCAATGGAGTTTAGTGAGAAGATACGACAGACTGCCCTGACCAGGTACAGGACATGGCTGGCCAAAAGTAGCAACCAGCCCATTGCTTAGAGATGGATAACAACAACAACTTCCTTAACTATAGCGTTGCCCCTCCACACAAGCTTCTTCGTCCCAATTTGATCCCTACATGTCTTAACTGCATGACCCTCCTCCCCATACACACACCCTCTCTTTCCAGTTTTCCCCTGATTCTTCATCCCAGTCCACTGTCAGTAGCCTGTCTCTAACATCTCTCAGTCTGGCTTTTCTGTCAGATAGTTTCCTTCTTCACCTTCACAGCAGGTAAGTAAAAACCTACACAGATGGATTAGCTGAGCTTTAGCAGATCTATGACAGCTATGTGCTTTAAATACTAAGTACTTCCATCCCAGAGAAGTTTAGATCTCAGTCCCACAACGCTTTCTTGTGTGAGTGAGAAACATATCTAGCAGCTTTGACATTGGCAGCCTACCTAGTGTATTAAATATGTATAAAGTAAGAACTCCAGCACTTGGGAGCAACTAGGGATGTAAGCCTTTTTAGCTTCCATATAAGTAGAGTACACCACATCGCATTTCTGGATGCTTTTGGTTTCACAGAGGTTCACTATGCAGAAAGTACCCGTGTGTGTAGAGCATACCAGAGTAATCTGAATATTCACCCAAAGCATGGTGTTTAAGCACAGGAGTGGAATAACAGGCTTGAGTGTTTGAATTGTCTTGATATGTTTGCCATTTGGCCAGGACTACATATTTTCGTTTTGTTTGCTATTGAACTCTACTGCAGGGCAGAAGCATTTTGACAGCACACTTTCATAGCTTGATTTGACATATTATGCTATGATAAAAACTATAGGTTGTTAGAGTTACAATCTGTAATATAAATCACTGGATAATTATTAGCTTGACATGATCTTTCCCTGACAAACTAAGAATTGTCTAATGCACCTGTCTTACATGCTGCAGTACTCTCCTCCCCATGTCAGACTAATATAATTTTTTTAAATGTGCTTTAGTTACTTTTATTCCCAGTATTCTGCTCATTCTTTGGTTGCACAGAAAAATATATGGGTATAGTTTATTAATACTGTCAAATTTTTGTGTACTATCTTTTGTTATCTTACAGATAGTTACCTGCAAATTGAAAAACACCACTTTAAATCATTTGCTGCAGGTCTACAAATTTTTTTCTGGTTATCCGTTATAGTAAGGTAATTTGTTAACTGAAGAAAGGATTGTTAATCTGTTGCATGACTGAAGGTGATATAAATGGAGAAGGAATTTTCCTGTCTCTTCTCCATTCTTGTTTTTATGCCTGCAATAGTTTCTTTTGCTTCTTTTAAAGAAAATAATTTGCCTTGTACTACTAATTACTCCAGTAAGAAAGATGGGAACTGGTTGACTTGGTAGGTAGGTCTGAGGCAGTTTTAGAGTCTGAGACCAAGCGGAAAAAGGAAAACATCTTGCCAAATTTGAGAAAAGTTCTGGGAGAAATAAGTAGCTCTTGGCCTGTTACATTATTTTATTTTTGTACTTTTAAAATTTTGCTTTGGATTGACAAGAAAAGCAGGTGTGCAACCTGTCCCTTTCTGAAATAAGGAATTGGTAATAAAACAACTCGTTTTTCAGACAAGAGTGGAAGCATTAGGCCTCCGTGTTTGTAGTTAGACCTAACATCTCTGCAGTATTTGCAAAAGTGATACAGAATAGTCAAGCATTACTCTGTTTTTATGGGTGAGGCACTGTGATAAGTATTTTGTGCTAAGCTGTTCAGGGACAGATGAGCTGTCCTTGGAATTAGATTGATTCCACTTGGTTCATGCCAGCCTCTCCTCCACAAAGAATGCTTCCCTTGGCACTTCAGATCCTCTCAGTTAGGGGGTAGCTGAGCCAAAATAAAACCCTGATCCTCCTCAAGGGGGGTAAATAGTGACAGCCCTCAGGATTCCTGCAGGCTTTCCCTGGCAGCCATACAGCAACTGTACGAAGCATTTTGTGAATGAATTGACTGTGTCCAACAATCTCAGCCTCATACATAGGGTGGGGTGGGTTTTTTTTACACTAATAATACTACACTGCAATTAATATGCCAAAAGAATCCAGCATAATTTGTCTAGTTAAGCAGATGGTTACTGGACTGGACTGTGCGTTATGGCAGAGTACAGTCAGTCTCAACAAGTAGCATGGAGCACACTGTGTGAAACAGTGAAAAGTTTGCACATGGACAGGTGAATATTTGCTTTCCAGAATAGTTCAGAAAATATCAGAAGCCTTTCTGTCTTTCCCTGCACTATCTTCATTCAGCAGAGTGATCATTTCTTCATTGTTGTCATCATGAGTCCAAACTGCTGATAGCTTATGACTATCAAGAGCCACACCAAAAGAAAAATTAAAATACTTCCAATAACTATTTCTTTAAGGGGAAAATTCTTGCACACCTAGATATGAGGTGTTTCTTTAGGGAAAGCCCTACAAATGAAACAGCGATATGAAAAACTTGTAAAAGGCCGTATCATTAACAAAGAGAAAGCATTCAGCCCAACAAGCAGCATTCTGATCTTTGCACAAGTGAGACAACCAAGCTGTCATAACCAGAAATAAGCATCAAAGGATATTTTTCCCTGGAGTGTTATCAGTGAAGCTCAGATCTTCAGAGGTGTAGAATTCCTACATCCTCAAGCCGTCTCACGCAGCCTGCCTGATGCTGCTGCCCTCTGAGATGCTGAGAGGCATAAAATACAGCCCAGAGTCCAGAGCCAAGCAGTGGGGCAGTAGTTCTGTGCCTCTGAATGGTAGTTCTTCCACTAAATTGACTACATTACAGGCATATTCCTCTGTCTTGTTTAAAGTTGGATTTGTGCATGAGCAGCTACTTCCATAAATATGCACCTCCTCCCCAAACTCGGTTCAATCTGTACTCACTCTATCACCCTGCAGGAGCAGGAGTTTGACTTTTTTCCCCCTTGTAGTCTACAAGGACTCATGATTCATGAAGCTAAACCTTACATTCAGATTTTTTTTTTTTAACAAATCAGGATTACAACATGCCCAAAGTATATTTGAATACAGTTTAATGCATCAATACCTAAATAATACCTTTTCCTGAGAAATCTTCACACCTGTGCAGCTCAGAGGTGCCTGGAAATATGTTTCAAGTAGAGCTGAAGGGAATTTACTTTGAAAAAACATCATGTACAGATCTTAGTAACTCCCTTGGCAGGGGTTCTGTAGCCTCCTTAAAGTAACATATTCCAGTACTTCATCCTTGGGTTAGAAACTTTTCTTTATATATAATCTTTGCTGCAAATTAAAATGTTTACTTTGTATCCTGCCTCCAGTGATTAAAGAGGGCAATTGATTTTGGGTGGGTAAAAATTTATTCTGTGGTGTTATAGTTTAACCCCACCCAGCAACTAAGCACCAGCCAGCCACTCATTCACTCCTCCCCAGTGGGATGGGGGAGAGAATGGGAAGAGTAAAAGTGTGAAAATCCATGGGTTGAGATAAAGACAGTCAATAGGTAAACCAAAAGCTGCACACTCAAGTAAAGCAAAAGAAGGAATTCATTCACCAATTCCCATCAGATGAGATTAAAAATTCCATGTAGCTGCATGTATCCAACAGTTTTCCTGCAAAATCCGCCATCCAATGCCATAGCTCATGGGGGAATGTGATAATTTGAAAGGTTGGAATTAAGATCACTTCATTTTAGAAATCACCTTTAGAAATTTTTGAAGTGCATCTATAAAATCTACACCCTGCATCAAAACTACTTCTACAAACTAAAAAAAGACGGGTCATTGTCATAGATGAATCCCTTCTGAAGGGAACAGAGACCTGATATGCAGATCGGATACACTTTTAAGGGAAGTCTGCTGCCTCCCTGAGGCCTGGGTTAAAGATGTGGTGAGGCCACAGATTATTACCCTGGTATGGCCTTCAGATTATTATACACTATTGACTTTTCAGGTAGGCAGCTACAGAAATCTGAAGGCAATCAAGAGAGACTTTGGGTCCTTGGGACAACTGGTCAAGGGATCAGGAGTACAAGTAATGTTCTCTTCTATCCCTCCAGTTCAGTGAATAATGAGGGGAATAATGAGGGGAGAAACAGGAAGACCCATCAGATCAATACCTGGCTCTGAGTCTGATGTCACTGGCAAGACTTTGGGTTTTTTGATAATGGGACAGTTTACACAACACCAAGTCTGCTGGCAACAGACAGGGTACACCTGTCTCAAAGAGGGAAAAGGAGTTTTGCACAGGACTCGACAGGGCTCAGCAAAAGAGCTTTAAACTAGACTTGAAGGGGAAAAGGGATAAAATCAGGCTTGCTGGAGATAGGCCTAGAGGTGGCACATCAATGTTTATGGGATGGCATGCTAGCGACATCTGAGTAACCAAGGATGAGGAAAAGGCTGAGGTACTGAATGTCTTCTTTGCCTCAGTCTCTAACAGTAAGACCGGTTTTTCTCCAGGTATCCATCCCCCTGAGCTGGAAGACAGGGACAAGGAGCAGAATGAAGTGCCCATAATCCAAGAGGAAATGGTCAGTGACCTACTACACAACTTAGACACACACAAGTCTACGGGACTGGATGGAATCCACCCAAGGATACTGAGTCACCCTCCCTGGAGTTATTTAAAAGACGTGTAGGTGTGGTGCTTAGGGACGTGGCTTAGTGGTGACCTGGCAGTGCTGGGTTAACAATTGGACTTGATGATCTTAAAGGTCTCTTCCAATCAAAATGATTGTATGATTCTATGAATATGTATATGCTGTAAGCTTAAAACCCACTAAATCCTACAGTTCTCATTTTGTTTCTGTTCACTTTGATTGATTATATCAGTATACAAAAACTCTCTGCAGAATATTTTTATACAAATGGTTAAATATTTTTATTGGTTTCTGCATTGCTATTTCCACTGCTACTAAAAAATATTTTTCTCCTGAGATTATGATCTTTTGAATTATTTTTCCACATTAACCATTTTAATTATTTCAAGTGATGTCAGAATCAAGGTCAATGACAACAGTGGTATCTTGTTGAAAATTATAATTTGTATGTTTTATCAGTTTTTGACTGAAACCTATTGATCTCTGAATTGTACTTGGACTCATGTAGAGTAAGAGTAATTAAAGGTTCTCAGAGTGGGTCAGAATCAATGTATGCTGTACTACCAATTCTTGAACTAGCAACTTGGGTTGATATTCTCAGGTAAACATGAGATACACATCTCAGGTACACAAACACTTTTTAAGATAGCACTGCAAGACCGTACAAAGCACTTACAAAGACTGTAAGAGAGGACAAGGAAAGAGCTAGCAGAAAAGATAGATCCCAGCATAAAGCCATATCCACGTCAAGCTCACTTTGCATAATAAGATGGAACGCTGAAGATGAACATGCCTTTTGTAGGCAAGACCTTAATGAACAGGCTAAAGTAAAAAACCTTGGTTTGAAAAAATGCTCAGAGAGGTGATGAATGTACATTTGCTTGTTCTTATCCTAAGTTATCACTCTTCTGCTTGTCCAAATGCAAAGTAATAGAAACCAGTAGAGACTATCTCCACAAGGTGAGATTTGATACTGTTTAACTGGTCAGCGGAGCTCAGCATGCAAGAGCAGTAGGTTTGCTGAATAAAGCAAGCAAGATTTCCATAACTGTAGACAAAGCCCATTGTGTGGATAAAGCTTAATGCAAATTGCTAGTAGTTGAATTGTTCAGATATGAAGTATCCATGTTAACCTTCCATATTAAATATCCTGTCAAAGCCTGCTTCTCGTGTAAAGTCTCCAGGAAACCAGCAAAACAGTGTATATATTGACAATGGAATAATGTGGACATTATTAATACTTCTTCATTAAACATCTATAAAAGCATCTTGAAACACAAGTTTTTCCATGCAGATTACTTGTGCTGCTGCTATCACTTTTCTTCCTCCTTTTTTCTTTTATTGTAGAATGTTTTAGCTCACATGTTGTATCTTGCTTTACTTTAGAAATAGTTTCTGTGAAAGGGATCTTCTGTGTTAAAATACAGCGCCTGACATCTTGGGATCCTTTGTCTGGGCCATTTGGCATTACTGAAATATTTATGAATATAACACTTTTTTGCTGAGATATAGTTGTATAATTATTACATTTGCAGAAGGGAGACAGATTCATGGTCTCATGATCATAGATGTTCATTTTCCACAAAAAGTTAAGCTGCAAAAGGAATGATATGGACAATTTCTAGGCTATATTTATTCCCAGGAGAGTCTGTTCCAGAACTAAAACAACTGTTGTAGCACATGCCTCTTTCATTGCTGTTTTCCAAGAACATTTTTTCAGGTGTAGTTGATGAGGAATGTACTGATACTTCAAATAGGAGACATCCTGTTCTGTCAGCCTGAATCTGAGAGACAGCACTAGGTATACACTGTTTTTCTAATAGGAAGTCTCCTGTTTTCTATAAATAGGCATGTTTCAGTTCTGATTGTTCTGTACTGAAATAACTGGCTAGATGTCTAATTACTCTAAATAGAAAACACAAATAATGGCAGGCATTCAATCCCTCCTGAAAAATTGTTGCTAGCCACTAACTGTTCTACTTCCTGGGCACTGGCTCAGAAACACACAAGGTCAGAGGGCCCTCTCTCCTTTTCTTCTCTTCAGTACTTTCATATCGATCACTCTACTGTGTCCTGAAGGCGAATAATACACAGTGCAGAGTATCCTTTAGCATCAGGGATCAAATTCATTCCTGGCCAGGATGTGTAACAATAAACAAGGGCAGGAAATGAACTGCTTCTGAAAAGCGGAGTTCCCTCCAGCTTCCTTTCAATCTGCACACAGATAGGCATTGTGCTTTATATGTAACTATAATGATTTATTCGGAGGTGTTTATTAGTCAAAGGCATAACATCTTGCTTATCTGATAATTACATAGCTGGTGAGGTTATCGAGTAGGTTGTTAACACTGCCAGTCTTTTACACTAAAATAAGTATTTGCTTGTACATTTCTTTAATGTTTCTTTTTTTTTTTTCCCTATCTGTGTCATTTTTATCTACCTGCAGGTTATTTGTTTGTTTCTTTCACAAAGGAGCATGTAGTGAATCTGTCTTGCCTAAATTTCCCATGCCCCAATTATTCTTTTACTATAATACTAGTTCTTGTAATGTGAAATTGAAGATTTCTCTATAGTAATGGATGCAATGTAACTGAAAATTAATCTCTTCAGGTTTGTCATGGTGCTTAAAAACATAATAAAGGTGATAGTTACTTTCATAGTCCTAGACCCATTCTGCACAATCAGACCCATTCTGCACAATCAGTTCATTACTGTTGTTAACATAAATTGTTAAATCTTCTGAAGTGAAATCTTCACCTTGCTTGGCATTTGTGATTGTGATTGAGATAGGAGTGGGAAATCAGCCGAAATAAATATCTCTGTGGACCACCAGTGGGACCAAATTTAGGAAGGTTAAGAAGGTATCTCAGATGGATGACAAAAAATGGAATAAAATATGTGTAATCTTCCCAACCTTTGGAAAAGAACCAACCAACCAACCAACCGTAGAAATAGCTGTCCTGCAGAGATCTTTGACCTAATGCCATACCCTGCCTTGGATGCTGTACATCTTCTTTGGCTGCCCCTTCTGTTTGGAAGTCCTTTATTTCTAATTATCATCTTGTCACTTACATGTTTTATCCTTTATTGAACATATTCATGGTGTCCTCAATAGATGTAGTGATTCTGTTAATCTTTTGAGAGATGCTACAATCTCTAACTAGTCCAGATTATGAAGGCTGCATAGAGAAGAAAACAATAATCTCTTGAGGGAGCTGACCAAGCTCCTTTGAAACTACACTGGCACTCCAACTGTTTGCTATTGCTCAGGATTTGGTTCTGAGTATTTTTTGTTCAAAAAGGAATTTAATAATATTTTCTTTCTCAATGTGTTTCTTTTCTTTCCTGATAGGTCGTATAAGCCCTTGGGATCTTTTGATCTGCTTACCTTCCAGAAAAAATGATGGTACAGGCTGTATTCAAATAGAAGACTTGCATCATCTAGAGTTATTCCAGAAGGTATGAGATTATTGTGTTATCCTCTGTAGGAATGAGATGACAGGGCTAGCTTAAATTGTCAGCATTGGCTCATAGAAATAAAAGTTTCTGATGCTTATTTTATTTTGCAGCAGCATGATTTAACAGCAATAAAAAAGTTTTTTCAAGTTTCCTATCTACTGAGAAATACTTGCCAGATTCTAACATTTCATTCTTCTTTATATCACACCCAGCCACCAAAAGCAATTGCTCATTTGGGCAAATAATGTTATTTCAGACGTAAGTATTTCAGTATAAATACTGAAAATTGTTACAACTGAGTGTCAAGTTTTCTGTTTCTCCTCTTTAGCTTTAACTTTTGCATTCTTGGCCACCCTCAACCACCATGTCAGGCAACAAAAGTGTCTACAGAAGTCAAGGGAAATTTAAGCAGTTTACCCTATTGGAAAAGAGAATTTAGGAATAGGGAGAAACAACTAGCAAATATATGCAATATTTCTGAATAATTGCGTAGGCAGAAGATAAGGCTGGACTAATTTAAGCTTCACATCTTATATCACTATTGAGTTTCATCTAATGTAATTGCTTCTTTGTAAACAGAATTTAAGCACCTCTTGGCACAGTGACAGTGCTACTAAAATTGATAATGTGTGAGCTGGACCAGTGTACCCCTCCAGGGCCTTCATGGAGTTCCTTGCTCTAGTGCTGCAGTCTGCTTATTCACAGTCCAAAGCATCAGTGGTGTCAATATTTCTTGATATTTTCAAGATTGACTTTTTTTCATTTCAGCATGTGGTGGGCACAGTTTAGGTTACTTAGATATGCAAATGTCTAAATAAGCACCTGATCTGTTGGTTGAAATATGAAAATAACTTAATCAAACCGAGGTCTTTGAAAAAATGTGACCAAACTATGGATACAATTTGGCTTGCATTTCAAGTAAAATGGCACAGATAATAATGTCAAGACTCAAATGTATAGACTCAGACTTGAGGGACAGGGAGAAATAGAGCTTCTTTTAAAAGGTATTTAGTTCAGGTATGAAGTTCATGAGGATACAAAAACCCACTGTGTGTCCACAGAAGCCAGAGCTCGGAGTATGTATGCTGGGGCTCCCTGGGACGTGATGCCTTATCTCAGTGTATCCAAACTAAAATTTGTATGGTGGTTCCAGTTTTCTAGAAATATACATGCCTTGGATTCAGGTGTCAGATCATAAAACATCCCAGGCTTCTACAAACTGCTTTTTGCTTATTCTACCCATATTATCACATCTGAGCCTCTTATACTGTGCAATATAATAATCCTTACAGCACTCTGTAATGGCCAGGAATTTCACATATGAATAACTGAGACACAAGGTGATCAAAGAAATTGTCCAAGTTCTCTCAGGAAGTCTGCAGCACAGCAGAGACTTAAACCAGATGGTCCATATCTCCGGATAACTTTAAATATTGAACTAACATTACTCGCTGATGGCATGTCCATACCACAGTGCAACACAGTTCTTTGTTGCAGAGCCTGGATGTATTTTAGCTGTGTTAATTTACCACTGTTCCGAACCACAGCAATTCAAGTGGCATAGGCTATTTCCATGCAGGGAGAGACAGTGATTGATAACTGGCAGGGAGCAGAGAAGTTACAGAGACTGAAAAGGGGTCAAGGAAGAGGTGAAAATTCAGTAGTCAGGAGGAGAGCCGTAAATCTAAAATTTTGTTTTGTGATGGCTGTGGAGGAGGAACCCACACTTTATTATCCCATGTTGCAGGGATTGCAAGGTTGTAATTCCCTTTTGACACTGGCAGTTTTGCACATGAGGTGTCTCTGATAAACTAAACACAAACTCATTGGAGGCTCCAGGAAAAAGAGCACTTTTCTGAATGAAATCATTAACACTTCTCCTTTTATGTACAGGTAAACATACTTCCAGAAATCCAGTATTTTCTTTGCAGAGAAGAGGGATTATGCCAAATAACAAAAGCCTTTTCAGGTAACCTAATTTCTTCAAATCTGCATATGTGATGCTGGTGTTTTAACAGTTGTCACAGGAATCCTCTGAAATGAGATTGTCAGGCTTATAATTTCTTTTTATTTTTAGTGATGAATGCATAGGGAGAAAAAATGAAAGAAGAAGGATAATCCATTTCAGACATGTTAAGTACAGACTGTAGTTGTGCAGTATCTTTTCAGGTAAAGATATTGCATTGTTTAGCTATTGCATACTGCAGAAATAATTTGGCTATAAGTGGCTTATTTTTGGACTGTTTTGTGTTAATATAATATATTGGTGTTTAC
>VYZX01004344.1:129383-155388 GCA_013401335.1 Brachypteracias leptosomus
AGGTAGCTCTTATCACACACAGGGACACATTATGATCTCATTTACACTACTAAATATTCAGCATCAATGCTATTTTGGATTTATGATCTATCTTCACTACATAAACTTTCCTTATAAGAATTTTTTGGTTTGTAATCTAGTAACAACTGACTCCATGTTTATCTCATTAGTATTTAGCCTTGTTTGCAGACAAGATTGATGAGTCTGATTTTCCTCTCCTCTCCTCTCCTCTACTCTCATCAACGTNTTACAGTGGGTTTATTATTTTACTACCACAAACACAAGAGGCACTCGCCACACACAGAACTTTCCTCTTAAAATACGCACGTTTTCACTGGTATCCATAAACTGTGCTACAAGCCACTTTGCGTATGCGGTCTGTGAAGCTGTTTCATGTTTTCTCCTGTATTAGGTTTGCACGGCAAGGTTTTGCTGGTGAGGGAGCTACAGGGATGGCTCTTGCTAGAAGCTGCTAGAAGCTGCTAGAAGCTGCTAGAAGCTTTCTTCATGCCTGATAGAACCAATGACAGCCAGCTTCAAGACAAAGCCACCGCTGGCCAAGGCTGAGCCCATCAGCAGCAGTGGTCATGCCTCTGTGACAATGTACTTAAGGAGGAGGGATAAAAAAGAAAACCCTGCACAACTGCAGCTGGAGAGAGGAGTGAGAATATGTAAGGCAAACAACTGTGCAGACACCAAGGTCAGTGAAGATGGAGGGGGAGCAGGTTCTCCAGACACAAGAGATTCAGGATGTGTAGATTTGGCACAGAGCCTACATCTTCTTGGTCCAGCACCTGGGGGTTCAGAGGTGTCCTAGATGACAATAGATGTCTTTGTGTGGATAACTGAATTTAACACGTGGTATTAATAGAAGTACAGTTTAGAGTGAGCAAGCCCAAAAGAGCATCTACTTTCAGCATAATTTAGGGATAGCTGAATTGCTCCACACTGATGGTATAGTCTACACTGACATTCACAGTCAGGATTGGGAACTGAGGCTATGGCACACAAGGGGTAATTTTGTAGAGACTAAACCTCAAAGTGTCTCAATCCAGAAATGATTCCCATCCAGTATCACTGGATATTTGACATCTGATTTACTATGCATGAAATACAATCATTGAAGGTGAAAGTAGAGCCAGAAGGGTAAATAATTTTATTTCAAGTTAAGAGGATAAAAAAGCGTAACCTAAAGCAAACTTCGAGAGCCAAGATTACAGATACTCTCCTCCCCTTCCTTTCATCTGATAAAGCCAGCTCTTCCCACTTCTTTCTTTTGCTTGCATCCTCCAATAGACCTTTCTTTCCAGCAACAACAAAGTTGCAAATTATTAGGATTTGTTTGATCCTCAAGTTTAAAATTATGTGGGGAAAGAACGGTTTTCATCAGTATTTCCTCCACAAGAGAGTTAGTTTCCTTTCAAATCAGTCACATACTTTCACTCTTGTGTTAGTCAACAGGGCTTCTATGCAATTCCTGTTGAACAGGATCAGTTGGTTTGTTATTACTGTGTTTGTCATTTAGTCAGCCCCACAAGAAGCCAAGTAATTTCCTGTAAAAGTGAAAACACAAAGTTGCTGCTATAAGAATTATGCGATCTAATTAAACACATACTAAGTCATATAAAGAAATATCAGGCAGCAAGGCTGAGAGGATGGGATTACTGGATTTACTGTAGGTATGACAGTGTTGATATTGATAAGCAGTGGGTACGAGGGTAAAGGTTATTTTAAAAATAAATATTATTCTGTTTGTTGTTATGCAACACTTAAGCTGCTGGGTTTTGTATTTAAGAGAGCATGCACCTTCTCATACCTCCTGTTGTATCAATATAGGAAAGAAAATGAGTTGTAGAAAATATCAGATCAGTGCTTATTTCTTTGCTTTGTTTCTTTAATGGAAAATCTTTTTTGTCAGTCTGAAAATTCAGGTTGTCTCTATCTATATGGGTGGAAAAATTATGCACATACCAGTGAGGAGTACTTTTTAGGAGATAGGAGAGAAGCTGGGAAGTGAAAAAAAGTTAGGAAAATCAGACAGGAAGAAGAATTTAGAGGAGCAAAAAGGTAAAAAATATGTGATGTGCGTGGATAAACTGGATTAAGTAAGAAAAAGAGTTGCTGGAGGATGGGCACATGAGGCAGTGGGTTTGTGCTGAGGCATAAGAATGATTCAACATGGAAGACACTGATAAGTGCTTGCTGCTCAGTCTAAGAAGATTGGTATCACTCCTGCTTCGGCATGTCATTTGGCCCAGTTTTTAATCAGGTGTCTGATGTCTGCTCAGTATAGGGGCTTGGCCTATGAGGAGATTCTGTTATGGCTATTGAATGACCAAGCAAGGCTCCTGGCATTTATTGCTCAGGTCAGCAAAAGCTGCAGCTGTTAGAGTGACCTGTGAATGAAATCTTCCTGCAAACAACCCAAACCTAGAAGCTCTCTGAGGTTGGAGAATGACTGGCAAAGAGATTTCACACGTTCATACTTGGTATCCTACCACAGGTGGGCTGACAAATGGGCTTGGCTGCATCCTGGAAAAGCACTCAGCTAAGAGATGGAGAGGACCAAGTTCTGCAACATGAGCATCATTGCCCAACATCAGTTTAGGGCACAGGAAAGGCATCCTGATGTATGCACAACAAATACTCTCTTTGACATGTTTTCCTGGGAAAGTAGTGGAAATGCTTACAGCATTGTCTCCCTGATTTTCCTGTTCCCTAAGCAATGTCTTTCCACATAAGCATTTATCTTGCTTCATCACTTCCAGGGTCTAGCCTGTGCCATGCACAGCTGTTTTCCTACCCATTAAGATCACCGATTCTTTTTAAATTCATACTTTTACTGAGTGCCTGCATTCTGCATTTCTTTTTATTAGCGTTACTAGTGTAGAGAATTTATGAGTACCTACCAGCCTTGTGTGCTCACTGGCCACCTGCAGGGCTGGCCAGCGGCTTTAATCACACAGAAGATCTTGGGATAGACACGGCCCTAATGAAATTGAGTGGGAGGGAGAGACATGATAGTCCAGCCATGTGACTGTGCTCTCACTGTGTGATATGTTCACAGCCTGGTGCTAACCCCATTCCAGCTTTCCTCTCCCATAGCCTAGCAAATCTGCCCTGTTTGTCCCCAGTGTCCCTGGGTTACTCTGGAGTCAGTGGGAAGGGTGATGAGATTAGGGGAGGAAGCAAGGCCCAGTGGGGCCACCTATGTAAGAGAGAAATTATAAATTAAATCTATTTTCTGTTGTAACAGTTCAACATCTCTGTGGCAGGAAAATGCTTCTTTACAGGGAGATGCATTTCTTTTGCCAGACAGCCCTTATAACTGTCTGCACACAAGTCGTGATCAGTTTTGTGCCTATTACCTTTCTGCTACTGAAGTTGCTAAGAACCTCAGGAATGGCCAATAAAATCAGCATCATTTAATTTGATTATAAACTATGTGGGACAGAATTTTCTTTGTTTTACAACAGGGTTGGATTTCAGCTAGGACAAAAACATACTTCTGTAATAGCAACAAATATGAAGAGGAAGAAAAAAAGTAAAGCAGCTAGATGAATTCAGTTGCTTGGCCTATACTATTTTATATTCTACTCTGTACAGGATTGTTCCTGTGGCTCTGATCATGTAACAGTCAGACAGCATTTTCACTGAGTTGCTGTTTCCAGAGTTTTATAGCTTATTTGTAAATTTAAGTTCTAGCATAAAGGGTGCACACAGAAGAAGCAGCCCTTGCAGAAAACACTCCAGCTTTTAACTGTGAAGATGCTTTAGGAATGAAGAAGCAAACACTGTATTTAATAAATACTATTTTCCATGCACCTGCCAAAACAGAGAAACAAAACCCACAGTGAATAATTAATCTAAGGTGAAGCTGTATTTGCCTGTGCTTTTAAAGGGGAAAATAACACATACATTTCAAAATGATGCACTATCATCTTTTGTCTTTTTAACTCTGAAACTTGCAGGTGTTTTTTAGCATGAATTTCAGTGCATTCCAACCCACAGTTGAAATTCATTTCCCTCTAGATCTGCTTTGCTATAAACTTTTATTTTACACTAAACATATTTTAGATAGTTTAAATCTCCAGAACTGTAGTTTGAAATTTCTCCGTTCTAAATATTCAAGGTAGATTGCTTTGAGATTGACTGCATTAAAGAGGGAGGGATCACTGCATTTTTTTGATATGAAAACCTTTTAAAACCAGTTAGATCAATAGTCAGTAGTGGGTAGAATATTGAACCTGCAGCAATATGCACATTGACAATGAAGCTTATAACATGTCAAAACCACCATAGGAGTGTTAAGTACCAAGCAAGAGATCACAATCCTGTGAAATCAATGGAAATTTTGCCAGGACTTCACTAGGGGCCAGGATTGCCCCTAGCCTTCCTAGCTTCCTTCAGACACTCAGCATCTGTTTTGAGTTTCACAGTCACCATTTTCTAAACGCATAGATTAAAAAACTGGGTGTTAAAGGTTCTCTCTCTTTCTTTAGCAACCTCAAGGCATAATGTGTAAGCCATAGGAGAGTACTAATCTTTGTTTCAGAGTCTTTTCATCTGATTGTTCAAATGGATAACAGGAGGCAATTAAATGGAATAGGTCTGCTTTCTGTGACAAGCCTGCAATGACCTCAAGGCACGTAGCAGCAGTAGTTCAACTGAAATAATCCATCCTCCAAAATCAACACTGAAAAATGAAAGAAATGCACTTTTAATGCTCATTAATTTAATGGTTATGCAGCTTAGAGCAGGTTGCTATGCATGGCTGAACAAAAGGTACTGGATAGTAGGCTTTATTTTGATCAAAATCCCCTAGAGCTGGAGGTGCTCGGAAGTCTGCCTGAGACTCTATGAAAGCTTTTTAGGCATCTCCTGATGTGAAGCAATCTTTTCAGCATTTTAACACACCTTTCCAACCTACAAAGGCTGGAAAACAGCTCAGCTGTAAATACTAGAAGTCCAGGTTTAAGCAATGCAGCTTTCCCAGTCTGTATCAGAAATAAGCTCTTTGTGCTCCAGCAGCCTACACCAGTCAGGCAGGTGTAGAATGACAAGCATCCCAGCACAGTTTGCAATATGAAGTTCTTCTAATTCACTGAGACGCCCTGTCAAAAGCAAACCTTCAAGGCTGACAGAGAAGACCTGTTATCAGTCTTTCCTGAATATTGGGCTGCAGAATCTGCTGAGAAATGATGTGAGGTGACTATCATGCTGCTTGATATCTCTCCTGCGTGGGAGAATTCAAGCTCCTGCTAGAGACAAACTATCACTATGAAAATCTAGGAAGAAGTTCATAAGGCTTCTATGTAGATAAAAAGTCTGCTGTATACTTTCAGGTTTAATGTACTTTCATGTTCTAAAGTTATGTTTTTCCTTCTAAAAAGAAAAGCAATTGAATGAAGACTGCAAGTACAAATATACTGAGCTGACAATGTCTTTCATGAAAGAAATGAACAATGTGCTGGGCTCAGAATAAAGCACAGCACCTTACTTGCGTTTCATCCCACCTCTAGCTTTGTGCTTCATTAAAAAACCAGGAGCTCCCAAGGTGACTCAATCGCTCTTGAAATGTTTCTAACAGATCTGACAGTTGATGGACAGTTCAGAAACAGAATGACCTTTTTCTCACAGACAATAATCTTAATCGTTCCTTGCTCTGTTTGAAATGTATAAAGTAGAGCCCATTTGATCATGAACAAAGTAAAAACAAATTAACAAACAAAACCATATTGTAACTCTCCTTGCAACATTGAAGAATAATATAAAATGAAGGATAAAGAAGAGGACACGTGTTCATTCATCTTCTGTTTCCTTTTCTCCCAATTGAGTGCTGCTCAGTTCCACAAGTATGGTCTTATTCTGCTGAATTCCTTACCTTTGAAGATCACCAGATGTTCACGTTAACCTAAGTATGCCATTTACCAGCAGTCCACATGGCTGCAGCTGTGTCGACACTGACCTCTGCTCCAGGAAGTCTTAATTTGTGCAAATGTATTTCTAGATATGAGCAAACCTTTTGCTGGGTCACATGTTGTAACTCTTAAATCAGCTACTCTTTATTGTGTATGCACTGAATCTCATGTTACACTTCAGAACTCTGAGCCGAAGACAAGTAAATAACTTGGGAGCCTGAGAAGGGGAGAGAGGAAACAAGAAGTCGTAGCGGTGTAAAATACTTGAAAGGCCTCATTAGATGGCAGTGTAGCTGCTACATTAGATATCAGTTTTTGCTGTCAACTAATCTGTTTGACTCTGTAGTAGTCTGAGAGATTGCAGCTGACAGAACAATATCTACGATCAGTTCATATGACAAAGAGGTGCTCAATTTTTTTGATCTAGAGGTGTTGACTTGCTCTGCTGGATACTATACCTCCCTTTCACATGTGCCCCCCAGCTGTTCCTATGTCTCAGATCTATGTTTTACCCATTGTTGTGGTTGGAGGGCTAATGTGTGAATTCAGATGAGAACTTGTAGTGGCTTCCTTACCCACCAAAATGGCATCACAGACAACACCCTAGGCAGAGGTAAAGTGGTGCTATTTGTTGGTGTTTTCAACGGTACCATTTCAGAGATGTCAGCATAAGAAATCTTCAAGCTAGAAGGAAGTGAAGCATTTTTTTTTTAAGTGAAAGCAGGTATCCAGCCTTAGGTGCTTTGCTTTACACTGGATCGGCAACAAAAGTTACTTGTGGTAAAGCCTGCAGCTGCTCCTCAGGAAAAACAGCAGTTTCTGTAGCCTAATTACTGCATAGCCACTTTACAAGGGAAAATGTTCTTTTCTAGTTTATGTCTTCTTTTTCTTTTGATCTTTAGAGTCTGCTACAAAAATTACTGAAATTAAGATATGGAGTTTTGAAAGAGGGGGTGTAATCTGGACATGACAATATGATGATGGGACTCTTTCTAACTTTCACAAGCTGTCTGATACATATCAACTGCTGAGCCTGCCTCACCTCTTCTGTTATAAAATGTTGATGTTATTTATGTACTTCAAAAGGACTGATTAATTAACAATGGCTTGTAGAGTGATTTCAAGATGGAAAAACATGGCAATTACTGCAAACAGTAAAGGCACTGCAGGCTAATTTTCATTGATGATAATGTTGATTAACAAATTTTCAGCTCTAATAAACAGTTACTGCTTTTGAGTGAAAGAGCAGGTGAAGAATTGCCATGAGAACTGATGTAGCTGAGTGTGCTGCAGTTCATCACTACTGACGTCTCTTTATTATTATGATAATTGTATTCATTGATTATTAGGAGTAGATTTACCAAAGTGAGGGACTGTAACTCCCTATTAACTCTACTTGATGGTGTACATGCTGTGTGTCATCTCAAAGGAGCAAGCATCTTCTCACAGGCTCACTCCCCATTCTTCCAGCCACCTCTCCCAGGTGGATGCTAACACAAAACCAACAGAGGCACCATACAGCATTTTTTAGTTCTCAATGCTAACCATCTACACCCTGATTTTTTTTAACCTTCTCTTGTTTAAGAGATGACAGGTTTCCATTTTTTTTATGTTGAGGCACTTTGTAATGTCTTAGGGCAATACTAAGGAACTTCTACCCAGTAGTTTGAGAATTTCTGTTTTTCATCTGTCCCTACCTATTTATTACTATTTTTTGTTATATCTAGCTCCAATAAATAGTCCATTGGGTGGACAAATGAATTAATATCAAAGTAACCTTTTCTATTTCCCTAAACCAACTAAAATTCTCATTTAAGATGGGTAAATACAAGTACAAACCTCATCTCAGTCTTTTCAAACTCTGTCTTCTGAGTTAAAATTATATTAGTTGCTTGTTGCCTTAGCAACACAACTAAAACCATATTTTAAAAGGAAAAGGCATCCTATTTTCTCTTGAGTAATGAGTTGAACAGCCTTTCTCTGCTGCCTGTTCTTATTTTCAGTGAAGTATTTGTTTTCTTTTAAATAAGAAAATTATGGTTTGTACATTTCCCTTTTCTCGACATTATGGCAATTTTAATTAAAGAAATTGCTGAAAAATGTGTGCCTTTGACATAATTTGGCTTCTAGATGAGCAGCTGAGAAGGGAAAAGCTGTCATTCTTGTCCTGTGCATGGTTCTGTTAATGTTGTCACATAGCTATAGCCTTACTTAAAAGGTGTATATGCTATAGGAAGCATGGTCTGGAAGCACAGTTCTGCCTTCTTTCAGCTGTATGCTGCAGCCATCGAGGTAGGACAACCTGTCTCTCTTTCATCTGCCACCCTAGACTACATTGGCAAGGAAGTAGCTTGGATTGCTGTCATAGGCTTTGTAGGGTTTTGCATGACTTTAATGCCACTCACTCCCACTGTGGTCTTCACCAAAGGGTACATGGGAATCTCTGCTCCAGTACCTGGAGCACTTCTTCCCTTTCCTTCTTCGTTGACCTTGGTGTCTGCATAGTTGTTTCTCTCATGTATTCTCACTCCTTTCTCCAGCTGCAGTTGATGTTGCCCAGGTTTTTTTTTCCCTTCTTAAATAAGATATCACAGAGGCACTACCACCATCATTGATGCCCTCAGGTCTGTCCAGTGGCAGATCCCTTTTGGAGCCAGCTAATATTGGCTCTATTGGACATGGGGGAATCTTCTAGCAGCTTCTCACAGAAGCCACCCCGTAGACCCCCTCTACCAAAACCTTGTCATTCGAACCCAATAGATCCTGTTATCACTGTACAGCCAAGAAGGCAGACAGTAGCCAGTTTTGTCTCTGTACCATCAACAGATAGTCACTTACAAAGTCCAAATCAGTTATCATGCATAGCACAAGACAAAGATGCCGATGAGACTATAATCTGAACATGAGGTGTTATATTAATAAATGCCTGGTTTTGATTACTGAAGCCTTTAATCCTGCTAGATGGTGCATGTGAGGCCAGGGACCAGATTAATTTTAGATCCCAGTGGAGCTTGGGAGGCTGAACTGAGCTGATCTGATGAACAGCTGATAAACATAGACAATTACAATGTCATTTTAACAGGATCTATATAAAAATGAAGAGCTCTTTTCCTTGAATGGCTGCTCACAGCTCATCAGCAGAAAAACAGCTGTGGTTTTATTTTTCATGTACCAAAGTTGAGAGTGCATGCTTTAAAAGATAAGCTATACAAATAAATTCATAACTTTAGTACAATGCAGTATGTCATTAAAAAGATAAGTCATAAGGTCTGGGAATAATTGTGAACAGCTTGACTTTTCCCTGACTTTTACTTAAGAACTTGAAATGTGAGGTGTGTTAGAGTTAATAAGAACCACCCTACATGAAATAATGGCATAATGTAAAGGCTCTGTGCCTTTTTATCAACACAGTAAAAGCAGAAAATACATACCACCCATTGACTGATCCCACATCCCAATATTCTGATTACTATTAATAGTCACATGCCTCAGTAACCTTGAGGACTCTGGTACATCTGTCCTGCTCCCACTGCACTCAGGGGCAGAACTAAGCCTCCCAGAGATTTCAGTAACTACAAAATGTAGCCTTAGACGGTGAACCTAGAAACAAGGACATGTAGTTATTTACTAAGCTGTCTGTGTGACTACAGCAGCAAAGTCCCTTGGTCCTTAGTAAAAAAAATTTCTTATACCCATTAATTGCAACTAGGACTATGTAAGAAACAAAGTTTTGGTATTCTATATTTAGAAATAAAGGATTTCTATTTAGAAGAAGGGGGAAGAGGATGCTTTTTGTATGCAGCATTCATGCACTCACCTATGAAGTGGGAGTTGCATCTAAGCCTCTGAGCTTGCAGCTGGAAGAGGGTGCTTGGTGGGTGTAAAGCTCTGTGCTAGGATTATAGTCTCAGCATTTGTTATTTTCGTACTCAGCTCATGCTGGTAGCTCCTCTCTACACACTGTGTTTTACACATTTCATCCTTAACAGCAGGAGTTGACTGCTGCTTTTAATGCTCTGCTGACTTTCTTTCTCATCTACTTGGTACTTTCCAGAACTGCAGATCCCAGTTGTCACCACAGAGTGTTCCGGTCAGCCTGGGCTGTCAAGGGCCAGTGTTGCAATCAGTATGTCCCAGGGCAGCGAAAGCAGTGACAAGACACATACTGCTCATCTGCGGCGCTGGTGGAAGCAGAGCAGGAGCACACAGCTGTAAGCTAATGATACCCTACCCTCAGAAACTGTGAGCACTTCATTGTGTAGTTGGGACTTAGGGATACAGAATGTAGCAACAGAGGAGACCACAGCAGATGGACACTTGGATATATTGCATCTCTTATACTTGCTTAATGTTTGTTTCTGTACTAGCCAAGCTTGCACATGTTTGTGTGTGAACAGCTAAGTCTTTATGTTGCGGGTATTGAAACACCTGGACAGATAAATATAGACCCAAAGACATCCCTGAATGTTAAGGTCTCATGGTGGCTGAGCTATTTCTTCCTCCCATCCCTGCCTTGCCCCTGCCACAGGCACACTTATGTAGTCCTTTGCACAGAGATACCCCTCCCTTGAAGAATTGAGAAGTACTTGAGAACTGGTCGTCCAAGTGCTGTTTCCTATGTCACAGGATCTCAGAAATTTTACACTCTGAACACCTACCATTCTGTACAAGGGAGAAAAAGGTTTCTTTAAGGTAGATATTATTAGACTCCCTTAACAAATTGCAAAATTGAGGTCTAGAAAGGCCACATATTTCCAAAGATTACACAGAAATGGGAGGAGAGCCCAGTGTCTTTTACCAGTAATCAGTCTTGGAGACCCATAATTTGTATAGTCATCTTCTCATTGCATATGCTATGAAGTAGATTGGTACTCAGAGATTTTAACAGACAGAATAATAACCACATTTGTGACAAGGCTGAAGTATAGCTCAAATTCCCCATGTAATGAGCTTTTAAATAACAGATATTTTGCTTGGGTTTGTTTTTTTTCTGTCCTGGTTCTATGGCTGATTCTTTCTGTGTGGACTATGGGAGCTACAGGCCAGTATTTAGGGAGCCAAATCACTTCCTAGACAAAGTTACCTTGGATAATTCTTTTATGTTTAGCTGATTTAGTTTTGGTTAATCCTAGATGACATAGTCTTTCATAATATTTGGAATTACAGTTTATGGCTTTCATTAGGGAAAGCATACAGTACTACATGTTTGTGTTCCTTTATTACATTGAAGAAAGTTCTAACAATAGTGTAGTCTTTCCATAGGACTGTTTGTTTTTTTCTGAATTCACTATATATCACTGTTAAATCTGGATACCTTAACTATGCACTCCTGTTATTTAAGCTGCTTGGATTTCTTTAATGTTTTTACCTTCACTCTGAATGCCCTGGGTTTGCAGCAGTTACAAGATGACCACAACCATTTACATATGTGTACTCTCAGACATAACTCTCTTCTAACATACTTACTTTCTATGTAGATTTAAAAGATTTAAAAATACTGAAAGCAATAAATAAGACTTGGTGTAAAGCTTTGTTTCAGTCTGCTTCATTTCATCTACTGTGTTGCTTGACTCAGGGGGAAAAAAGGCTAATTTCCTAATTTCACTATTTTCTTATAGCTCATTTTCCTCATTTACAAAGGCACTTCATTAGTGCTGTGTGTTTTTATTACTTTCCAGGAATCAAGTATCAGCTTCACCAGACCACAAGGAAATCCTTAAAGCTCAAGACCTTTCTGTCATCATCAAAGCATATGTGCTTGTGACATCTTTAACACCTCTGCGGGCATTCATTCATTCAACCACCACCGTCTGGCATCCACAGAAGAAGAAGCACTTTTCCGTAAAGGTAAACATTTAAATTCCTAATTTTGCCACCTTTCAGGTAAAATACAGAGACAGAAAACCAAGTAATAGCTTTCTTCTTCTTTACCCCTTTTTTATTTGCAATCCACAGCTGACAGTGAATATTTTCCTGATGTACAGCTTTCATTTCTCAGAACAAGTAGGGTTCGCTTCATGAAGCAGGGAAGAGTTGCTCTGTGCACTGGGGGTTATGAAGGGCCCTGGGGTTTGCTTACCTGAGAGCCCATGTTTATTGGTGACATTTCGCAGCGGTTACAAGGTTGGAGTTTTCCCTAAAGCACAGCAGTGGGGTGCTGTTACGCAGTGTAACATCTTTTGCCCAGATATTGACAGTGTTGTAAAAAAAGAAAGTAAATACTTAAAATAGTTTGTTTAGATTCCTTTTTTAGGTACAGTAAAACAGAATGGGGGAGGGCCAGGGCACGTCTAAATAAGGGGAAGGAAGTCTACCATGGAGAGAATGGGCCTCCCATGGTCTCGGTTTTATGAAGAAGGATTTTTCACATGTGCCTTAACTGGATTAACTCTGGACATCTCCAAGTGCTTGGAGAGACCCCTCTGTCTCAACATCTATTTGCTCAGCAGTCCTATGGATTTCCAAACATGCCTTCCCATTCCTTTGTTCTTTCAGCAAGGGACTGTGCTTGCAATATGGCAGCTCATTGTGAAGGAACTACAGTTCTGTGACTGCTCCTTTCCTTTTAAAGGAATAAGATCATAAAGTAGTAGTGATTTCTTGAGGTCACATAGATAAGCTCCTGCAACAGCCATCTGAGAATGGGTGCACTCTGCTCATGTAGCCCTCCTGGGGTAGGAGCAGATCTTGGCTTCAGATCAGTCTAAGTGCTGTGGTGTCACTGTCAGGACTCATGATGATGCCAGCCATTTGGTATGTTCTACAATTTTAGCTCTCTCAAAATCAAGTGCCTAGTCTAAGCTCATTATCTAATTCTAGTTATTGGAGAAACAGACACCTCTAGAAGAACAAATCATCCCACCCGATTTAGACACTAATTTTGGAATGAGAATTTTCTGCTAAAAGTGTCTGCTTCCTTATGTGCACTATGATATTCTTAGAGAACGTGCCAAATTCTAGATTGCCAAAATTAGATGAGATGAACGAAATTCTTTCTTTCCTCCCTCAGAAGCTATGGAAACCCACAGACATATTATTTTGCCATCTATTTACCTCTATTTACATTTAGAAAGGCTAATAGTCACTCACTTTCAAACCTTGGAGTTCAGGTTTGGTTTATGTTTATTAAAATAACACAATGTCCAGCAGCATCACTATCACAGCTGAAGTAGGGACTACTTTAAAGGTTAGTAGTCATTAGTAATTGTGATATGGCTCTGTAAAATAATTCACACTGAGGGAAGTCTGCTGAACAGGGTGCCAGCCACCATTTACAGAGCATTTTGGCAGCTGAAGAAGCAATAAAAATGATAGATAAAAGCAGCAGCGCATCTACAGTAGTTCCAATCTGGATACTGCTGCAGTAGTGTTATATCTTCCACAGCTTTAGGCAAACTTATCAAAATGGCAAGAAATAAACAAAAACAGGCACCACAGAAAGCACATTTGTAGTGATGTATAGATTGAAATGCAAATTAACAAAGTGATGGAAAGCAGGGTGAATAAGACATCCCAGTGTAAACAGTGTGCCCTATAAAGAACCTGGTAGGAGTCAGGGAGTCTCCAGGAGATGTGAGACTTTGGGAATTCATGGAGTGGCCAGAAAGCACTACTGGGAAAATCACAAAGAGGCTTCTGTGCTTGGTGCAGAGACATCAGGCAGGAGATCATCAGTCAGAAAACAGTACTTGGGAGGAGGTTTGAATTCAACCGTTTATATCCTTCGGGATGAGATTACATCAAGTTTCTCATAAACTTTATGGAGCTGTCAGTTGTTGCCAGTGGGACATACAATGCCAGCAGAGTGATGTCCTCTCCCAATGTAGCCAGTGAAGCTACACAGGTTTCTACCAGCCAAGGAACTTGGTCCAGAAAGCTCCTAAGCTTTCATTTTCTGCCAACTATATCATGTAGAAAAGAAAATTGCTTGTTACATTGTGAAGCTCCAACCTGTCAATACTCAGAAAAGACAGAATCTCTGAGACCTGTTCTACCACGGATTGACAGAATACCCTTCAGTGCCACTAGAGACTGAACATGCCTATAGAGGAGACTTCGTTCTGAAAAATTTGCTAGTGTTTAATGTGGTTTTGCCTAAGAGCAGCTGACTGAATTTTTATTTTTAATGAACAGATTAGAATAATTTTAATCTGCTGCATTGCTGTCGTAGAGGTGCTGCTTCCAGTAATGTTTCACAATAGGTTAGAGATCTCCTCAGTGTATGTAGGCCTCTGGTCAGCAAATTTTGTCATACCAGTATAGTTAAACCATTATCAATGAGAAATTGTGGTTAATTCAGTTACAACATTACTATCACAAACTCAGTATGATAAGTTTAAAATTTGATCTCCTATGTACAACAATCCTTTATGGTTGCTAGAAGTAACCAGAATGTGGTATATATGAAGGAGAGATTTTTAAAAAGACTGAAGATGGGGTATCAGATGATAACAAATGATTAAGAGAAACTGCGTAAACAAAAATCAGGAGTTCAATGAATTAAATAATACTGCATTCCCCATGGCTTCTTTGTTAGTAAGCTGTTATAAATGTTTCTTACAACTCATATTTACTTATCCTAATTATAGCGGCAAGGCTTCAGAATGACTCCTTGAATAAGTATTGGCCAAATGGCAGTTCAGGAAGAGTTCAAGTGTGTTTTGCTCACCAGCTGCCAGGTTTTCTCTGGATTATACATATTTCAGTATCTCAGTTCAGAAAGCAAAAGAAGACAAACCCTGAGCTGGCATGAGGATTTTATGTGTAGTCAAAGGGTGTCAAAAGTGCAACTCTAGGTTTGGGCCTTAATTGGGAAGATGCAGGAGATGCAGGGGAAAGAATGGCTTTCTGCCACAGGAATGTTTTGATATGAGACTTGCATAATAGCCTTCCTTACTTGGGGAAATTTGGAAGCCCCTTATTTAGACCATCTGTGCACTGAAAAATTAATAATAAAATAGAAGCTTTTTATTTTGCATATGATACCAATTAAGGGATGGGTCTCTGTCAATGTATGAAATAATATCTCTTAATCAACATCATGCATTAAGCAGAAGGATGATCCCTGAATAGTCTTTAGTTTTATGGAAGCTGGTGTGCAAAACAGTCTCAAAGTTTAACACATGGTGAAGTGCTTCCTTTGCCCTGCCATTAACCTTTCCCAACCTGGCCCCAGATTTTAACAAAGGAATGCACTGTTGTAGGCTGTAGTGGTGCTACCTCCTGTGTCACCTGGGAAGGCTCTTCTGTGCTGTCGAAAGCTTCCCACAGCCCCACTCTGGCTCATTGTCCCTTCACTCATTCAAAATAGACAGTCAGGTGCCTCCTGGATTTGAATTCTTTGACTGCTTTTCTTGCATAACCCTTGATACCCTCAGCTGAAACTATACTCTTAAGTGATTTTCCAGTTGTGCAGTGAAGTAAACATAATTTACTAAAAATCAGTTTGCGTTAAGCTTACTGTGGTATAAGTCACTATAATGATGGCTGAAATTCTCTATGTATTAAGCTTATGGAAACTTGAGTAAAGAGAAATATTTTTTATGCTTAACATATATGCAAATTAAACTGGACCCTCACTCACCCAGGAAATAAATCTTTTAATCTGACGTGGAGGTCTGGCTTTGAGCCGAGCCCTGGGAAAATTAGGTTGTTGTATTGCCCTCAAGTGGCCAGTTATGATACGACTGCAAGTTATGGCCGCAGATATTGAATGTGAAGTAGAATGCAAACATACACGCAGATAAAGAGCAAAATGCTTAGAAATAGCAGAAAGGCTCAGGATTTTTTCCCTTTGTTTTATTTTTGAATTCCATATTCCTGCCCTGTCACTTAGCAGGAGCAAATACAAAAGAAAATTGCCATCAATTCTTATTCAATTAAATTGCAGGAATTTGTTCATTAGGTTCTGTAAGAATTTAGCATGTGAATTTCACTGCTCTTTCAAGTAGCCTATGTAGAGAACCAAATGCTGTAATGCTGCTCTTCCTGGGAGAGTGATCATAGCATAAATGCCATCTCTGTTTTTTGTCCTCATAGTGTCTCAAGCCCTATCATTTCTCTTTTCACTGATGTAAGAACAAAAGTCTGTCTGGACTGGGGGAGATCAAAGACATGCTTAGTCTGACATTCTCTTTCTGGCAACAATCAGGCAAGAAAGCGTCACGAAACTGTGTAACAGGACAAGCATAAAGTGGTACTCATCACTGGGCAGACTATAGATATTTCTGGTAACCTGCAAGGTTAGAAACATTGAACTGGAAATGGAATATATATCTCTATATGTAATAAGCTCCAGTGAACTTTTATTCCATGCAGTTCTCTACTGGATTTTTTTTGTCAATTAATGCTTTTGGTTTTCCCAATGTCTTGTGACAGTGAGACTCTACAGATGACTTATGTGTTGCTTGAGAAAGAATATTTGTTTCCTTTAAAACTTTGACCTGATTACTTAATTTCATATCCCTAATTTTTGTTTTATGAGAAAGAATGACTAATCCTTCCTTCTTTACCTTCTCCATGTCTGTCGTGTAACGTATAAATAAAGTTAAAATTGTTCCTGGAGTTGTTTGCTGCTCTTCTCATTACTAACATCCCAGTTTAGCTAGCAAGAGCTCTAGACTGATTATTTTTTCTAACGTGGATATGTCGTAAGTATTTACACTGTAATCCAGGCCCTTAGCTCTCTGCTTTTCCCCTGGTCCGCAGATTCTCTTGCTCTGGCTGTTCAATTCAGGCAACTCTGTAAGCATGCTCCTCTCTGGCTCTGAACTTTTCTCCCATTATCCTAATTCTTCTCACCTTGCCCTTTTTGCTTTCCAGCTTCCCTTAGTCAAGCTGATCCACTTTTGCTTCTCAGAGTGAGCTGGGAAATACTGTTAGTAAATCACCTTTACTTTTCCACTAAGAATTTGATTCTGGGTTGGGAAACCATTCTTTAGCTCAGTTTCAGTCAAAGGACCTAATTTAGTGGTTGCTGAAGCTACTGAGTGGCTTTTTGTCTTTGAACTTAGTCTTAAGAGCAAGGATCTTTAAAGGAAACCTTTCTCAGATGGCCTTTTCTCCTCCATGTTAAAAAAAAAAATATAAAAGTGTTACGGGACAAGAGGATTTTTTTATCCTGAACTATTAAATACTATCTCTTTAAAAATCTTATGTAAAGAAAAAAATATACATAAGTGGGAAGTTTTCTGTATAAAATAGCTAAATAACACTGTGGTTTCCCCTTTCATCAAGTGTTATGTTAGAGCTGCAGAGAAACAGCATGTCATAACAATAAGTCAGAGGTGGAATAAACAGAACTACTAAAGCTAACAATAAATTTATGATAAATTACTACACTGTTTTCTCTATGATGTATTCTAGAACTATTATTTTGATTATGGGTACATTTTTCTCCCATTACGTGTCTTACAACTTTTTCTATATACTGTGAACAGTGGAGAGGCCTACCTGTGCTAGCAGGCAATATAGAAAATGGCTTCATTTGAAAATACATTTTTTTCTGGCCTTCTATGTGGTATCGGTCTGTATTCTTGCATTCATCTTAGATCATAGAATCATAGAATTGTTTCAGTTGGAAAAGACCTTTAAGTTCATTGAGTCCGACCATTAACCTAACTGTCAAGCCCACCACTAAATCATGTCTCTAAGCACCTCATCTACATCTATTTTAAATACCTCCAAGGATAGTGACTCCACCCCTTCCCTGGGCAGCCTGTTCCACTGCTTAATCCTTTCAGTGAATCCAAATATCCCCTGGTACAACTTAAGGTCATTTCCTCTTGTCCTAACACTTGTTACTTGGTAGAACAGACCCATCCCCACCTCTCTACAACCTCCATTCATGTAGTTGTAGAGAGCAATAAGGTCTTCTCTGAGTATCCTTCTCTCCAGGCTAAACAACTTGAGCTCCCTCAGCCATTCTTTCTAAGACTTTTTCTCTAAACCCTTCACCATCTTCGTTACCTTTCTTTGGATATACTCCAGCACCTCAATGTCTTTCTTGTAGTGAATGCCCCAAGACTGAACACAGTATTTGAGGTGCAGCCTCACCAGTGCAAAATACAGGGGGATGATCATTTCCCTGGTCCTGCTGGCCACACTGTTTCTGATGCAAGCCTGGATGCTGCTGGCTTTCTTGGCCACCTGGACACACTGTTGACTCATATTCAACCAGCTGTTGACTAACACCTCCAGGTCCCTTTCTGCTGGGCAGCTTTCCAGCCACTCTTCCCCAGGCCTGTAGAGTTGCATGGGGTTGTTGTGACCCAAGTGCAAGACCCAACACTTGGCCTTGTTAAATCTCATATAATTGACCTCAGCCCATTGATCCAGGCCATCCAGATCCCTCTAAAAAGCATGCAACAAAACAGCTTTAGATTGCAATTAATGTCACTGCTTTGAAGTGTTTACCTTAGGATGGCATAAATCATGTTCTTCAGATGTCTGTGTTCTTCAATGAGGTATAAAAGGAACCTAGACATTTAGCTCATACATAGATATTAAGCCATGAAGTGTTTTAGAGTGGGATTCTTCTGCAGATTTTGATACCTGAGTGAACTGTCTTCATGTGAGCTCTGCCTCTGAATACCTGTTACAATCAACAGAAAGCTGATGAATGCAGTTAGTGAAGGCAGGTGTCTTAAGTTTGCATTTATTGCCATTCCTAAGGTTAGTTAAGGAAAAATCTTTCTTGTTTGTCTCACCAGGAGGCAAGACTGTGCCAGGACTAAACTAGAAGGCAACCTCAGAAAGATTGCTACAGTTCATTTTCATACTCTTTCTCAGAACAGTCCTCAGCTGGCCATTGAGCTGACTGCTCCAGAAACTCTTCTAAGAAATTCATTTGCAGAAAATTTGCCAGAGAAAAAGCCTGTCAAGGGAATCACCACAATCACCATAACATCCAGCCCTATGGGTGTCACACTCTTCCACTCCCCTTGAGTTCCCATGACTCTGTGCATGAAGCTTGCAAATCAGAATTCCTTTGAAAATTAAAATGCATTTTTTCACTGTGTCAGGCTGATGATTCACTGTATTTTTGAGGGGCAAAAAGGATCTGTGTCACTGAGATCATAAACCTTATCTTAATGACTGCAGATTTTAAAAAGTGAATGTCAAAGCGGGTAGAGAAAAAGCATTGTAAAATTAATATTAAGTTAGCCAAATCTACTTTTTTCCAGTGGCTTACCCTAAAGTAAAAGTAGTTATCAGTGAGTGAAAGATCAATGAGTTAAAATTAATCTTAAGAATATTTCTAGTTCATCCTGCCTTTGCAGAAAATGTGTGCTTGATCCATGTAACTTGATCGCATTTACACACTTCTGTAAAGCATTACATAAATATGTGGAACATACCTCCAACTGTATGCATCCAACATGTGCATGAACATCTTCAACCTCCTGAAAAGTCTTGCAATTCTGTACACAAAGGTGCCATTGTATGATTTATACGTGCATGTCTGTGTTAAGTTTTACAGCATACTAAAATTTAATCCCTATTCCTCTGCTTAAAAATTTGCTACCCAGAGGTCAGCTTTCTCCCAGACTAAATTCCTGTGACTGCCACCAGTTTTTCCCATTCTGTCCTCTTTTAACTATTCAATGATGCTTTTAATCACACTCAACCAATAATGAGATTGAATCTTGCTGTACAGGTAGTCTGTTTCCTCTGAAGGTGAGAGAACCAGCAGTAGTGGTGATCATCTGAAGAAACTTTCAGTGACTTTCGTATTTTGCAATTGAACACAGATATTTATATGTCTTTGTTGAGAACACTCAGAAGAACCTTAAGTTACTGCAGGTTTTCACACTTTATCACCCTTAATCCATACAGTTTGCATTTTCTCTGCCAATTGCTGAGAATCCTGTAGAATCCTTAGGAGTCAAACCTAACTTGAACTTGTTTAAATAGGATTTTTTTTTTTTTAAGAATTAGAATTTAACCTGAAGTATTCATTTCTTGTCTCTATTGGTCCTGAACCAGCCTGAGTAAATATTTATTTTCAGTCATTGGCTTAGAATAAACATTGTCCTAAAACCTGATATCCTTTAATGAGAACCTGTTGAGCAATGTTTCTTTTCTAGTCTGGCTAAGGAGGGCTGTATCTAAAATGCAGTTCCTTGGAGAAGCCAGTTCTATTTTAATGCCTGTTCTGTTGGAAACAGTTGGCTATTATAGCCAACAGCATGCTCTGAGTGCAAATAGGGCAAGTCAACCTGTCTCTAATCAGTTCTTACTAGAAATATATGTATTGTTTATCCTTTGTGTTGAGGTGCTTAGGAATTGATATGGTGAGGAGCATATGAGCTAATGGGGCTTTTTTTGTCCCTCTTGCCTTCCTTCCAACAATCCTCATCTCTCCTTATAAAATTCTGCAACTCTTTATGTTCCCTGTACAGCAAATTAACACTGCTTCTCCCTTAGCCCCTCAATACCCACTGCCCACTGCAGGTTTAGGAAATTAGAGAAAAGATGCAAGCCAGTGTAGCAGGAGTGTGACTGATGTACAGGATCTGGCAGAGATGCTGGAAATAGTTGTCAAAGTTAGCTGAAGAACCACGATCTCACCTTGGTGAGATGAGTCATCATTTTAAATTTTGTATTTCACATGAACAGTTTAATTAACTAGTTTTGGCCAGAATAGGGAACTGAAATGAGACAGTTTCACTCATAGATGAATCTAAACCAAAACTGATACGAAAAGTGTGCAGCTTCTTGTTCTTAACCTTTGTACTACCCTATAGGAGAAGCACAGCTTTGGTGGTCATAGACTTTGGGAAACAAGGAAAACCTCTCAGCCTATTGTGACAAGGACATGAAGTGTGATCTGAGGATTTGTATAGTCTCTTTCTAAATAGCAGTTCAGGGGCTCTTTGCCCTAGAGACTCATGGAATTGCAGTGCACATGGAAAACTTTCTACAGCATAAAAATACAATGTGATATTCAAGATTTCAGCATAATGTGAATAGCCAAATGGTAGAGTTGAAGCTATATGTGCAACCTTTACTTTGCAATTCACTTTCCCGCAATTAGTCAGAGGTTTAATAACTTCAGTCATGTTTTCATTTTTTTTCCTACTGGCATTTCAAATAGCTTTATCAGAAAGAGGAGAAAAAGCTGCAGGCACTGCGAACCTTCAGCCCAGATTCATTATTGGGGGACATTTCTTTTAGTCAGCAAAGCTTGGCAAGGGAACCACTTGTTAGAAAAAACCCAAAGGTGATAAGAACAGGAAGACAGGCAGACCAAGTTCTTACCACCAGTTATTTACCGGCACAATAGCATGGAGTTACTATAGCTGAAGAGAGCAAAAAGTAAAGGAGGGTCAGTGGTAGCTGCATACTTGAGTATTTCCCATGGCTGACTGCAGGCACGGACGTTAAGTTGACCACCAGCCAGAATTCTTTCCTTGTGCCACACCCGGAGTACCGTGCCCAGTTCTGAACTCTAGTACAAAATGGATGTGGAGAGAGTCCAGCAAAGGGCCACTAAGATGATTAAGGGACTGGAGCTTTTTTTATATGAGGAAGGGCTGAGGCAGCTGGGAGTTTTTAGGCTGGAGAAGTTTCTCAGGGGCTCATGGGGATTTCGTCAATGTGTATGAATACCTGAAGGGAGGCTATAAATAAAACAAAGCCAGGCATTTTTCAGTGGTGCCAGTGACAGGAAAATAGGCCATGGGCTCAAACTGAAACACAGCAGGTTGCTTCTGAACATCAGGAAACCTTTTTTCACTTTGAGGGTGACTGAGCACTGGCACAAGTTGCCCAGAGAGATTGCGGATCTTTATCCTTGGAGGTAATAAAAAGCATCCTGTAGATAGTCCTGAGCAACCAACTGTAGATGACCCTGCTTGAGCAGGGGTGGGGTGGACAAGATGACCTCCAGAAGTCCCTTTCAACCTCAACAATTCTATGGTTCTGTGATCCTGTGATCATGCTTTAGAGGCAAAATACCACATTAAACCTCGTTGCGGACTTTTGCTAGAGAGTAGGCTTGGTTAACCCCTCTGCTGTGAATATTTGTTCATAACTGTAGTAGCCAAAGGCAACTAGGAAGATGTCGATCACATCAGTCTCCAGTGGGGTTGTCTACAGAAACCTGCATGCTTCCATCGTGTTATACCAGTGGGACATGTATAAGTGGGGGATAATAGAAAATATATAATGACATTTCTAAGTCAATTTAGTAGAGAAATTCCTGGAAATAATCAGAATTTTTTCTTCTCTGAATATCAATATAAAACATGTTCTATGTATACTTTATGTCTTTTATTTCTGAATATAGAAAGAGAGTTTGTTTCTGATACACTTATTTGTAAAGAAAAAGTAATTTTCTACTAGTATACTGCGTGGAGCTTTACATACCACTTTACTATGCAAATGGGTAAGAACTGAAGTTGACATTCTAAGGCAATTTTTACTTTTACTAACCTTTTATGATCTTAAGCACTGTTTTACTGTAAATGCTCAAAAATATATGTAATCTCTTTCACAGCTGCAAAGGTTTTTTGAGATATTCTTCAAAAGCAGTTCTCCCCAAGAAGCCTTCAAAAACATGAAGGAAGCTATAAGCAAACTTCTACTTGCAGCTGAGGTCTTCAGTGAAGCATCTGCCCCAGGACCAAATTCTTTCAATCAGTAAGTGACCTGCAGCCATCATTCCTGTGCTATTGTCAAGATAGCTCCTTAGAACAGAATAAAAATTGTAGAGGATATATGACTCCATGCTACATTTAGGGAGTAAAACTCTTCAATACCCACAGTATTTCTAGTTTGTGAAAAAGTTATGATGAATACTTAGGACCAGATGCTATGTCCTGATTAAGTGTTTCAGGCAACACAATGAACAGAAATCAGTCACAATTGGGCTGGTCCTAAGATATATAAAGCAGTATTTCCCTTCAGTGAGCCTGCTGTCATATGTCAAATATTTAATGTAAGAGTAGCCAAGATGGTTCAGAGCTGGCTGCAGCAGGCAATCTGGACAAAAGACATTGTAGAATACTTTATGAAATGTACCTTATGAAATATACCTAGGCAGCAACAGTCACATTTCTGTGGCTGCTAAATCATTGTAATCACTTCTACGAAAGTGTTATAGTTCTTATATATAAATCAACCTTTATTATGTAATGCTTTTATTAATTAAAATTAATATTTGTTCTATATATGTTATGTCACATCCTTGACATTTTTATGATAAATACTAAGTTACTATTTATTATATTTATGTGTTTTACAAAGCTATTTGAGAACCCAGGTGTTTCAGCAGCAGTAATATAAAGCTCATTTTTGACTTATGCTCAGAATAAAGCTTACATTGTGAGTGAAGAGGGTAGAGTGGAGGGAAGGAGTGTAACAGAGATAGAGCTAATTTGACAGCGGTCCAAACTCTTAACATTATTTTACCAATGGGATGGATATCTCTTGTTCATCTTATTATAGCCAAATACTTGCTTAGAGCTCCAGGCCCATGCCTTCAAACATCCTCATAGCTGCAGCACAATTATTTGGCTTCAATGAGCCCTCCAAACATCTTCAAAGCTTTTACAAGACCTCATTCTCATGAAAAGACATTTCCTTCTCCAACGTAGTTCACCTTCCTCACTGGTTTAAAAGTCGACAGCATAAATACACTTTGATACAGCACTGTTTTCATCAGCTCACAATCTGACTCCATCTATGTTTAATGCTGCTGGCTCTTCTTAAAAATTTTATTTAGTCTATATTGCATGCTGTCTCCACCTATGTGTGTATGTTCTTGTGTGTATTCTCTGGACCTGTCTATGTATGTCGTTGTAGCATATATAGGGACATGGTTTAGTGGTGGATTTGGCAGCATTAGGTTTACAGTTGAACTTGATGATCTTAAAGGTCTTTTCCAATCTAAATGATTCTATGATTCTGTATTTCACAAGAGTACCTGATCTTACTGAATCTGATTCCTGTTATATTGTATTTCAGATGCAGCCAATGTTTCCAAATGCTAACCTTTGACATTGGATTTGGCACCTCCATACATCCAGTAGTTCTTAAGGTGAGACAATTACACAAATTATTGCTTTACCCAAAAAAATTACACTAAAAAGAACACAGCAGAGAACCCTCTTTGATAGGTACCCTCAAATCTCTGAGAAATGTACAAATATGTTAATATTAACTTTGCCTAGAAGTGGAGAGTTGCTGCTGGAGAAACCAGGTTTTAAGGGACAGAGTTCCCATGATGAAGTTCACCACGTCACTGAAGCATGCAAACTTTTCAGTTTTAGTATTAAAGGACTGTCACTCCAACTCAATATCAGTGGAACAATCCATAGGAAGCATTGTGTGAAAGTAGAGTTAGGTATTAACTGTTCCAGAACAAAGACGACAGGAAGAAGTCAAAATACCACAACTGTCTTTTAACACAAATTATAGTTCTCCATGAACTGTATTGTACTTCAATTCAGGACCTGCTTTGACCTCCACTGTGCTGCCTTCTTTGTGGATGGTCCTCAAGGCCCTCAAAGCAAGAAAAATGTGACCTGTGGTATAAGCTCCCTGTGCCAGTTTTGTACCATTCCTGCCTCAGAACATCCTGGCTGTAAACAAAATTGTAATGCTTTCCAGCTGCTTCTCATTATCCCTGTATATACAAAGACGTATGTATATATCTAGGTATAAAAAAAACTTTGTCCATATTTATGATGCACAAAAGGAAAATAAAATTGGTAAATATATCCTGGGAAATTACAGGAGAACACTTTTAAAATTCATTCTCAGTTAAAATCTGTTCAAATTTCTAGTAAAAAACAGTGCAATGAATCTCTCCATACTTCACACATGCAAAATCTTTTAAGCATAAAGGAAAAATGGACATATGAAAGTTTCCACAATTTTAAAAATCCATGAAGACAGTGTCCTTAATTAGTCTGACAACACTTGTTTAGCTAGCATAGGAAATGTGATATTGTAACAATTTAGTAATTGTATACCAGGCTGTAAAAAAATTCTCCCAGGAGTTGCTTAAAAATATGAACATAGAGCATAATGTTTACCTGTCTATGTAGTAGTCTCAACCATCATCCATAATGCATAGATGTACAGTAAATCAGCAGTTTAATAGTTTCTTATGAAAATACAAATTACCCTACCAATAATGGTTGATAACTCCTATGACATTTGCCTTTGAATAATATTCCTTGGAAACCATAGTATGCACACACCCCATGCAGCTTGAAGTTATATTTGTGTTTATGCTAAAATACTAATTTATTTATATGTTATAAACATGAGTTTGTTCATTATGTTTATATATTGTAAAACTTATACTTTCATCTGTAGTAACTCTTAAATGCCTGAGTTTTGCAAGAGCTATGTTAACATATAAACCGATATTTTAATTCTTTAATAAAATTTCAAAACCATGAAAAATCCTTCTCATGAGAATGCAATATTGTACTTTATCCACTGGAGGTCAGCAAACATTGTGGTGTGTAGTTCTGACAGACAATTTGACCACAGTGTGTAGTTCTGACAGCAAGTTTGCCAAACACATCAAGGTCTATGGCGCGGTCAACACACTGTAGGGACCTTAGCAGGCTTGAGAGGTGAGGTCTTGAGAACCTCGTGAAGTTCAACATGTCCAAGTGCAAGGTCCTGCACCTGGGCTGGGGCAATCCCAAGCACAAATACACGCTGGGTGATGAGTGGATTGAGAGCAGCCCTGCAGAGAAGGACCTGGGGCAGTTAGTGGGTGAAAAACTGAATATGAGCTAGCAATGTGTGCCCACTGCCCAGAAAGCAAATGACATCCTGGGCTGCATCAAAAGAAGCATAACCAGCAGCTGGTCAAGGGAGGTGATTCTCCCCTTCTATTTCACTCTCATGAGACCTACCAGGAGTACTGTGTCCAGCTCTGGAATGTCCAACACAAGAAGGATATGGACTTGCTTGAGCAAGACCTGAGGAGGGCCATGAAGATGATCAGAAGGCTGGAGCACCTCTTCTATGAGGACAGGCTGAGAGAGTTGGGGTTGTTCAACCTGGAGAACAGAAGGCTCCAGGGAGACCTTACAGCAACCTTCCATTACCTAAAG
>VYZX01004345.1:0-32271 GCA_013401335.1 Brachypteracias leptosomus
TACCCGAACCGTTTGACCAGGTGTTGGAGGGGAGGCTGTTCCTTTATCAGCGGCAGTCGGTGCTGCGGGGGAGGGCAGGGCGCTGCCGGCGCCACCGAGTCTTTTCCCTAGGCCGGAGCGGTCGGATTGGGGCTGCCCGGTGCGGGCAGGGTTCTGAAAGTGGCAGCGGATTTTAAAGCCGCCGTGTCCCCTCACAAAGCCCGAAACAAAAGATACATGGACAACAGGTTTGAGAAGGCATTTAGACCCAGAGTCAGCAGTGCCACATGATACCACCCGCTCCTGGGACACTCCAGCTCTGGGATGAAACATTCATCAGAGACAGGAGCAGAGGAGTTTCTCATGGTGAACGTGTCTAAAACATGAGACATAAAGTGTCCTGGCAAAGATCTAACCCATGTTATTCCAGCATTCATAACAATCCATAGCAAATGTTATGAAACCAGGGAGGCCAGATGATTAGAAAGGAGATACATAAATGTATAATACATTATAAAACTCAGCAAAGACATTCCGTCCTAATTTCCAACTTTGCTAGGTTTTTTTTTATAATCAAGAAAAAAAAAATCTCTCATGTTCCTGCCCCACGTTGGGCGCCAATTTTCTGTCTCCGTTTAAGGCTCAGGGCAACCCCCCACAGAGCAGAATTTGTTTCACCCCTCCCCTCTTCCCTCCCAAGGGAGGAAGAAAGGCCTCACACAAAGTTGGAAAGTTAAGATTACAACTTTTAACAGGGAGTAAAAAAAGGGATATCAGAGGAAGGGAAATATACAGAGGTATTAAGGGGAGGTATATATACAAATATATACAACACCGATCCTCGGATGTTGCTGGATTCCTCCCGAGCCACGTGGAGTTGTAGCAGCCACAGAGCCGTCCGGAGCCAACAGCAATCCCAGCGAGGAAGAGGGAGAGCAAAACTTCCTGTGTCCTTTTATAGAGTGTGGCAGGAAGGGGAGTGGAATAGCCGCTCCACCTGTCCCTCCCCTTCCCAAAACCTTAAACCACAACAATGGCATACCTATATAGTTCACATGCTTTGCCACAAACTAGAGATTCTCTACCTTCTGTGCATTTCAAGCACAGACATGACCCATTGTCATGCATAATTTCAAATAGTGTAGATAAACATATATTTAAGAAAATGTGTCGATGGTCTTTGGAGAAGATGAGAGCAGAAATCCTGGATCTGTGAAGCTTTTTGGGTATGTGTTTGAGCTTATGCTATTTGTGAAGTTCATGCTGGTGCACAGAGTGCTGTGGTATGCCTGGTATCAGGTAATGATCCCTGATTACATCATGTAACAAAGCTGATGAGATCTGTAAGTAGTCTGAGTCTGCCCTTAGCTTGTAAGGAGAAACATTGGACACTATAGACTGCATGGAGGAGTAGTGACTGCAAACATTGAATCTACATTAGCAGTGCAAAAGAAGCAAGCATTGAAAAAAAGCAGTTCCTTCTGGAGATTTGATATGCATACTGTACACACTTGGGTGAATTTAATTTCATTTTACTCTAGTCTGTTTCCAGGGACTGATGTCCATTAGCAGAGAGCATTTAGGTGCACTCGTGGAGCACATCTTCAGGTGTAATTTCATCAGAAAGGAACCAGGTTGTGATCTCCGAGCCTATGCCAATTTATATGTGCAATAACAAGCAGTGAGTAGGATTATCAGGAGAGCTGAGTGAAAACTGCAGTTCTGATTAAAACTAAAATGCTAATGTAGACAAGAATATAACACTGATCAAAAGTATATATTGCTTTTAGACTCAACTGCATTACATACAGCATAGATTTAACCTAAGGGTCTCAGAAAGTGGTGGTGTTAGTTAATCTCAACACTGTTGGGCAGGCTGTGCATTCTCAGTTCTCACTATGCCCCAGTAAGAGTCAGGGTGTACTGTATAAGTAGGAAAAGGAAAGTCACAGCACACATTTTGGGCATATTTTTGTTTTTTCATCCCTGATTCCAAAATGATAGCTAGCACAACCTTTTTGCCTTTTATTTTTCTGTCATTTCTTTTAGCCCACTTCCTGTTCCTTAATAAATGCTGACTTTAAAATGAAAAAATCTTTCAATGATCTGAATTTTGTTGTGTTTTTTTTTTCCAATAAATTAATTTGTTACACCCTGAATGTGGGAAAAGAATTCAATACAAAATTTTAGTGTCCGTAATATTGTATTCTGCTGGAGATTCTGTGCACACATTTACCAAAGAGTAGAACAATGAACTACCAGCTAGCCCCGCTTATGAAAGGAGAGCTTTGTGAATTCTTTTATTCCTAACTGCAGGTGCTTCTAACTCTGAAAAGATCCTGTGATCTGATAGCTGTTTTTCCTGTTCTGTGATCATGGGTAGCTTGCATAATGCAATAAAGGTGGAAGATTGTTACCTTCCCCAGGGCTGCTTAAAGTTACAGTCCCCATCTCTTGACCTTTAATTTCAGCAAGTTTGATTACTCAAGGAACCCTGGTGCGCATACTTGGAGATAGTATAGCATTTTGCTGTTCAGTTTGCTGTAAGTGTTTTAACACTGACATAGTTTTAGAAGAACAGTAATTTCCAGGGATCTCCTGCATATCATGGAATTAAGAAGTAAAGAGCAACTGCCAGCACAAAATAACCTCCAGATTCACAGTATGCCACAAAATATTCTGTTATGGATATTATAAATGCTGATGTCTCACAGAACAATGGCGCAAATGTCAGAGGTTTTTTGTGTTATACTCCCCTAGCAGGATGCTCTGCAATGATAAGACCCAAGCAAAGGGCAGTAGAGCTCTAAGAAAAGACCCCAAAGAACTCCAGAGATCCCTGAAAAAATTATAAAAATAAATTACTTTTTTTCTTTGTTTTAGCCTAGTAGATGAAGAAAGGAACAGTAATAGCAACACACAGACAGATCAAAATAGTTTACCTCATGAAACTTTGCTGGTTTTCTACTTTTTCTTTTCCTTTTTTTTTTTTTTCCCAAATAAATACAAAACATCCCTGTTCTAGTTTCAACAATGTATGTTATTCAATCCAAAGTATCTTTTCTGACTTGTCATGAATAAGTAGCAGTAGACTGAGATCAATCCAGTTTAGAACACCTCATAATAACGTTGATAATGTACTCTCTTGTAGGTAGAATTCAGTACCACACGGAAAACAAGGACATGAGCTCAAATGGGCAAGGAATGAAAACTGGATGATTGCAGGGATCATTGGACTTCTGAGTAAGGGAGAAAAGGTTTTCTTCCCCGATCTGAACCTCTCAACTGAGGTCTTCAATTTGCTGAGAAGAAGCCAGAATGTAAAATGTTCTGAAAATACCAAACTGGTTTTTTTTTCTTTTTTTTTTTTTAAACATTCCACAGCTACTTTAAATGTATTATAACTGCAGTTTTTACCTAGGGACTGATTAACCAAATGGAAATGTTTCCAGTGAGGAACCCTTAGGGTATGTCTTAGAGTCTGACCACTAGAAGGATTGGTGACACACCAAAAGATCAGCAGAAACTACCCAATGGCTTACAGCATCCAAAGGACAAACTAGCTCTGGTGAACAGCAGTACTGAACTCAGAGAAGTTTTTCTTAAACTGGACTACTGGCAACAATGGAATAAAAATCTAAATTTAATCCATACTAAGGACTGTGAAACATTACGACACTAAGGTGTGGTATAATGCCTCAGAGCTAGAAAGCAAAATACAATGAGACAGAAAATGGTAAAAATGAGTAAAAAATGCTACAGTTGTTTTAATTTTTAAAAGAAATTTGAGCCAAAGAATGGCAACTGGAAACAATTGTGACATTCACTTCAAGAACAATCTTAATTCAGACTAAAGGATTTATGCAAACACACCCACAAAGACATTGAGATTAAAGTTGTGCAGCTGCCCCATTAAACATATCTGCACTTTGTGGTCCTCCATGTACAAACCTTGAGAACCACTCAACTCTGCATGACAATATCAGTTGCCTAAATCATCCCAGCTTGCTCCTGAAGGGCTGTTTAGCCTAGTAGGAGCTTGTGTTTCTGCATATCATCTTGCATTATACTGAATAGTGCAGTTTGGCCACTTTCTTCATACATACCGTGATTTAAAACACTCAGCTATTGAAATGGCAAACAATGTTAATAGTAATTATTCTAGCAATAAATAGAGCAAACATTGGAAATCTTGGTGAAGCTACACTACGTTCTCTGCATCCTCTCTCTGTTCCTGGTAGATTTCCAGTTATGAAGCCTCTCATACATTCTAATAGAGTAAGGAGGTGGCACTTGTGTTTCTTTCTTTCATAGGTGTTATGTAGGTTCTCTATCTCTGTTTCTTCTCTTTTTTGTCCTTTTGGTTTTTTGTTTGTTTGTTTGTTTGTTTTTTAAGTCTAAGTCTTAGAGCTAACAGATTAGGTACTAATCCAACCTTCTATGTAAAAATTAAGGTTCTAGTCCTCATGGTTACAAGACAAAACTTGAAAAAGTGACTTGAGTACAACTGCAACATCTCAAATCCAGGTGCAAAGGAAAAAGCACAGCTTTTATGTGTGAAAAAAAAAATCTAATTGAGTTATCTGTCTTATTTATATCTCAATGAGACAATGTGTCAAATAACTATCTACAAATACACTCACAGTACACTGATTCATTTTTGCAGGTGTTTGCTGAGTCCCTTGTGTTTCTCAAACAGATCCACATTTGTAAAGTAAAGCAAAGTTCAACAAGTTTCTGAATGTTAGTTTAATCATATTACTCATAGTTTTGTCTTTCACATCACACAAAATGAAACCTGTTTGTATTTATTCTGAAGGAGTTTCTAAGGAGTTAAAAAACAATAATGAAAAACACCAGGGATTGAGTTTGTGCATTCATCTGTTTATTTTCTATTTATTTCGTACTTCCAGTGGTCACCAGAAACAGAAAGGTTTGTCTTGTAATTGCAAGTCAGTATGTATCAATTACGGTTCTCATTGTACTATCCTTTTAATTTAGAGCTAATATTTTATATCTTACCCACAATCCAGCTGTCAGCACACTGGGATGCAAGTAGCACAAAGTAGAAGAAATATCAAGCTTTTTTGTGCAATTGGGGGTTCCCCATTGGATCCATATGTCCCATATATAACTGGGACACTTGCTCAGACTTGCAGTGCTATTAGTCTTCTCAATGTGAACTACTTACATCTGACTGCTGAACAATATTGGTGAGCCTCATTTTGTTTTCAGCAGAAATCTTATTGTCCAGTCATCTTAATTCTGAATTTCTAACACATCCTTGAACTCCCATTAAAGTATTGATGTTAGAAGAAATTTTTAATCAGCTAACAGTGGAACATAGGAAAAATGCCAGCAGTACCTACATCCACACCACTTATTTGTTCTAATCAAAGATGAAAAGGTTTTCATCTTCTGCCGCATTATTCTCCTATAATTTTCTAAGCAATTAAAAATAAAAAAAAAAATTGCAGCAGTGTTCTTATTATTTTTCTGTGACTGTATAACTCTGCCTCATTCTGCCAGTGAGACAAGCAGACTTGGAAGGATCTGACTGTGTCTGAAACAACCAATTAAGTCATCTCTGAATTGTTTAATAAAGACAAAATTAATGTCAGAATAACTTTTGAGAACAATTGCTGAAACACATGTTCATTCTAGCAGTAGACTTTCAAGGACTGAGCTGAAGAAGCGTGATTTGGGGTATTAAAAGTTTGAGTCAATAAATTTGTGGTTTTATTGTAGCACCTGAACATATCCAAAAGTTCATATCATTGTACAAACATAGATAATTTGTAATTCTTATCCCAGAGAGCTCTAATACTTTCTCTAGCACAAAATTTATAATTTGGTCATTGGTAACTTGCTGTGCCTTCATGTCTTCTGAACAATGCTCAGAGTAATATCTAAGAAGAATAAATATGCATTATGGAAACTGAAGACAAGTAAGTGAGGGGCTTCTATGTCTAGTATATTTTGTGAATTTCAAAAGTATTGTGCATAATAAGCTTTAAGAAAAATTTATAAGTATTTGTCTTTATTGCTTCAAAAGAATACTACAAAATGATACAAAAAGAAGAAAATAATGTTATCTGAAAATAAATATTTTATTTTACTTAAAAATCAGAAATTGTATAAAATTACAATCTACAATATGATTTAAAAATATTTTTTCAAAATTTTTTGTCATTTTCAAACAATATTTGCATACCTCACCTTTTTTTTAGAAATCAAAGCATTTAATCAATTTCCAGAGCTCTATTTAGCACTATTTTCAGTCACAAGAACTTATCTCAGTTGAGATATGATATTACAGTTCTCTCTGAAAACAGCACTTTTCAATGTGAATAAGATGCCACAAATTTGATTACTACTTAGTATGAAATCTTCTGAAAATGTAAGTGGCTGTGATTGATCCGATTGATCCATGACCCTTAACTTTCATAAGAGTCTAACATCCATTGTCAGCTTCTCCAGTGGACTGTAAGTCACACAATGGAAAATTTATTTGACCTATTCATACACTTTATTTACCTTTACCATTAAAGATTGATATGTATCAGTGAGACCTTCTCATCCAGGTGAATGACTGCATATCTGACTAATATATGGTGTGCTGGATTCAATCATCCAATGGTGAGGCATTCTCAGAATTTCTCAGTACGTTTCTCACCTCAATCTCTCTCAGTTCCTCATGTAGGATTCATTATTTTGTTTACAGCTGTATAATTTTAGTGACCTCTAATTAGATTGTAAAGCAGCGAGAGTAATATCTGACCCTCGATATCATAAGTGGAAAAAAGCCTGTTAGTTCTTTTCATTAATCCTCCTGTCACAATTACTTATATCCACTAGAAAGTTAAATATATCAAGCAATGGTAATTTTCCATATGCCTGAGAAAGATGAATACAATAGTTAAAGGTTCTCATTGTTCAGAAGATTTTAATTTCAATATGTAAATCTTACAATTTCTAACTACGAATGCTTTCATTCTACTCAAGCATCCACCCTTTACCTGATATTTGTGCAGACCAAATAATGTAGACAGCAAACATATTTTTATCCTCCTAGTAATTTTTTCAGTAAATTGCATACCAAAATTTAATTTTATGTTCCTCAACCACTTGGATTATTTTTTTCTAAACATTTATTTCTTTACCAACTCACTAGTGCCAAGGTATTTTAAATATATTTCTATCCATTGTCTTTCATATCTTATCATGTCAAATTATGATAGTCAAATGCTTCTTTTAAAAAGATTCTCAGTGAAATAGTGAAAGTGTTGAAAACAAAACCTTTTGGTCTTGGCATCCTATGAAGACTAAATATGACTTGTATTTTTTCTAATTTGTCTTCAGCTATTATTTTAGAATGCATGTTTTAGATCTCAGCTGAAAATTTATACTATGGCTTGAGTTGTCAAACCCTGAGCTAAGCTGTGCATTATCTGACTGCAGTCCCCTGTTCATTTTAGTCTGGCATTTTATGAACATGTCTTGCTGTGAATGTGTAGCACCAGAGTCTGTGATGGAGGACAAAATAGCTATATGCTTAATACATCTGCCTCCTTGGTGCTTTCTGTAGGTAGTCAGCCATTGAGAATTAACTTTGTTGTTTGATTTTTCTTGCTCATATAATAGCCTAGAGTACAATGTTTCAAACCATGTGCTCAGCCTTTGAGAGTGTCTAATAGCAACACCATAGGGTTATTAAACATAGATCTTAGTGTCACAAGGGATCCTTTGGTCACAGCACTAAGGTTAAAAGATTTCCAGAACAGTTTTTTTGCTGAAGCTACATATTGTATCCTAGAAAGCTCATTAAATACTCTTGACAAAAGCATAACCTAATGCAGAACAAATACGTAGCAAATTGCAATAAGTTCTGGTAATATGAACTATTGGCTTTTTTTTTTTTTTTTTTTCCATACGGTCCTCCTTGCCTGGTGTGGTGGTTTAAACCCTGCCAGGACCGGGCACCACGTGGCCGCTGCCCCCCCACCCCCCGGACGGGAACAGGAGAGGTAGCAAAATACAAACCCTGCAGGTTGAGATAAGGAGATTTTAATACAACGATGCAAAAGCAACAATCACAACAACAGTAACAGCAACAGGGATAACAATGTACAAAACAAGAGGTATAAAGGTACAGACCGCGTGGATACAGCTACAGACACAGAGCGAGGCAGCCCGGGTGAGACAAAGCCAGGACTGCTCTGCCCGTGCCTTGAGTACCGACATGATGTCAGCATGGTATCGAATAGCAACTCCTGGTGAAAATTAACCCTATCCTGGCTGAACCAGGACACCTGGTTATTTAGAATTCTGTTCCTACCTTTGCTTTGTGAGGTCTTTAGCCAAGGCCATGGTTCTATTTAAATAAAAATCACTTTCCATTTACTTTGACATTTTTGAAATTAGAATTCAGACTCTGAAATGAAGGTACTGTCTTATGTCCTTTCTCTTGATTCTTAGCTTGTCCTTTATTTAACTGCAGGCTAGAACATGCATAGAATTGCTTCACAGAGAAACTAGGGTTAGTGGGGTTCTGGCAAAACCTGACCACAGCTAGTTTTCCATTTCACAGTTCTACCTTTCAGATATAATTCCATTCATCACTTGTGTGATTTATTCATAGTATATGTAAGTGATGTATAGACTTAATGAACAGACAGATTTGATACTCCAGCATAAACCTTAGTATATACATGACTATATACAGGGCTACAGTAAAGTATTTCTTTACCTTCATACTTCTTTCAGGATCTGCACTTCTAAAGAGAGTAGTATATAAATTTTAGTTCCAGAGAGCTAGCTGCGTTTGTCCTCAAACTCTTTTTTTAAATTGTTCTGCAAACAGCAGTAAGAACAGAAAACAAGATGACAGACTGTTAGTGGCAGTTATCAAATTTTTCTGATAGTGAGGAATAACTAGAACCAGCCAAAAGCATAGAAGTGGATAATAGCTTTCAGATAGTTCATCCCTAAACTTGAACCTGTATAGGTTGAATAGGTTCTTCTGCAAGAAGCTTTAAAGGACAAAGCAAAAATGACATTATAAAAATTATTTCCATTCTTTCCACCTCAAATGTTAATGTAGAGGGAATTCTTGAGATAGCACCATAGCATTTGGGTTAGTGCTAATAAGGGTATCTGCTTCCAACATTTCAAAAATAGTATGAGACACAGCAGGCCCTGTCAACCCAAAACACTCAGTAGAAAGGATTGTCTCCAGCATTTGAGAGACTAAAATTTATGAGCAGCCTTGAAGATCATCAAGGTAAAGGAGACCTCTGACTGATAAGTATCTTTATGTGATGTATAATTTGTACTTTGCATTAAGTTTCTGGATGATAGAGAAGAAAGGCTACTGTAACCTTTAAGACTTTGGTTAAATTGGAACACCATAGGAAATTTTCATTTGAGTCATTTTATTTGTACAGAAAGCATACCATTAACAGCTTACAGTAACCCTTTCCCCCCTAATAAGCACTATTCTTCACCATTTATCTTATCTGCTATTACGGTTAAGATTTGCCTATTAATTAAGCTTAATTTTCACAGAATTGCAGAATTGCCTAGATAGGAAAAGACCTTTAAAATCATAGACTTTGATCATTAACCTAACACTGACAAGTCCTCAACTAAACCATGTCCCTAAATGCCACATTTACAAGTCTTTTAAATACCTTCAGGGATGGACTCCAACGCTGCTCTGGTCAATCCGTTCCAATGCCTGATAACCCCTTCAGTAAAGAAATCCTTTCTAATATCCAATCTAAACTTCCCTTGGTGCAACTTGAGGCCATTTTGTCCTATCCTATCACTTATTGTTTGGTTGAACAGACTGACTCTCACCTCTCTAAAATCTCCTTTCAGGTAGTTATAGGGAGCAATAAGGTCTCCCCTGAGACTCCTTTTCTCCAGGCTAAACAACCCCAGCTCTCTCAGCCACTTTCCATAAGACATGTGCTCTCGACCCTTCACCACCTTTGTTGTCCTTCTTAGACACACTCCAGCATCAAAATGTCCTTGTGGTGAGGGATTCAAAACTGAACACAGTACTCAAGGTATGGCCTCAAATACTGATACAAAGATCTTTTAAACTTTATTTTTGCAAGTACTTATTCATCATATGATGCACTCCATTAATTGAGCCAAACTTTTTATTCTAGTATAGTACATCAGGGGTTTCTCAATGGACTTTTAATTTTATATTTAACTCAGCTTCATAGACTGCTTGTTTGTTCTTTCAAAAAAAGCTTTAAAAATTATTTTTTTTTATGAAAAATCTGTGAGTTCTACCTAAGAAAAGGTAAAATAACTGTGATATATAGGAAAATCAAGGACCACGGAAAAAAACCCAGGTCATTTTCTATGTTCTTTTGATAGCTTACAGAAATAATAATAAATCAGAGATGTGAATTATTTTTGCTCATTCCGTAGACTTGTGCAGACTATGTTAGAAAAGCTTGTAGATGAATTAATAAAATCTACACCAATCAAAATTATATGCAATTTTTGCAAAATATACACTTTTCATTTCCTCTTTACTCCATTTTTTTTTTTATTTAACCCTGAATGTCTCCTTTTTCAGGAAAGAATATTCTTATAGATGTTATTAGGTGCTTCAATGGTCAAATAGAGAAATGCTACATGCTACCCTTCCTCTGGGCATACTCTCAATTTCCATCATGCTAGTTGATTCACAATGGTTGGATATTTCCACTGTTAATATGTATCATATTCCTGAAATCTCACGCATTTTTGTTGGACATGCAGGTCATAATTATTAATAAAAATTTTAGACCATATTTTTTCTAATTCTTTTTCAGTTCTTAATTTTCCTTTCACTTCTTTTGTGAAATATAACCTTCTGTGAAATATAGCCTAAAGTATATTCTGTAATGATTCAGGACCACCAACCAATGAATTCACCAGTGTGGTGAATGCAGTGACTGGCATAATCAGTTATTCATTGGAGTGTAATAGACTTGTCATGCTGATTGATGCAACAAGATTTGTGATTGTATTTTTAAGGTCACGAAGTGTTCAACTGTGATTAACATGAGAATTCTGTTCTATCAGAATCAGCAGCAGCCTGTTGTGAACTTTGTTCACAAATCTTGCTAGGATTTGTCTCCTAGTATCAAATGCACTGCGTAATATACCTAATGGATGTAAATTCTGATATTTTAAAATGAAGAGCTGATATTAGCTGTTGTATTTGTCTTAAAGAATTTTGAAAAGTGTCTTTTATATTGTTGGAATATTTCTTTGATTTTGTTTGCTCTACTGAAGTAGATAATATATATGAGTGACTTCTTAAAAATGTTCCCTTAGCTGACACTCCACAAATCTGGCATCAGGAGTTAAATGCACCACACTGTACTTTCATATGAAATCATACAGGTATGAGTTAAAGAAATGAAGTATTCCTTCATTAACATATGCAGAGATGATTTCTTCTTTAGTTTAGAGACTAAAGTCTGTTTGGTTTTGGAGAAGGGATGGGGAAAAAAGAGATTCTTATATTGAAAGATTCATGGGAAAGAAGAATGTTTTAAATAAAAAGATGTCATCAGCAGAAGAAAGAAAAAAAACCCAGACCCAATAATAAAAAAACACAACAAACAAAATACAAGTCCATTACTTTTGAGTATACATAAATGAAAGCTGGTCGGTGTAACATATCCATGAGATGTAACAGCTCTTCTATTCAGTATGTTATTAATGCTTTCTTGTTAAGACATTTGTTGAATGTCCTCCTTTCTGAAGCCCGGCTTTGAGAGCATATGTCAGGCTCCAGAGCCTTCCAGGAAATTCCACAGGTAAACGGTGGGCAAAACCCAGAAAGGTAAGACAGATATATTTTTACTGTTGGGCTGTTTTTTTATTTCTTTGTGATTGTCTTTGTTTATTTGTATGTTTTTGTAATCATTTTATAACTTTAATACAGTTTGACCATCGTAAAACCTACAAGAAGCATCTGGGATCACTTCCACATATTTCATTGGGGCTTAGATTAATCCCATACTACTAGGTTAGGTGCAATACCTATTTAGCTCCTGCAGCTAAGAAAATTTGAAATCCCTCATATGTGCAGTAAATCCCAGTGAAGAATTCCTGCAACTATATTCTCTTCAAGTTTGTCTCTTTGTTATCTAAATTATAGTGTACGCAAAGCAAAGTAACAGAAATTTTTGCTGTAGGTCTGATCATGGAAATGTCTAAGGCTAGGGATTTCAGAAGTAATTTAAGGGAATTAAGGACCCAAATCCAAGAGAAATTGAAATCTACATCCAATTGACCTATTGTCTTTCTCAGGATTCTTTTCAAAATCTTTCACTCATTCATTATTCCTTGCCTATCTATTTTATTCAGACTGAATTCTGCAGTTCTTACTCAGTGGAAACCTCCATTAGTACTGAACGATCAAGGCATCATGGAAAACAGTTTACCGATTCAGTAATAGAGAAAACTGAACATCTTGTAATATTCTCTCATCACTAAGGTTGTTGTAGCAAAATCAAAGGGAAACTAAGAAGAAAGGAATGTTAACTGTTTGTTTAACATAAACAGGACAAATTTTTCAATACTTGAATTATAATTCTCTATTTTGTCTAAGTGTCTGAGAATGTGGGAACAGTCCCAATGTGTGGTAGATTCCTAGACATTTCTGCACCTGGCTTCTTGGCATTATGTCAAAAAGTGACAAGTCAAATCATAAAACTCAAATGTGAGACCCATAAAGCAGAGGACCTAAAAGATTTGATAATGCTCAAACTTGAAAATCTCACTGGAAAACTAACACTGAATTTGCAAATTTGCTGATGACACCAAGCTGGGAGGAGTGGCTGACACACCAGAGGGCTGTGCTGCCATCCAGCGAGACCTGGACAGGCTGGAGAGTTGGGCGGGGAAAAATTTAATGAAATATAACAAGGGCAAGTGCAGAGTCCTGCATCCGGGCAGGAACAACCCCAGGTTCCAGTATAAATTGGGGAATGACCTATTAGAGAGCAGTGTAGGNCTCAGTAATGAAGGTGATGAGGGAAAGCCTGAGCACAGAATTTTCTCTGAGCAATATTGCATAAAGTTCAGTCAGGAAAGCTAGTAACTGACATATGAATATGTGAACCTAAATGCCTGTGTCCTACAGGAGTGCTGAATGTGTCTTGCTGTTCTTATCACCTGTGAGCAAGATATGATACGGGCTTGCTGTAGGTAGGTGTGTCTCATTTGTCAGTATTTACTCTCCCTGTCTTGGTGAAAAAAAAAAGAAGCATTTTCCTCAGTACTTTTGATCTTCAAAGACTGCTTAAGGGAATCACAAATCTTGCTTTGTCATATTTTCTAGTCTGATTGTTACTTTTTCCATGCATTCAGTTCAGGATCACTCTTTTAAGTCTTGGGTTTCAGGCCACCCTGCCTCTCCTAAGGCAGAATTTTTTTCTTTTTTTGTTTCTTCTGCTTTTATCTAAGATCACACAATGTTTATCCTCTATTTAGCACCTGCACTTTTTCCCCTGCAGGAACAATCACATCATATTTATGACTTGAGCTTCTTAAAGAGTAATACGACTTAAAAGAAATTTAAAGAAACGTAGATCTGAAGACTAAACAGTCTGTGTCCAGGCCTGTCTTTCCTTAAAGTGAGCTGTCCTTTAGAGCAAGGCAATGCCCAACGTCATCTACCCAGAAAAATATCTCTTTACATAGTGTGCCACCTGTGTTGCATTGTTTCTCCACTTTATACACCTAGAATTCCTCCCCATTAAGCTGCAAAAATATCTTCATAAAATAAAATCTTGCAGCACCATAAACTTGAGCTTCATCTGACAGCATAGGAAATTCAGGGAACATTGAAGATACTTTGAAGATAAGACTATTTTTAATTCATGAAGAACAGAAAAATAGGAAAAGATTTGATAAATAAAAGAGTTTGTGCTAAGTTTTCATATCCACATTAGAAGCATTTCAAGATTTTAATTTGGGGCTTTTTTTAACCAAATACCCCTTCTTGGCATCAGAGAAGAGGAAATCTTCGTAAGAGGAAATCAGTTCATACTCTTTGAGATCTCTCCAGAATGCAAATCAGAGCACAGTAAGTGAGTATGACTGAGAGTTCCCCTCAAAATCATATTCCTAGTCTAAGAAGAAGAGGGAATATGGATTATGAGATGATCCAGGTAGACATTGCCAAATCTGACTGCAGAACTGTGTCATGAATGCAAGGGGAGATGAGCTGCAAGCTGGGAGCTGCTGCAGAAAGGTAGAGAAGCTCTGAAAGCATTGAGAAATGGGATCCAATAGAATATAGATGTCAAAATTTATACTTTATTACTATCATGATCCAAGATAAGAAAATTTAAATCTTAAGGAGATATTTTCATAATGTGCTCTTTGTCCCAGTTCACCATCACTACTGTCAGAATTTACCTCAAGTGGCTGAAAGCTTCTAAATGTCTTCTTGCAAATCCTTCTGAAACACTAAAGACACATCCACCCTTGGTTGTGAACAGAGATTTTGTGTGTACTCAAGGAATTAATGCTCTTAATAAATGATAACATGAGATAAGTATTTTATTTTTATATAGTGATATACCTAGATTAAGATAAATATCATGACATACTGAGAAAGTGAAAATAAAGTGATAAAAAAAAATCAAGTCAAAGTAGTGGATAAAATAATTACAGGAGGAGATGAGAAAGTACACTGTACACATAACCTCAACATTCCTTGGCGAATAAAATGCAAAAACTACAATTGAATGAAAGCAAAGATCAGAAGGTTGAATGCTGGAAGTAGATCAACTTTCATGAGGTGAGAACCCCTCTTTTAAGAACCAGACTACTTGTGCTGTAGATCAAGGGATCAAAGGCTGGTGTCAATATGCTTCTGTAAATTACCTATGTGTGTTGTCAGTCTCTTTTGAGTGCTATTTTGCTATGATGAGACGAATACTCTTGTGTCCATGTTAAAATAAAATGTTAACAATTACTGAGACAGAAAAGAAGAAAGATCTAATGCTGGTAGAAGAGCTAGATACTGGAAAATTCAGTGTAATCTTTTCACACTGTAAGAGATATAACATTCAGATAAGCCAATTCAAAATAAAGAAAAAAAAAACCAACCATGAAACAGACCAAACAGAATAATCAGGATTGACTGAGATAATGAGAGGTAGAAGGAAATTTGAATGAGAGGGAAATAGAAAACTCACACAACAACAAACCTGTACAACCCCTCTGCATATCTGCCAGAAGTACTTGAACTAGCCCTACAGCAGACATAAAGAATGATATAGGCAAAAATTTATTACATGAAATTTTAGAAGGAAGGAAATAAAAGACCTTGTAGTGTGGAAAAGGTTGATATTTTTTAAGGTACTGGGAAGATTTATGAATTTTAATTTTTTGCATAATCTTTTGAAAGAGATAACTGTGGGCCACTCATTCTTAACCGTTTCTTGTACTGTCACTATTTATTGCCTTTGTATGGCTATTAGCTATGTTGTTGTCTTCTAACTTTTAAGAAGCTCCTCCTTCCCCAAACAGTCAGCAAAACTGAAATTTTGGCCTTCACCTCTGAGGAAATCCCACAGGATAATCTGTGTCCAGACTACACTATTATTTTTTTGAGACTGTTGATGTGAATAACTTGCTAGAAGGGATTCCTAGTAGTAATAGGGCTTTATCATCTATCTATTTTTGAAGATTCTGGTTTACGGATTAGCTTGGCCAAGAGACAAAAATCTTGCTGTAGTTGTCCTTGATTATTTTTTAAATTATTTTTCAGGAAGAGACCTGTAAATTGAAAACAGCACATTTATAGTGGGTCTGTCTGAGCTGATTTTCCCCATACAGCCCTCATGCTGCAGTACTGGAAGCCAGAGGGTGTTGATAACACACACCCACGTTATGACTATCAGTGCCCACACAGCACCAAAGGTATGGGGGGGTAAGATTTGGGAGGGGATACAACCCGGACAGCCGACCCGAGCTGACCAATAGGATATTCCATACCATATGACGTCAGCTCAACTATAAAGGGAGGAGGACGGGGGGATTCAGGGGGAAGACATTTGTCTTCTGAGCAACCGGTACGCGTTCTGGAGCCCTGCTTCCCGGGACAGGCCCGACACCGCCTGTGGATGGGAAGTAGAGAGTAACAGCTTTGCTTGCTTTTGCTTCGCGTGTGAGCGGCCTTGCTTTCTCTGCTGTTTATTAAAACTGCTTCTTATCATAACCCACAGGTTTTCCTTTTCCATCTTACTCTCTCCCCGCTTGCCTTGCTGATGGAGGTTTTGGTGGTGGGAGTGATAGAGGGACTAGGGGTGGGCACCGGGCACCCAGCCAAGGTAAACCCACCACAGCATTAAAATCACAAATCTGTGAAATTTAGTGGCATTTTTTTTACTGATTTCAGAGACGCTAGGGCTGTAATTTTTGAGATTACTGTCTGAAAATAAGCGTGGATATATATGCATATGAATGTGTGACTGAAAAATCTCATCCTCTAGTTTAATAACTTTTTGATGACTACTAATCTTTTTCCTCACTTATTTTTTAAGGTCATTCATAATGCACACCTTAATGAAACACAAAATTTATTTTGTGGATAGATGGACAGCTATTCATACAAACATACATTCTTATTTATGCACTGACACAGCATTCAAAAACACTTTATATGGAAATGAAAACTACATTGTCTATACAACACTGTTTGTTAGCATAATGCCAGCTACATTCTTGTTGTTATAAAATTTATTGCTAAAATTTATAATATAGGAAAGCTTGGTATATGAAAAAGCTTCATGATCAAAGCTTACATAGCATGCCGAGAAGCTCAATTCATCCACATGCAGGCCAGACACCTCCCTAGCTGTTCCAAGGACATAGACATGAAGTAGAAATAGATAAATGGACTTAGCTGGAAGAATATTTTAAAACTATTGGCACACAAGTGAGCACAAAAGCATTCCAAAGCTCCTCAAAATTTTTACATTCTCTATTTTCATTGCAAGTAGGAAAGTTGTCAGTACCATTCCACTAAAATTTCAGTATTTTACACAAATCAAACCTCCCCAAAATTGTAATTTTAGAATAAAATGGTAAAAACCTAACTCAACTGAAGCAAACAAAACCCCACAACTTTGCAGAATCCCTTAAAGAATAACGATAGAAGAGGTATCTATAGTCAAACGCCTTCTCGAAATTGGCTGGAGAAGTCTAGCTGTCCTGTATTCCCACTGAGTTATTCAAACCAACGGGATATACTCTTATATAACAGCCATGACTATTTCCACTCTGTGTGCCAGAAATCTACATTGGAGAACTCATCAATAATACTTTCCTTAATCCTTCACAGAAATAGGTCTAAAATTGAGTTAAGCAATCTGAGGTTACTATGAGCAAGCTCAGTGGCAAAAATGCAGCACCTATAGGACTCTGTCAACAGACATCAGGTGTCTAAAAGGTTGCCTACTTACAAGGCTAATAAGAAAACAAGGAAGCAACTTTATTTAATTAAATATTGAATGCATTTATTTATAGATGAAATTGTATTTCTATAATGAGTAATGTCTTAAATGTGCAATTTCACATATAAACACATGTGAGCAAAACCTTGTAGTATTTATTTAAAATGTTTTTAACTTCGATAAGAATTGACCCTAAATAAGATAACAAAAAAAACCCCCCAAAAGCCCCCCCAAATCTGAATTTGAATCTATATAATAGGCATCACTCATTTATATGTTATTTCATTGTCACTTCTTATGATAATTAATTCACGTGTACAGTGTGAGAGAGTTATGCATACACCAGTCTGGGCTAAGCACATTAGGCTACTTTGCCCTGCTTGTGGAAAGGTCATGTTTCAGACTAACACCACACAAACAGAGTGAGATAATAATGAAGGAACTTGATGTTATATGGTACTACTACCATGAAAATATTAGTTCTGACCAAAATTCACTGACACTTTTATCAAGTGTTACATTGTTATACACGGTTATATATATTTTTCATCTTTTAAAACTTGTTACATTGTTATACACGGTTATATGTATTTTTCATCTTTTAAAACTTTTCTGATTTTAAGGAGCAATCCAATTAAGACGAGAAGAAATCAGTCATGGAAAGAAGCAAAGAGCTAGAGGAGATAAGGATGAAGAAGCCTTAAATAATTTTCAACAGGAAGGAACACAAAGAGATAATTTTTCCCATAGTGTTGCAAAAGTAATTTCTAACAAATGTTTGAGCAACCTCTTCCTTACAAAGTCATCCAGGAACAGAAACTCTACCTCTTGGCAATCATTTTCAAGGATTAAATTTCTTCATAGTCAGAAGCAATTTTTCTAGTATCTCACCAAATTTCTCCTTATTGATATATAAACCCAATACTAGACTTATTTCCAATCCAGTGGAAGATTAGTGAATGGTGCCTTCTAGTACACTTTTCAGTACCGTTTTGCATACCTGCAGAATGCCATCAATTCTTCTTTTTGTCTTCCCTATTCCAGGTTAAAGAAACACAAATTGTATACTTCCCTGCTGCTCTTTTTAATTTTTTAACATTTTGGACCAGCACATGTGTATTTTGGAGTAAGCCTGGGCTTTCGATGATGCTTTTGGGAACACTAAGCTGAGTGAAATTTAACTTTGTATATCTTATACAGGATATCTATTTTGTACTTTCCAGTGAAGGAAACAAGTCCTTGCAGTCCAACCTGAAATTCTATATCCAAAATGGAGGGTTGTGGGTTTTTATTCTTTTATCAAATAATTTTTAAATATGTCCATTTATGAAGTCAAATCACTTTAACAAAGATCAATTAAGTAATACCATCTGTATTACTTAATAATGTCCATTTTCATAAATTTGGAGGACCAAAGAAGATATTTTAAATGAACATTCTAAAGTTCATTTTGACATAGAATGCATCATAGCAAAGAACTCAAAAATGATGGCTTCTCTTTTGAATGATCAGCTTAATGATTAAGAAATCATATAAATTTTTATATATATATACACATGTACTTATATTTTAGTAAAATATGGTGCATATGATATACATAGTAAAAGGTAGCACCATTAAGTGAAATTAATTCTCATATTTGTTAAGATTTCTAAGGAAAGTCCCACAGGTAAGCCAGCAATTTAAAAGCCTAAGCAATACTATGATTAAAAGTAAAATAGATGTAGCACAGAAGAGGGAGGCAGAGTGGAGTGGTCCAAGTTGAATGTCACTACAGTATTAAGCTTTCACCTGGTAGAATTTGCTTGCCTTTAAATAATGGAATCACAGAATCACGGAATGTTAGGGATTGGAAGGGACCTCAANTACACTTGCCCTTGTTATATTTTATTAAATTTTTCCCCACCCAACTCTCCAGCCTGTCCAGGTCTTGCTGGATGGCAGAACAGCCTTCTGGTGTGTCAGTCACTCCTCCCAGCTTTGTGTCGTCAGCAAACTTGCTGACAGTGCACTCTAATCCCTCATCCAAATCATTGATGAATATATTGAACAGCATCAGTCCCAGTACTGACCCTTGGGGGACTCCACTAGATACAGGTCTCCAACTAGACTCTGCCCCATTGACAACTACTCTCTGACTTCTCTCCTGCAGCCAGTTCACAATCCACCTCACTACCCGATTGTCCAGACCACAATTTCTCAGTTTAGCTGCAAGGGTACTATGGGAGACTGTATCAAAAGCTTTACTGAAGCCAAGGTAGACCACATCCACTGCTCTGCAGTGTCCCAATATCAGCCTGATTGACTGCAGCTTCTTAGTTTATAAACTTTCCCTACCTTTCAGCTGCCCCTTAGTCCAGTAAAGGTGGGGATATTGTTCATCAACTCTAGCTAGATATTTTTACTACATTAATTATTTCTACAGCATCTGAGAACTTACATATTACTACCACATGAGATAATTTGAAATTTCTATTGATACAATATGGTATAATCTTCATAACGTTGTTTGAGGATAAACTATCAGCACTCTCACTTGGTTTTGCAGAGAAGTAGCATACTTGGCTTTCTCAGTCCTCTTCTGACTGTAAATCCAAGCAGAAAAGGGAAATCTGCAGCATGAAAATAATATATTTTACATATATGCTGGCCAAAACTGACAAAAGTGGGAACAACACTGAACAGGATTTTGCTCTCTTTGCAGATATCTTCAGGGAGAAACAATTAAAGCTGGGTCTTGGCATGACTTTGTAGAGCTGGCAAGTAAAACATTGCAGTGAAATTTTTCTATGAAGTAAATTCTAGTGCTTATTTTTTCCATGAACTTAGCATGTGGCTTCCACTTAAAAGTCCCATTTCACAAATATAAATGACAGTTTTTGCTGATGCACTACAGTTTGAACAGTGCAAAAGGATGCATTCTTTAACACTAGTCATTCTATCGTACCACTTTAGGGACCTTTTCATTAGATTGTGCCAACACACAGATCCAGAAGATACATCAAATGACTGGACAGATAGAACATCAAAGCCAACTACACTGACTAGTTACCTGCTGCCAATCTAGTGCTCAAGCTAGTGTGCAACTGAAGTCCTGATAAAGCCAGAGAGAAGACAGCTGGAAGTCTCTTGACATTTCACTGTCCACTAATTTCAATATGTCCCCGTGCTATTGCAGGAAGCAAGCTAGTTCAGTAAGGTTGCAGGGTATTTATTTAATAAAATTGATATTTTCAAATTTCTGTATCCACTAAGCAGAATAAGCTTTTACTTATTTTTAAATCATTGTTTATGAAGCTAGTGTTTCTTAAAAGAAGACAAATGTCAGTCACAGAAATCAAAGTTCTCTAACTCCTTAACAGGCGTAGCAAAACAACAATGTGAGCTTTGTGCCTTTAATTCACAATTATATTCCATTTGTCATCTAGTTAAAATGTTTCTAGAAATATAACAGATGTACAGTTTCCTGATAATTGGTTCCAATGCTTTATGTGCAAAGTCTTGACATCTCAACAGTTAGTAACCTCTGAACATACTTTTGTGTCACTTTTGTTAAATACAGGATGGAAAAGAGCATTTTAGGTCATCATGATCATTGTTGTGCTGTCACAGGCATCATGTCATATAACCACCACCTTAAATTTGCAGCTCCCAAAAGGCAGGTTGATTTATTTGTCCCTGCTGGACTTCTTGGATGTCTACTGCAAATGAACACTTTACTGAAGCTCAAGAACATTCTCATTCTCATTGTTTTACTACCCTGTGCATATCTATTTTTTCCTATGCCAGTTTGGTCTATCAGGCCACCTTTTGTGTACTTTACACAAGGCAGTCATATCTCCTTACATCCTTTTCTAGACTAACCAAGATTCTTGGATTCTTCTTACAAGTTTTTTCTGATCATCTTACACTTCATTCTGTTCAAGACTTAAATAATCTTCCATGTGGCTTCTAAGAAATTGATAGCAATGGCAACTCTTGTCAGATACTTGTGTTATTGTTATGTCAATATCTATCCACATACCTTTTCAAAGGGAAAACCAGAACCATGTCCAAATTAAGAGCATGAAGAAGGCCATAATTCCTATGAGAATCTGCCAGGCCTAAAGATATTGTCAAATGCTCTACACATTACTATTGGAAGGACAATGAATTTGGATCAAGAGTCCTGAATAGGTCAGTTGTATAATTTGTTGTCTGTATTTGATGAAGTCTGTGTTTGCACTTCTTCCATAATGACTCAGAATAGATCTTCCCTAACGACAACTAAAGTTTAATAGGTTTCATAAATACTGTGGAGAAAAACAACCAAACAAGAAAAAAGGTAACAAAATATAAATTGAAAGGAAAAAAAAGAATTATTGAGCCTTTCTGACTTTATTTTTTAAAAAATAAAACTATTCCGAGTATTGTGATATTGTCTTTTCCCAGAGTCATTTGACAGAAAGAAAATGTTTTACAGCAAGGATTGTCTACTAAACAACCTAATCAAAATATTATTAAACAATTGCACTGCAGTAGGCTGTTTAATGAAGTGTTTTCAGTGCAGTTTGAACATTAATAGCAACAGCGTTAAGCTGCTTTGTGCTCTGTGTATCAAACAGCCTGAAGTAATGTGAGCTGACTAACAGCCAAATAAAATCTTGAAGTGCCTTTGACAGACAATATACTTGTGCCAATCTAAATCTTGTCATGCATTATTATTAAGCATGGAAATGACAAAAAAGAATGTCAAGAACTTCTACGTAGTGTATATCAAAGTTAGCTCCATGATAACGAGAGGCCTCCTACATTCCTCCCTATGGCTGTCCTGTCCTCTAACAGGGTTTTGAATCTGAGCAGGAATTTGAAGCTGTGTATTCTGTAGTTGTGTGGAAAGAAGGTTTAAATTTCTATTCAGATTCAGAAACTCTCCTGGACTGTAGCTAAGGGTGCTACATCAGCATGTAAATTTAAAGATAGTCACTGGATCCCAGAAGTTCAACTGGCTTTAGGAGAAGAGAGGAATACTTAACTGAATGAGGAAATGGCCTGTTTGAATCTTTGCTGACTAAAACTTTTCTAAAGCTCAGTATCTCTGAGATTTTTGCTTATTTTAGCAAGAGGCCAACAATAAGATATCCAGCCAATCTTGACTGGAGAAATAGGCAGAGTATTTCAAAAGTTCATCCACAAAGCAATAATCTACATTTCATTAAGAAGATCCATCGTTACTGAAAATTAACAAATAAGAAAATTGATAGAGTGTGAAAACACAGAGCCAAATTTAGATTTAAATCTGGACTTCCTAGGGACGAATTGCATTACTATTGCCACAACTCAAGAAAAAAAGGTGGATTATATGAAAATTTTAATATTCTCACAATCTTTCATTGTTATCTCAGCTATGGAACTTAGAGGAATGGCTGATAAGCTATGGTGAATCATCTTTAAAGGTGATTTAAAGTTACTGTCAGCTTAACCTCTTTGCCACCCTAGAGCAGGGTTGTCCTGAAAGAGACAGTATCCCTACTTCAGCTTGCTTTATTTGAAAGTCTGCATCTTATCAAACTGTCAGTAGAAGTATCTTTGAGCCAGGATGCTGAACTTTGTGCTGATGCATCTGAGCCGAGGACATTTTTTCTCTTCCAGTAACTCTGCTGCATGTGATGAAGGAAAAGTGGCTGGGACATTGCCTTCAAATCGAGCCTCTGTCTATATGGGTGCCTAGGTGTAGTCTGCACCCTGGGTTTTTTACAGTGTCACTATCTATAAGACTTGCAGAAACAGTGAACAACTCTTGCCATCTGCTTCTCTTTATGTCTAAGGGGAGGCTTCAATGTTAATTTCTTTTAGTTCCAACCTGTTCTCCCCCTACCTCAGTGTTTATGTATGTGCCCTTTACCAGAAATGTGTGTGGTCTTTCATAGTTTTATCACACTGCCACAACAAGACTGTAACTGTTGATATTAAGATTCAGGAAACAAACACCATTACTATGGTAAAATATAATGTCATCTTATAGTGGTAAATGTTGCATAGTACAGAACCTATTCTACTCTGGAGAGGGGAGCAAGTTGCATCACTTCAGCAGGGTGAGAGTGTGGGAGAAGTTGGTGAGCTGTAAATCAGTTACAGAGCTTAATCTGTGAACGTACTCTACAACAGCTTGTTTAGTTTCTTATGACATCTAATCACTTTTAGCCTTCTACAAGAAAGTTTCATCTGAATTTTGCTGAAATGTTGGAAAAATTGCTAAGCTTAAGCTTTTTTTTTTCTTAGCTACAAAAGCTAACAAAATTTGAACAATATCTTCCAACTTAACAATACAATGCACTGATTATAGTAATTCTCTCTTTTAAACAAATTCTTCCTCCACTTCCAAAAATATCTTTTTCCACCCACTATCAAAGTGTTTCCTAATAGCAGAGAGAGAGCCCTAAAGGGGTGGCTGCCACGAGATAATTGGATAACATACTTCTGAGATCTGAGGTGTTGGAGGCATGGCTTAGCTGTGCTTTGTCTCACAACACCCCAGGGATGTGATATAGGCAATTGAAGTTTCTGTTCCCACTTATGCCTCATTGCCTCAGCATGCCAGATCACTCTCAGGAAAACCTTGATGATACTTCTGTGTCTAATATAGCCTATGCTCATAGGTTCTGCAACACAACAATTTCAACAGCAGTAACTATAGCATGACACAACAATATTACAGTTGGTCAAAAAAAAACCCCCATAATCATGGGTTTTCATTAGCAGATGCGGATTTTAAAACAAACAACAAAAAACATTTTATGGGAACATAGTATCAATGAAGGAAATTATCAAGCTATTTACTTGCTCTTCTGATCATGCCTGTTGGAGGTATTCCACTCTCATATAAATATTTAAATTCTCACTGAGACTGGGAAAAAAATGTGATTACATGGCCACTGGATTTGGTAATTCCAGATACAAACTCTTGCTTCACGTTCTTTCTCTTTCTAAGTTTTTGAGTAAAGGCCAAAACCCCATAAAATCTGGATCCACACAGCCCTAACATTTGATGAAAAAGACACTGAAGAAGAAATCAGAGATTTAGATTTTTTTTTCTTTTTGACTATAACACTTAGCTGAGTTATAAAATTAAGAAAACAGTCCCCTGTTTCTATTACTTTAGTTTTTCAAATTTTTAGGGCATGAGAAGTCAAATATTTGCTTCCAGTAAGGAGAACAAGTTACCTTTTTCATAACAAATAAAAATAAAACAAAACCAAAACCAAACACAAACAAACAAAACCACCACAAAATATATTTTACGGAAGAATCTGCTTAGAGATTGTAAAAGAATTCAGAGTTGATATATCCTCAGAAATTTCATGCAATGATCCATAATAAAAAAGTTCCTGGTTAATAATGCTTTTTATAGCTTTTTTTTTCCTCTTTTTTTTTTTTTTTTCTTTTCATTTACATGTGATCTGCTCAGTGTTTTTTTGTTTTCCTCACTGAAATTGTGATTATAGACTAAGCACTACCTTTCAAATTGCCATTGACAATGTCTTTAAATTACTAGGCATGGAAGCACAGAGCTCTTTAAAAAGCCTGAAATCTGAGACCATTCAAACTAATTGATTTTTTATCCTCAAGTACTGGTATTACTGAAGTTGAATGGTCCCAAGTATGGCACAGTTTATCTAGCACTGTACTTGTAGCATTTCACTACATAAAAAGAGGTTTTCTTCTTTTGCTAATTGTGTTGATTTCTTAGCAAACAAGCTTAGGAGAAAAAAAAAACAACAAATGTGACTCCATGAATTGATGTAGTTAGAAGGTGGAATTTGTTTCTTAAACATTGCCTGCCTTGCTGTCACTAGCTAATTAAAAAATAAAAGGAGATATATCACAGAACATTCCTGGCATTGTTAAAAAAAACCAACCTAATGTAAAAGTGTGACTAGATATGACTAATAATAGATATGACTAGATAATCCTGTTATGTAACATCAGGATCACATCACATTTTTTTCCTTAAAATCAGTGTCTTATGTTTTTGCTGGTTTGTTTTGGGGATTTTTAGACAGAAAGAGAATTCAACATAGCTTTGTATCTAAGTAAAAGAATTCAGTCCCTTCAGTAATGATAGAAGTGTGAATTATAACACTTATACACCTATTGATTTTTATATTTTTGAAATGTTTATTTGTGGAAATATTTACACATCAGAGATGTTCAGGTATGCAGGATGTACTCACATTTGTATTGATTAAAGTCTCTATCTAGCTAAACTGTGTATTTATTTACCCAACATTTCTATTTGTTTGGGTGATTGCCAGGTACCAAAAGCTGTATTAAAGGTTTGCCTGTTACTTATTAGCTGCTGTCACACTTCATTATTTGCTAATATGTTGTGAATGAGTATAGGATCAGGACCCAAATTAGGATATTTTCTTTCAAAAGGGATACGTTTTGAAGACCACATCATATATGAGGGAGATCAGGTTGGCACTAATATTACTGACAAAAGTATCATATATCCTAATACTTAACACATTTAATGTACCTATGATGCTATCTTCATATTGCCAGTGGGACAGAATGCCATCCAGAGGGACATAGACAAGCTTGAGAGTGAGTCCATGTGAACCTCATGAGGTTTAACAAGACCTAGGTCAGGACAATCCTCAGTATCAATATAGACTGGAGGATGATGTGATTGAGAGCAGTCCTGCAGACAAGGATTTGGGGTTACTGGTGGATGAAAAGCTGGATATGAGCCAACAATATGCACTCTCAGACCAGAAAGCCAACTGTATCCTGGGCTGCATCAGAAGAAGCAGGGCCAGCACATCAAGAGAGGTGATTCTCCCCCTCTACTCTGCTCTGGTGAGACCCCACCTGGAGTACTGTGTCTAGCTCTNNNACCTGGAGTACTGTGTCTAGCTCTGGAGCACTCGGCATAAGAAAGACATGAACCTCTTGGAGTAGGTCCAGAGGATGGCCATAACCATGCTCAGAGGGCTGAAACACCTCTCCTGTGAAGAAAGCCTGAGGGTGTTGGGGTTATTCAGCCTGAAGAAGGGAAGGTTCCAGGAAGACTTCATTACAGCTTTTCAGTACTTAAGGGTTCTTACAAGAAAGATGGGTTCAGTCTTTTGAGCAGGGTCTGTTGTGACAGTTCAAGGGGTAATGTTTTAAAACTAAAGGAGGGTAGATTTAGATTAGATATAGGGAATACGTTTTTTGCACTGAGGGTGGTGAAACACAGGAATGGATTGCAAAGAGGGGTGGTAGATGCCCCATCCCTGGAAACATTCACAGTCAAGTTGGACAGGGCTCTGAGCAACCTGATCTAGGGAAATTCCCCTGCTTACTGCAGAGGGATTGAACAAGATGACCTTTAAAGGTCCGTTCCAACCCAAAACATTCCATATTTCTATGATTCTAGAAGTGGAATCTTCACTTGAACAGTTCATGTTGCTTTTTCTTATGGTAAATGAATATTCAAGATGAGGTGCTTGACCTCTTCTATCAAATATACCTAGAAATGATGTTGCTATGACCTGATTCAATGGTTGGTCAAGAACAGAAGTCGTTTTCATCTTCTGTGGACATGAAATAACAAAAGTCTGAATAACTTATAGTGCCTGTTTGTATAACATCCAACATTCAAGTTCTAGGCTGGATCATTAAAGAGAAATATTTCCAGCCTTAGAAAAGGGATTGTTTCACTGACCTGAATGACTTAACTGGCAGTACCAGAAATAGAAGGTCAACACATGACTTGGTTTCTGTTCTATATTAACTAGGAGAGTTATACCACTATTAGGCCTCCAAGAAAATTCAAACCTAAATACCTGGTAGAGATAGATGCTCCTCCAAACCTAACCTCAGAGCAGATAGTTACAACCAGAGTATTCTGAAATGCTCATGCAAACTCTCACAACTCTTTAGTGTCTTGTATTTGCATCTTCTGTTAGGTTATAACTCAGAAATGCACTTGTATATTACAGGATGTTTAAGTAGGTGTTTCAATTACACTATCTTAATTTCTTTCTTTTTCTTTTTCTTTTTTTTTTTTAAATTTAGACTATGTTCATTGTACTACTAGTGCTTTAATACTTGTCAGAATCTAAAATCTACCTCATAAACCAACATCAAGTTTGGCTATGGTGGAGTTACATACATAGTGCATTCAGTTTACAAAAGGATGAAGTAATGTGGTATTGAAGATCCTTCCATTCTTCCTGAAGAATGAACACATCACCAGCCTTGTATGTCTTCCACCTTTTTTATTCACACACTACTTTTGTAACCTTCACAATGAATTTATAGACTTCCAGGAGCTAACACAGGTTCCTTAATGAATTTATGGATTTTCTTTTTCAGTTGGCTCTGGAATCCCTGAGACTATTAAACTTATATGATTTCAATGTCCATGTTGACAGCATAGGAGATATGTTTGCTTTCACACTCATCCTCTGCTTTATAGGCAAAATCATGTGTTTATTAGGTTTGTCTATTACCCCTCTGATAACTCATGACTGCAAGATTACTTGTCTTCTCTCCATGCTCATCATTGGAATGAATGACAGCTCTTCACTCTCACTCTTGCCAGTTATATGATTGCATTTGTAAGAATTCTGTCCAGCTTAATATTGCCAGTTATGAAAACATTCTAGCTTTTTGTATTTAGTTTCTGTTCTTCTATTTTTCATATCTGTTTGTGCTCAGTAAATGCAACAGTCTTCGCGTTGTCTTTCCTATCAAAGCATACAAGAAATATTTCTTGCCTTTAAAATAAATTTTTAGATGTTTTTATTAGCTTTCTTTTTTATTTTTCCTATTTTTTTAGGATTTCTGTAGCATTTATCAGCTATTTCTATTACATTAGCCTTTTTTTTCTTAGTATCATGTCATTAATATTGTCTGTACTTGGATTACTTTTAGTCTCTGCTCTCCATTATGTTTTAATGTGTGAGATTATTTTCTTAATATCTTAATATTTACATTTTCATTTCATTTATCCATACAGTTATTTTGAATTGCCTGTTTTTAATTTCCTTAGCATGCCCATTTTTTTAATGTCTCCTGATCTCCAGAAATGACCAGTTTCTAAAAATGCTGTGCCTATGTTATCATGGACTTCATTGGTCTTACTAGCCCTGAGCATTATTGCCTGGATTTACCAAAGACTGGGTGGAAGGAGGAATTACATTGAGTTACCAGAAAAATAAACAGGATGTAATGCAGAAGCTGCGTTATCTGCTGTAAAATTGAGGTGCAGGATCAGACTTTCTCTTCTTCAAAATATAAATTGTCTAATGTTTATTCCTCAAGTTCATTTTTGGAAGCTTAAGGTGTCCTGTAAATGCTCCTTAGAGGAAATAGTATCCCAGACACATCTTTAGATCTAAGCATACTATTTGTGAGCTAGTCACATTTCACAAAAAAAAATGAAAAAAGAAGCCTTCTTATCAATCTTCCCCTGCACACAAATTTTATGCAGTTGATAAGGAATATACCTGGATCCTGAGTTTGATTTTCATTTGGTGCCACATAGCAGCAACCCAGAGAGGAAAGATACCCAGTGAGGATGGTTTTCAAGCTCTAGCTTCTTGAAATTCTTTGCAGTCCTTGTCAATGTGATGCGATAATCTTTTTCCTGCTCTCTCAACTCCTATTTGTTTGAAAGGGATATTTTCTCTCTTTTTCTTACATGCTTGCAAGTTTTCCATTGTTGCTCTCCTCTCTTGAGAAGGGTTTAATTTTCTTCTGATGTTGTCCCTGTATCGGCACAAACATTTTGTCTTTTCTGTAGCAGGACTTTTTCCCTTCCTTAGGGACTGAGAAGCTATCATATTAAAAAATCTTGTTGAAAAATCACCTGTGGTCATTGCAAACAATATTATCGTTCTTGTTTATTTATGTAATGGTAAAAACAAAACTGTCACAGAAATAAAGAATTTCTGGGACTGGCTGTTGGCATCTCACAGATGTTTAGTGTACAACAGCTTTTGTGCACCTGTTGGAGTCTTTGAGAGATTTATCACTCAGTGCTGTGAGAGTTGCATAGAGCATGGAGTTAAAGAGCAGAAGTAATAACTGCCTTTTACAGGTAGGGAAAGTATGGAGTAACAAAGTGACTTTTTCAAAGTCAAAGACAGAACTGAGAGATGAACAAAGAATTTCTGATTCCTAACCCGAGAATCTTAGTCCCTTCCTCTCAAGTGCTTCATTTCACAAGTAGACCTTTGAGCTTTGACTATATCTACGTAAATTAACCAACTACTGATAAACAAATCTTTCAAAATAACTTTTTGGGCAGGTCATTTTTTTTCCTGTCTCCTAGAACATTCAGTGGTGATTTTAGGGATGTGGGGCTTATTAACATTCCCAAACAGTTTACAAGTTCTGTTTAGGCACAACTCAGTCAGATCACAGACCAGGAACCTTTCCCAGCATGCTTTCTATTTGGGGTCACCCTGTATTAAATACTAGGAAAGCATAATATTACAGAGGTGGTCAGACTTTGGTATTGGTTCCAGGGTTGGGGAATACATTTCATTTAGTATAGAGTTAGTTTTTGTGTATTAATAATTTTATTTATGTTTCAAGGTACAAAATCATACTATTTTTCACTACCATACAAAAAAAAATCAAAATATGATAATAAACCATTTTGAAATACACAGAAAAATTACTTAATATTTGGCTTTATAAAAAACAAAACAACAAAAAAAAACAGGCAAATAACAGCTTGGAAGGTTCAAACTGAACATTAGAGATGTCTTTGGGGGAAGGGGAGAACATGTGGCACTGGAAAATGTTGTGCAGATAGGTTGGAGTATCTCCATTTTTGGAGTTTTTCAAGAAGCCAATAAAAAAGGTTATGACTGACCTGATTTACTGTTAGTCTTATTTACCCTTTGTTGTACTAGATGACCATCCATCTACTTGATGGTAAATCAGGAAAAAACTTATCCCAAAATATGAAGGATGACACTTGAGATAATTTGGGAAAGATTACACTTGTTAAGTCTATGCACTTCTATTTATGTGTATCCTGTTCACCAGTTTTAAGGTTGCCTCTCGCGGTGGAAACTGCAGGGTTATAATTAAGATTCCTTATAGCCACAACAGCCACTGTGATAATTATTCTGCTAATAATGAAGTAGTGGAAGGCCAATCACCTTTACCAGACCGCTTCTGTTCCAGCGGTTTACTCTTGAGATTTTCCCTGTCATTTTTTCTATTAAGCTTTTCTCTTAACTATGTACTTTTAATAGGACTTTAAAAGTTCATATTAAAGAATAAAAATGGTAAATGTCAGGAAACATATAAACTTTAGGGGACATGTTTCTCTATTTTAAAATGCTGCAGAGAAACTATGTAGGTACAGACATACTCATGCATAGTCTCCTAAAGGTAGGAATACCAGCTTTTCACTCAGTATAGAAAACACCTTCTGTCTACGATTTTCCTGTGATTGCTAAGGATGAAAGAAGTAATCCAAATTCTTTTGCAATAAATTTAACAAAACAGTGATTATCATTGCACTGCTGACATACCTGTGTAGTCATCTGAATAACAGCTGGTATTTCCTCTATATGTACGTTGTAGGCAGCTACATTTGGATTTAACGGTCTTATTAATGACTCACTGCAAAATAAGGATCCTTAGACCTCTACCTGCCTCATCCTAGTTAGCAATCTCATTCTCACAAAGTTTCATAGCCCAGAAAATCTGCCCTTACACAGGTCAAGTATTAGTGAGGGCTGGTGTTTTTTAGCATTTTAACATTTCCACAGTTACCAACATAACTGAAAGTGAAGCAGTACTAACAACACCGAGAAATTTCATAAAAGCTTTAGAGCACATTCTTAGAAACAGCTAAGTCACAAAACAAGGACCTTGTGGGGACTTAAATGAAATTTAGATGACTTTGCATATATGCAACTCTTACAATTCTCAAATTGTGCCTGTTAGATGCTACCTGTCTTTGGAAGTAGCAGCACCTTTTAACTGTCTCAAATGCCAGCTTTTTCACCCAAGAAAATGAAGCTTATACAATCATCAATCTAGTTCCATCTATCAGCTTTTCTCATTAATTTTTTGTTCCAATGACTGAAGGACTGATGTCTATGACAGCCCTGAACAGGATACACAAATATAGCCTAACATACCTAGAGCTGCATAATCTCAGAAACCATGGGCCATTCAGCTCATCAGCAATGAGGGTACAATGTCCATTGAAGACACGTACCATCACCCAAAACTTACATTTTTTCACTGAACATTAGTTTATGTAGTTAAAAGCTAGGGGTAGTGAGAAAATTAACAAAAGATATTGGAGCAGGTATTTCAAGATGATCTAAGGAACCTGAAGGTGCACAAGTCCATGGGACCACTCTCCATGCTGGACCACTCTCCATCATCTTTACCAAGTCTTGGGAAACGGGAGAGGTGCCTGAGGACTGGAGGAAAGCAAATGTCACTCCAGTCTTCAAAAAGGGCAAGAAGGAGGACCCGGGTAACTATAGACCGGTCAGCCTCACCTCCATCCCTGGGAAAGTGATGGAACACCTTATCCTTGGTGCCATCTCAAGGCATATCAAGGATAAGAGGGTCATTAGGGGCAGTCAACATGGCTTCACCAAGGGGAAGTCGTGCTTGACCAACCTCATAGCCTTTTATGAGGATAAAATGAGGTGGATGGATGATGGCAGAGCAGTGGATGTGGTCTACCTTGACTTCAGTAAAGCCTTTGACAAGGTCTCCCACAGCATCCTCACAGCTAAACTGAGGAAGTGTGGACTGGACGAACGGGTAGTGAGGTGGA
>VYZX01004346.1:635-32511 GCA_013401335.1 Brachypteracias leptosomus
GGGGGGACAGATGATGGAGGTGACGTGGTGATAAGCGAGCCGTGGGAGATGGGTGACAAGGGGGGGACACAGGCTGAGGTGCTGGGGTCACGAGGTGGTCCTGGGATGGGGGTGACAAGCCCAGTGGCCATGGCAGCGTTGGCTTGACGGTTGGACTTGATGGTCTTAGAGACCTTTTCCAACCTCAGCGACCTGGGGCGGTGGCGACGGGGTGACAAGATGTCCCGGGGTGGGCTTCCTGGTGTCACTGGGGTGCTGAGCCCCCCTAAACCCCCCCAGGCTTGGGCACAGGAGACGGGCAAGTACACGGCAGGGGTGGACGAGCCGGACCCGGCCAAGTGGAAGGCGAACCTGCGCTGTGCCCTCAACAAGAGCCGCGAGTTCCGCCTCCTCTTTGACGGCACCAAGGCCACCCCCCTCCAGCCATACAAGATCTACGAGCTCTGTGATGGCCCAGCTGAGGGAGCAGGTACTGCCCGGCCACCCCACGCCACCTTGGAGAGGGGTGGCAGCATCTCAGGAGGTTCCACCACCTCTCAAAGCTCCAGCACCCCTCAAAGCTCCAGCATCTCATGAGGTTCCACCACCCCACGAGGCTCCAGCGCCCCTCTGGATGCTGGAGTCCCAGCATCCCTCAGAAGCTCCAGCATCTCATAAGGTCCCAGAACCCCCAAAGGACCCAGCACCCTACAAAGCCCCAACATCTCATGGGGTTCCAGCACCCCTCAAAGCTCCAGCATCCCTCAAAGCTCCAGCATCTCATAAGGTCCCAGAACCCCCAAAGGACCCAGCACCCTACAAAACCCCAACATCTCATGGGGTTCCACCACCCCATGAGGCTCCAGCACCCCTCTGGATGCTGGATTCCCAGCATCCCTCAAAGCTCCATCATCTCATAAGGTCCCCAAACCCCCAAAGGACCCAGCACCCTACAAAGCCCCAACATCTCAAGGGGTTCCAGCACCCCTCAAAGCTCCAGCATCTCATAAGGTCCCAGAACCACCAAAGGACCCAGCACTCCACAGCTCCCCAGCACCCTCCAAAGCCCCAACATCTCATGGGGTTCCAGCACCCCACAAAGCTCCAGAACCCCATGAGATCCCAGCACCCCATGAAGTCCCAGCACCCCACAAGGTCCCAGCACCCCCCACGAGGTCTCAGCCCATGTCTCCCTTGCAGATGGGGTGGCCGAGGATGACTATGGCTGCGAGGAGGAGGACAACCAGGTACTTGGGCTTGGCTCCTGGGGTCCAGGGTGGGGGGACACCTCCAAAATGGGGTCACCTCATGGGTCCCTGCTCCCCAACCCCATAACATCTCCCATGTCCTGCCCACAGCTCCAGAAGATGACATCTCTGAGCATCAGTGGTGAGTGGGTGGTGGGACACACGGTGGGGTGGTTGGGGGGCCACGGCCACCCCCTGACCCCCCCACCCTGTGCCCCAGGCACCAAACCCAGAGGGGACCTTCTGCCCCCCTACCCCTGGTCCAAGGAGGAGCTGCCCTTCACCAGCAGCTGCCCCCTGGGACCTTTTGCTCCAGCCCCCCCGGTGTTGGGGGGCACCCATGGGACCTCCGAGATGCCCCCGGCCACCATGACTGAGGTGGGACCTCCCCTGGGACCCCCGGGCCCTTGTCCCATGGTGCCCATGGAGCACATCATCCCCAACCTGCTCATCAGCCCCCACATGCTGCCACGTAAGGACCTCCAGGGGGGTTGGGTGGGTGAGGAGCACCCAGGTGTGGGTGGTTGGCCATGGGTGGCCATGGGTATGAGGTGACCATGGGGTGGTTGGATGGTGGCGGCCATTGGGTGGCTGAATGATGGTGGGAATGGGCATGAGGTGACCTTGGGGTGGCTGGATGGTGGTGGCCATGGGTGTGGGGTGGCCAAGGAGTGGTTGGATGGGGTGGCCATGGGTGTGGGGTGGCTGAATGGTGGTGGCCATGGGTGTGAAGTGGCCATGGAATGGCTGGACAGGGTGGCCATGACCATGGAATGGTTGTATAGAGGTGTCCATGGCCATGAGGTGGCTGGACGGGGTGTCCATGGGTGTGGGGTGGCCACTGGGGGATTGGACATGGGTGTGGAGTAGCCAGATGGTGATGACCATGGGTGTTGGGTGACCATGGGGTGGTTGGATGGGGTGTCCATGGCCATGGGGTGGGTTGGATGGGGTGTCCATGGGTAGGGAATGGCTGGACAGAGGTGGCCATGGGTATGGGATGACCATTGGGTGACAGGACATGGATATGGGGTGGCCATGACCATGGGGTGGGTTGGATGGGGTGTCCATGGGGTGGCTGGACAAGGTATCCATGACTATGGGGGTTGTTGGATGGGGTGTCCATGGCCATGGGGTGGGTTGGATGGGGTGTCCATGGGGTGGCTGGACAAGGTATCCATGACTATGGGGGTTGTTGGATGGGGTGTCCATGGCCATGGGGTGGGTTGGATGGGGTGTCCATGGGGTGGCTGGACAAGGTATCCATGACTATGGGGGTTGTTGGATGGGGTGTCCATGGCCATGGGGTGGGTTGGATGGGGTGTCCATGGGGTGGCTGGACAAGGTATCCATGACTATGGGGGTTGTTGGATGGGGTGTCCATGGCCATGGGGTGGGTTGGATGGGGTGTCCATGGGGTGGCTGGACAAGGTATCCATGACCATGGGGGTTGTTGGATGGGGTGCCCATGGCCATGGGGGTGTCTGCATGGGGTGCCCATGCCCCAATCCCCATTGGTCATCTCCTCACCTCCCCATCCCTTCATCAGTGACCGACCTGGAGCTGAAGTTCCAGTACCGTGGTCGCCAGGTCTCGGTTCTCACCATCAGCAACCCCCACGGCTGCCGCCTCTTCCACAGCAGCCTGGAGCCCACCCAGGAGCAGGTGGAGCTCTTTGGGCCCTTGACCTTGGAGCAGGTCCACTTCCCACCCACCGACACCATCCCCAACGAGAAGCAGAGGTTCTACACCCACCAGCTGCTGGACGTGCTGGACCGGGGCCTCATCCTGGAGCTGCAGGGCCAGGACCTCTTCGCCATCCGCCTCTGCCAGTGCAAGGTCTTCTGGACGGGACCTTGTGCCACCCAAGGAGCTGGGCCCAACCCCATCGAGAGGGAGAAGAAGACCAAGCTCTTCAGCCTCGAGGAGTTTCTCAACGGTGAGAGGAGAAGGGGGGTGGTTGAGGGACAGAAGATGGGATGGAAGGGGTAGGTGGGATGGGGGGACACCAGGCAGCTCATGGGGAGCTGATGGTGTGGAGGGATCAAGCTGGGATGGAAGGACACCATGGGGACCTCATGGGATGAGGGGGACCAAGCTGGGATGAGGGGACACCAGGCAGCCCATAGGAACCTGATGGCATGGAGGGATCAAGCTGGGATGGAGGGACACCAGTAGACCCATGGGGACCTGGTGGTATGAGGGGGACCAAGCTGGGATGAGGGGACACCAGGCAGCTCATAGGAATCTGATGGCATGGAGGGATCAAGCTGGGATGGAGGGACACCAGTAGACCCATGGGGACCTGGTGGTATGAGGGGGACCAAGCTGGGATGGAGGGACACCAGTAGACCCATGAGAAGCTGGTGGCATGATGGGGACCAAGCTGGGATGGAGGGACACCAAGTAGCTCACAGGGATCTGATGACATAGAGGGATCGAGCTAGGATGGAAGGACACCAGCTGGCATCTAGGGACCTGGTGGCATGGAGGAACACCAGGCAGCCCATGGAGACCTGGTGGCATGAGGGTGATCAAGCTGGGATGAGGGGACACCAGGCAGCTCATAGGAATCTGATGGCATGGAGGGATCAAGCTGGGATGGAAGGACACCAGTAGACCCATGGGATCCTGGTGGTAAGAGGGGGACCAAGCTGAGATGGAGGGCCACCAGCTGGCATCTAGGGACCTGGTGGCATGGGAGGACCAAGCTGGGATAGAGGGGCACCAGTAGACCCATGGGGACCTGGTGGCATGGAAGGATCAAGCTGGGATGAGGAGATGAGCTACGATGGGGACACACCAGCTGGCCCATGGTGGACACCAGCTGGGAAAGTGGTGGGAGATGCTCTCCCCCTTCACCATGATGTTTGGGACCCCTCCAGGCCTCATCCTGTTCCAGAAGGGCCAGACCACCACCCCCCCACCTTTTGAGATCTTCTTCTGCTTCGGCGAGGAGTGGCCCGACCAGAAGCCCAAGGAGAAGAAGCTCATCATGGTGCAGGTGAGAGGTTGGGGACACCCCAGGAGGACACCAGGGAAGGGGCTGTCCCCACCTTGGTTGACCACGTGGTGGGACCTCTCTGGCAGGTGGTGCCGGTGGCGGCGCGGCTGCTGCTGGAGATGTTCTCTGGAGAGTTGTCCTGGTCGGCCGACAGCATCCCCCTCCAGATCTCCCACCCCGACCTCAAGGACAAGATGGTGCAACAGTTCAAGGAGCTCCACCAGCTTTGGCAGAACCAGCAGCAGCTCCCACCAGGGCCACCAGAGGCTGCTGGACCGTGGGTGATGCCCCCAGGCTCCTTGTGATGAGGAGACACGGGGATGGAGCCACCAAAGATGGGGCCACCTCCAGTTCTCCTGCTTTTTTTGAGGGGGAAACAGCCAGAAAATGGGGTCCACCAGCTCTGGTGGAGCAGAGGTGGAGCTGAGGCCACCTCAGAAGAACCAAGCAGGGACTTGAGGTGTTTAATTTATTGGTTTTTTTCAGTTTTTGGAGTTGTTTTTATTGTTCTCCAGGTGGCTCCAGACCCGCCCAGCCCCGGCCCCGCGCTCCCTTCGAGCCCCTTTTCTCCTCCCCTGCAAGAAACCAAAATAAAACCAAATAAAAACAAAGAAAAAACAGAAAAAAATAAGAATTCAAAGAGATCTAAGTTGAAGAGTCCAACCCAGCAGCGTCTTCTCCAGGTGGTGGCCACCAGGCAAGGACATTGAGGGGGGTGGGGGGTTTAGGATCCCGGCGCTTTGACCACGTCTACCTTAGAACCTCCTGAAATCATGAAGATCCCTTGGGGGTGGTTGAGTTTTGGGGGGTGGTTGAGGGGTTTTTGAGCATTTTATGGGATGTTTCTACCTCAAGCTCTGGTTGTGCTGGTAGGAAGAGCTGTTGTCCTCCAGGGGATGCTTTGAGGTTGGGTTCTTGGGGCTTTGTTGGGTTCTTTTGTGGATTTGTTGGGTTCTTTTGTGGCTTCGTTGGGTTTTCTTGGGGCTTTGTTGGGTTCTTTTGTGGCTTCATTGGGTTTTCTTGGGGCTTTGTTGGGTTCTTTTGTGGATTTGTTGGGTTCTTTTGTGGCTTCATTGGGGTTTCTTGGGGCTTTGTTGGGTTCTTTTGTGGATTTGTTGGGTTCTTTTGTGGCTTCATTGGGGTGTCTTGGGGCTTTGTTGGGTTCTTTTGTGGATTGGTTGGGTTTTCTTCATGGGTTTGTTGAATTTTTTTGGGTTTGTTGGATTTTTTTGGGGAGCTTCCTTGAGTTTTTTCATGGTTTTGTGGATTTGTTGGGTTTTTTCATGGCTTTGTTGGGTTCTTTTGTGGTTTTCTTGGGTTCTTTTGTGGCTTCACTGGATTTTTTTCATGGTTTGTTGATTTTTTGTGGGTTTATTGGATTTTTGGGAGCTTCCTTGGGTTCTTTGATGGTTGTGTTGGGGGGGTTTGTGGTTTCCTTGGGCTATTTTGTGGCTTCATTGGGGTTTCTTGGGGCTTTGTTGGGTTCTTTTGTGGCTTCACTGGATTTTTTTCATGGTTTGTTGATTTTTTGTGGGTTTATTGGATTTTTGGGAGCTTCCTTGGGTTCTTTGATGGTTGTGTTGGGGGGTTTTGTGGTTTCCTTGGGCTATTTTGTGGCTTCATTGGGTTTCTTGTGGTTTTGTTGGTGGCTTCCTTGTGTTTTTCCATGGTTTTCTTGGGCTATTTTGTGGCTTTGTGGGTTTTTTTGTGGTTTTCTTGGGCCTGTTGGTGGCTTTGTTGGACTTTTTGGTGGCTTTGTCGGACTTTTTGGTGGCTTTGTCAGGCTTCTTTGTAGTTTTCTTGGATTTTTTGTGGTTTTGTTGGGCCTTTTCGTGGCATCATTGGGTTTTTTTGTGGCTTCATTGGGGTTTTTGGTGGATTTGTGGGGCTTCTTCAGGTTTTTTGTGGCTTTCTGTGGTCTTGTTGGGCCTTTTTATGCCTTTGTTGGCTTTCTTTTGTGGTTTCATTGGGCTTTTTGTGGTCTCATTGTGGAGTTTTGTGGCTTCAGTGGGTTTTTTGGTGGCTTCCTTGGCTTTTTTCATGGGTTTGTTGGGTTTTTTCATGGTTTTGTTGGGTCTTTTTGTGGTTTTGTGGGGTCCTTTTGTGGCTTCATTGGGTTTTTCACGGTTTTGTTGGGTCCTTTTGTGGCTTCGTTGAGTTTCTTATGGTTTTGTTGGGTCTTTTTGTGGTTTTGTTGGACCTTTTTGTGGCTTCGTTGGGTTTTTCTGAGGCTTTGTTGAGTTTTTTCATGGATTTGTTGAGTTTTTTGGTGTCTTCACTGATTTCCCCCCCCTCGTTGGTCTCTTATCTCGTTGAGTAGCCAATGGTCAGGAACCAAACCCGCCGGGACCTCAGCAGGACCCTCCCTTGGGCAGCACCAGCCCCACCTCTCCGGGCTGGAGCGAGCGAGAGGCCACCAGGAACGTTGCTGATTGTGGGACACATTCTTGGGTTTTTTCCTTGTCTTCTCATGAAAAGACATCCCTGGGACGGGGGAGGTGGAGGGGTCAGTTCTTTCCACCTGCCTCTCCCAGGTGGCCTCATAGTCCTGCTGCCCTTGGGGAGATGGTCCCACTGGTGCCACCAGCAGCTCTTACCTGGGAGACGGGGCCGCGCCGGAGCAGGAGCTATCGGAACAACCTGGTGAAGTCCCTCAGGGCCCAGCAGACTTGTTTACATTCCTCAGCACTGCAAAGAGACCAGCAGGTGACATCAAAGGGATGTTTGGGCACCAGGGAAGGTGTCCTCCATCCAGGGCAGCTCAGATCTGAGGTGTTGTGGGGAGATGTTCCCTCAAAGGATGGGTTGAGAGGATGGGGGAGATGTTCTCCAGCCCAGGCTGGGCAGGGTGGTGGTGGAGAACCCATCCCTGGAGGGGTTTCCAAGGTGTGGAGATGTGGTGCTGAGGGCCAGGGGTTAGTGGTGCCCTCATAGTGCTGGGTTGAAGGTTGGACTCCATCTTAAGGGTCTCTTCCAACCAAAATGATTCAGTGATTCTATGTGGGGACAACCATGGGGGGCAAAAGAGGCCTCAGGGCCACCACCAGAGGAGATCTGTGCACTATGGTTGCCCAGAGCAGGCTGGAGCTTGCTGGGCTGATCCCAACTGCAGCAACAGGTCTGGGCAGGATCTGGTGACTCAGGGCCAAGGAGATGGTGGGTGGGTGGTGGGACGGCTTGTGAAAGCTCCACAGGGCTCAGGGAAGAGCAGAAAAACCAGTCCAGGGATGGAAAAGGCAACACGTGTCCTCCAAAGCTGGAAGGGAACAGCCCAGATGAGCCACCTGAGCAGGTTGCCCAGGGAGGTTGTGGATCCTCCATCCCTGGAGGTGTTCAAGGCCAGGTTGGATGGGGCTTGGAGCAACCTGGTCTAGCGGGAGGTGTCCCTGTCATGGCAGGGGGGTTGGAATGAGATGATCTTTGAGGACCCATCCAACCCAACCCATTCTATGATTCAGAAGTGATGTCCCACCATGGCAAGCAGAGCGTTGAGCCTTGGAGGACACCAAGGTGCCAACGGGCACGTCACAGTGGTGGCCTCATTGTCCTGGCTCCCAGCATCACACCTGGGAGCTCCAGCAGCACCCACCTGGTGACCTGCTTGTGGAAGTCAGTCAGTTGTTTGTGTGTGACCTGGATGGCTCCTCCCGTCGTTTCCTTTGGTAGACCCTTCAGTGAGTTCTCCAGCCAGCGACAGAAGGTCTGGAGGAGGAGGAGGCAGAAGCTCAGGAGATGGAGCCAAACCCAACTTCCATGTCCCAGCATTGGGATCTGGCTCTGGGTTGAAGGTTTTGAGGTCCACCTGCCCCACCCCACCCCTTGTGCTCACCGGCCGGTCGATCTGCATGATCTCCCAGAGCACCTCGGCCACGTCGGGCAGGGTGTAGGGGGGCAGGCAGAAGCAGCACGTGTGCAGGAGCTGGTTGACCAGCTGCTGGCCCAGTTGGTTCATCACTTGGTTGATGAGCTCCTTCCGCACCTCAAAGTCTTCCTCGTGCTGCAAGGAGGAAGAGGAGGAGGGTGAGGAGATGGGGACACGTCGCTCTGGGAACAACTCAACGATGGAGTTGTTGGCTATGACAACAAAGTGTCCCTCCTGGGTGAGCAACATCTTGAGATGTTCCCTCAACACATGGTTTGAGATGTTCCCTGAGCCAGTGGTGGAGTCCCCATCCCTGGAGGGGTTTCAACGTTGTGGTGAAGACCCTTCCAACTCTCCAGAAGATGATTCCCCCCCCACCACCACCCTAAGGAGGGACCCCACTCACATCATTGGCCACCCCGGTGTGGATGAGGTCACGCAGGAACTTCATGACACTGCAGTTGGCATCTCGGTGATCCAGGGTGGTGGCAGCAATGGCCCATTGCAGGATGGGGATCATCACCTGGCTGCGCAGCAAGGTCACGGGGCTGCGCTGGATGAACCTGTCCAGGGACAGATGGATGGTGAGGGTGCTCAGATGCCTTCTCCCACCCATGGGAAGGCTCCCATGGGTGCTACCCAGAAGGAAAAAGGGGTTGAGGTGCCCCCAAGGAGCAGGAGAAGGTTCTGGGTGAACGTGGCTACCTGGCTGCTAGTCGGAAGAGGTCGTCCACGGTGTCCGGGTGGTTCTGGAGCCCGTTGGGTTGCTCGAGGAGCTGGAAGGTGGGGATGCAGAGGGCCTAGGAGAAGGGTTGGTGCTAATTAGCTGGGATTGCAGCATAAACTGTCCTCTTCTAGGTGGGATCTCCAGCATGGATCACATGGGAGTGGGTCAGAGCTTGGATTCTCCTCCTGACAGCCCAAAGGGCAGGTTTGGGTTGGTGCTACTGATGGGACGTGCACCAAGACAATGGCCTCAAGTTGAATTGAGGGTCAGGTTTGGGCCCCTCCCTCCCAGAAGGACCTGGAGGGGCTGGAGCGTGTCCAGAGAAGGGCAAGGAAGGTGGGGAAGGGTGTAGAGCAGGAGTGTGGTGAGGAGCAGCTGAGGGAGCTGGGGGGGTTGAGGCTGGAGCAAAGGAGGCTCAGGGGAGACCTTGTGGCTCTGCACAAGTCCCTGCAAGGAGGTTGGAGCCAGGGGGGGTCGGGCTCTTCTCCCAAGGAACAAGGGACAGCACAAGAGGAACCAGCCTCAAGTTGCCCCAGGGGAGGTTGAGGTTGGAGCTGAGGAGAAATGTCTCCATGGAGAGGATTGTGAAAGGTTGTGCCAAGGTGGGCAGGGCAGTGGTGGAGTCCCCATCCCTGGAGGGGTTTCCAAGGTGTGGAGATGTGGTGCTGAGGGCCAGGGGTTAGTGGTGCCCTGGCAAGGATGGGTTGATGGTTGGATTCAATGACCTTAAAGGCCTCTTCCAAGCCAAACACTCTATGATTCAGACAGATGGGACCCCAAGCCCCAGCTCTCACCTGCAGCATGTCCAGCAGTCCCTGCCGACACCCCTCCTCCATCCCGTACTCGTCCACCAAGATGCTGCCCAGGTAGAGGAAGCAGGAGTGCTGGTGTGCCCGGTACACGCTCACCATCTGCAGGGACACAGACACCACTGATCCACCCAACACTCCCACAGCTCCCTCAGAAAGGGCCCCTCTCTTGTGCTGAGATGATGTCCCAGCCAGCCAGACCTTCCCCCAGCCCCACAGTGGGCAGGAGGCATCTCGAGGTACTTGTTCCTCAGCCAACAGAGAAGCCTCAGAGGGGATCTGCTCAATGCTGCTCAAGAGCTAAAGGGTGGGGGCAAGAGGCTGGGGCCAGCCTCTGGTCAGTGGTGCCCAGGGCCAGGCCAAGGGGCACCAAGTGGACCCCAGGAGGTTCCATGTGAGCAGGAGGAGGTGGGTGTTTGGGGTGAGGGTGTTGGAGCCTGGCCCAGGCTGCCCAGAGAGGTTGTGGAGTCTCCTTGTGTGGAGAGATTTTGGACTCTGGGCCCCCTGCTCTGGGTGAGCTGCTGGAGCAGGGGGGTTGCACCAGATCATCTCCAGAGGTTCTTCCCACCCTGTCATGCTGAAATTCTGTCTGACTCACTCTCAGGAGCATCTCCACAGCTCCTGCCCCTTCCTCGGCTGGATGGAAGCTCCAGCAGAGCAGGACACACCCAGGGCAGTGCTGGTCATTTCAAAGGTATGTGTGAAACCAGAGTGAACCCTTCAAGAGGTGACCTTTCCTCTTGAAGGCATCATTCCAGTTTCACACATACCTTTTGAATTACAACCACCACCAGTCTTCCAACAACCTACAGACCATCACAACCTCCTCTTCCCTGCAGCTCAGACTCCCAGGGATTTTTGGAGCAACAACATGACAACACTGAACAACTGAACTCCAGACTGAACAACTTCTCAGCCTGGAGAAGAGAAGGCTCTGAGGGGACCTTCTTGTGGCCTTCCAGGATCTGAAGGGGGCTACAAGAAAGCTGGGGAGGGACTTTCTAGGTAGGACTGGGGGGAATGGCTCAAAACTAGAGGTGGGGAGATTCAGATGAGACCTTAGGAAGAAGTTCTTCCCCATGAGGGTGGGGAGACACTGGCACAGGTTGGCCAGAGAGGTGCTGGAAGCCCCATCCCTGGACATTTTGAAGGCCAGGCTGGCTGGGGCTGTGAGCAACTGCTCTAGTGGGAGGTGGAGGGGAACTACATCTAGTGGAAGAGGGGTTGGAACTAGATGATCTTGAAGGTCCCTTCCAACCCAACCCATCCTCTAACACCTCCCAAACCCAACACGCCAACACTTCCCAGCCGCCTTGTGGCCACCCTGGGGACGTCCCCACCCACTGTAACGACCCAACCTCCCCGTGGTGGCACCAAGGGGGGGGTTTGTCCCCACCTGGGTGACGAGGGGCTGGAGGAGGGCGGCCGAGCCCTTGCCCACGCAGCGCACGGCGAAGCGCAGGCAGCGGCAGCACCGCTCCACGATGCGGTTATCGGCACTGTGCTTGTTCAGGGTCTCCGACAGCACCGGCCAGATCTGAGGGGCAGGGAGAGAAAGGGTTAAAGAAAAGACCACCTGAGACACCACGGAGCCCACCTGAGAAAGCCCAGAATCCCTGGGACATGTGGGTGAGGCCATTTGGGTTCCAAAAACCAAGGGGTGGCCGCGTTATGGGATGGGGTCATCAGGTTTGGGAGGGGAGAAGAGCTCAGAGGGGTTTGAGATGTGTTCAGGTGGGCTCCTCACTCCCCAAAAGGTCCTTGAGGGTGGCCAGAGAAGGGCAAGGAAGGTGGGGAAGGGTGTAGAGCAGGAGTGGGGTGAGGAGCAGCTGAGGGAGCTGGGGGGGTTGAGGCTGGAGCAAAGGAGGCTCAGGGGAGACCTTGTGGCTCTGCACAAGTCCCTGCAAGGAGGTTGGAGCCAGGGGGGGTCGGGCTCTTCTCCCAAGGAACAAGGGACAGGAGAAGAAATGGCCTCAAGTTGCCCCCGGGGAGGTTGAGGTTGGAGCTGAGGAGAAATGTCTCCATGGAGAGGGTTGTTGTGGGCTGGGCAGGGCAGTGGTGGAGTCCCCATCCCTGGAGGGGTTTCCAAACCATGTAGATGTGACACTTGAGGACATGGTCTAGTGGTCATGGCAGTGTCAACAGTTGGACTTGATGATCTTAGAGGTCTTTCCACCCTCAATGATTCTACGACTCCTGCAAACACCACAAGGGCAGAGGAATTCCAGAGCCAGGGGTGGCTGAAGCCCCAGATGTCCCCAGGGTGAGGTGCTATCAGGCACAGGGATGCCCTGGGCAGCTGGGGCTTGTGATGGAACCAACCCCCCCATGGATCCCACCCCAGAAGTGCCCTCCAGCCCCTGTGGCACTCACCTCCTGAATGACTTTTTGGCACGGATGGATCTGTCCGTTTTCTACAATGGGGTTGGTGTGTCTGTGGAAAGCAGCAAAGGGTCAGGAGGGTTTGGGGTTGAAAGCCCAAAATGGGTTAAGACCTTCAAGGTCGCAAGAAGGGGACCAGAAATTGCCTTGGAGGCACCTGGGGAGCTTTGAGTCGTCATATAATGACAGGTTGGAAGGATGAAGGTGGTGAAGAAGCTTCCAGCCACCACTGGTTTGGTTTTCAAGCTCTGAGTGAGGGGCTTGGAGCTGTGAAGGCCCCTCAGAAGTTCTCCCAGCCCCTCCCTTCCTTACCTAAATATGACGGCGAGTCGATCCAGGGGCACAGTGGGGTCTGAGGAGAGGCCATTGCTGGGCTCCTGAGAGAGCAGCTGGAAAACAAGGCCAAAAATGAGGAGATTCCAGGAGTTCTGCCCCATCCAAACCAGCCAGGACCATCCAGGTCCAACTGGGACGTACCTTCTTGAGCGCCATCACCTGCACGGCGCAGAGCTCGCTGAGACATTCTGCTATCTTCTCCAAGGGGAGCCTGGCCAGGACCAAAGCTGTCCCTGGAAGGCAAGAGGAGATGGGGTTGAGGTGCAGGAAGGTGGTGGGTGAAGCTCAACCACCAGAGAAGTCCCCAGACAAGCCTGGTGAGCAGGGCATGGCTCCAGGAGCTGCTTCCCAAGACTGGGAGAGGTTTCTCCACCTGGAACTCAGCTCTTGGGTTACACCAGACACCAAAATATTCTCTGCGGGATGGGGAGGAGGAAGGGATGAGTCTACAAGGATCATCTAAAGGCAGATGGGCACCACAAGCACATCTGGGCACCCAGTGTGTCCTTGCAGCACCCTCATCCCTTCCCAGCAGCATCACGAGGAAGCTTCTCCTGACCCCTGACACCCAACAGCCAAAGGCCTGGTGAGAAACTCTCCAACCACCAGCTGGAGCTGAAAAACCACATTCTTGTGCCCAAACCACCTCTTGAGATGACAAATGCTGGTGGTTTCTCACCCCACGTGGGCAGCTGCTGGTTTCCACAGAGCAGCTAGCTGTTGCTAGCTTGGCTGGGACCATAGAATCAGAGAAGGTTTGAGGCTGGAAGGGACCTCTAGAGGTCATCTGGTCCAACCTCCCTCCACAAGCAGGGACATCTCCACCTAGGTCAGGCTGCTCAAAGGTCTTCTTCCCACAAAGAAGCCATCTTAGAAACCCAGGTCTTCTCAGAGAGCAATGAAGACAGCTTGCAAACCCACAAAAGATCTTTCAACCTCCTTGAGAAGCCCCCAAACGCGACCACGGAGGGAAAACCAAGGTTGGAGCACCCTCAATGAGTGACCCCCAAGCCCAGAACCCACCACCTTCTCCACGCCCACCTTTCAGGAGCCCCACAGCAGCTTCTGGAGAGAGGGTGAAGGAGTCCAGGGAGCGGGCAATCTCCAGCAGCCCGTTGAAGTGCTGAGCCATGTGGTCCCGACAGACGGAGCAGATGTTGTGGATGGCCTTGGCCGCCGCCGAGGCCAAGCGCCGGTCGCAGAGACCTTTCATCAGATACCCCAGCACGGGGTCTATGGAGGAGAAATTCAAGGTGAGAAGGTCCTGAGGTGAGGATGAGGGTGAGGAGGGAGGTGGAGAAGGAGGAACTCACCCAGGAACTGGGGGTTCCTGTCCACCACCTCGCTCATCTCGCCCACCAGCTCGATGCTGGTGTAGCGCACGGCGGTGTGGACGGTCTCGGGCAGGCGAACCACCCCCTCCAGGACCTCCACCAGCGTTGGGTTGTTCTCCCTGGGGGGACAAAAAACAAACAAGTTGAGCTCCGAGGTGGTTCCTGGAGGATGTTCGATGGTTTTGGTGAACCTGGTTGGCTGCTGGGTTGGTCTGAGCCGGTGAGAAGAGGCTGGAGGTGTGGTGTGCTTGGGTTGGGAGAGAACTTGAAGGTCATGGAGTTGAACCATCAACACAGCACTGCCAGGGCAACACTAACCCCTGGCCCTCAGCACCACATCTCCACACCTTGGAAACCCCTCCAGGGATGGGGACTCCACCACTGCCCTGACCAGCCTGGCACAGCCCTTCACAAACCTCCCATGAAGACATTTCTCCTCCTCTCCAACCTCAACCTCCCCTGGGCCAACTTGAGGCCCTTTCCTCTTGTCCCATCACTTGGAGACGAGATCTCAACCCCCATCTCACCACAACCTCCTTGCAGGGACTTGTGCAGAGCCACAAGGTCTCCCCTGAGCCTCCTTTGCTCCAGCCTCAACCCCCCCAGCTCCCTCAGCTGCTCCTCACCACACTCCTGCTCTACACCCTTCCCCACCTTCCTTGCCCTTCTCTGGACACCCTCCAGCCCCTCAAGGTCCTTCTGGGACCAATCCACCCCTCCAGGCACTGCAGGGAGCCAGAGGAGCCTCTTCCCAACGTGGGAGGGATCTCCTGGGCAAGACCCTCATTGGACACACCGGTGGGAGGAGACTCCTGGGTGCTCCACCAAGGCCACATGAGCTTCAAGCTCTCCAAGAAGAAATAAAAAACTAAGATAAGAACGAGCAAGAGCAGCCTTGACCCAGATAACAGGAGGCAGGGACCAGGAGGGGAAGGTGAAGGAAGAAATTGTTGGTGCTGAGGGTGGGGAGAGCCTGGTTGAGGTTGCCCAGAGAGGTGGTGGCTGCCCCATCCCTGGAACCATTGCAGGGGAGGTTGCTCTGAGCAACCTGAGATAGTTGCAGATGTCCCTGGAGATGTTCCTTGGAGAATCCTTGGGATATCTGTGGTGCCTCTGCCCTTGGAGGTGACACCTGACCCCGTAGACACAAGCAACACTCACTGGTCAACGCTCTTGGNCTGAGGGTGGGGAGAGCCTGGTTGAGGTTGCCCAGAGAGGTGGTGGCTGCCCCATCCCTGGAACCATTGCAGGTGAGGTTGCTCTGAGCAACCTGAGATAGTTGCAGATGTCCCTGGAGATGTTCCTTGGAGAATCCTTGGGATATCTGTGGTGCCTCTGCCCTTGGAGGTGACACCTGACCCCGTAGACACAAGCAACACTCACTGGTCAACGCTCTTGGCTATGGAGGCCATGATGAAGAGGACAGCTTCTGTCACCTCCCAGGGGGGGTTCCCATCCTTCAGGGTCGCATAAAGCTGCAAGAGAGAGAGAGAGTGGGTCACAAATGGAGTGACAACCACATCTTGGAGGGTGGTGGTCACCAATCCCACCCCATGAGGTGGCCACTTGCTCCTCACCTCCTCCCACACACCTCAAATAACCAGCCCCAGGTGTGGACCTACATGTTCCACAGACCACCCTCTAATTTTGGGGCCAAGAAACCCTTCCCCAGTTGTCACCCCCCAAAAATGAGACCTCCTGCTCCTCCCAGGAGAGTCCCAACCACCTGCTTCAAGCCATGGTTGCTTCCTTGTGCATGGAGGAGATGACACATGTGATGTCTTCCCCCCACCCCCAAGGCCACCATGGCTTGGTGACCTCCTGCAGAGTGATGGATGCCTCGTGATGCTCCCCCAAACCCACCTGAGCAAAGCACTCCACGGATCCCACCAGGAAGATCAGGTCCTTCACCAGGTCTGAGACCCGCATCCGGAACTCCCCAAAGTCATCTGTCTCCTCTGGGACACCTTCCTAAGAGGGTGGGAGAGGAAAAGGGTGAGAATAGCTTGGAGAAGTCCATCTTCCCTTCACCCACACCTAGAGATTCCAGAGTGGACCCATTCCAGTGAGGAACTCCAGCAAAGGACCCATTCCAGAGTGGAGATCCATCGTTCCTCTGCCCCATCAAGACCTGGGCACAAGGAGAACCTCAACAGCCCAAGCACATCCTGGGCATTCCTGCTCTGACATGGGAGATGGAGGGATGGAAATCAAGGGGATGAGGAGCCAAGGCAGAGATGGAGAAGGACAAAGCACGCCAGACTTCAAGGAGGAAGAGCTGGGTGAGCTTTACTCCACCCTGAGCAGACTTGTCTCTCCACAGAGGAACCACCATGGGGAGAAGGTCACCCCATGGCAAGAAGACACCAGAAAGCTCTGTTAGAACCAGCACCACCTTATTAAAAGAGCTTTACTAGAGTCATCTTCATGCCTCTCTCTGGAATCCCTGCAACCACCAAGCTCTAGGAGGCAGCGAGGACATCACAGAACCATAGGGTTGGGTTGGGTTGGAAGGGACCTTGAAGGTCACCTCATTTGAAGCCCTCAGATGCTTCCAGAGGAAGCAGAGCCTTACGTGGTCTGAATCCAGCTGGCAGTGCCTGGCCAGGGCGTGGAGAAGGCGTTGGATGTAGGCTTTGAAGATGCTGTGGATGACGGCGTCGTCCGTCTTGTAGAGGTGCTCCCCAAGCCTGTACCAGAAGTTGAAGGAGATTTCTACAACCTGTTTGAAGGAGACAAATTCAAGGTCTTGTTAATGATGGAGCTGCTCTCACAGAATCACAGAATGTCAAGGGTTGGAAGGGACCTTGAAGGATCATCTAGTCCAGCCCCCACACCACCCAGAGCAGGTCCCACAGGAACACGTCCAGGGGGGTTTTGAATGTCTCCAGAGAAGGAGACTCCACAACCTCCTTGGGCAGCCTCTTCCAGGCTCTGTCACCCTCACCATGAAGAAGTTTCTTCTCATATTGATGTGGAACCTCCTCTGCTCCAGCTTGCACCCATTGCCCCTTGTCCCATCACTGGATGTCCCTGAGAAGAGCCTGGCTCCATCCTCCTGACACTCAACCTTTCATTATTGAGGGCACCCCTCAGTCTCCTCTTCTCCAAGCTGAAGAGCCCCAGCTCCCTCACAAGGGAGATGTTCCACTCCCTCCATCATCACTCCACTAGATACAGGTCTCCAACTAGACTCTGCCCCACTCCACCCTCTTGGTGCTCCCACCAGCTACCACAGGTTCTACTGGTGCTCTGAGGAGGAAACGTGGCTCCTCCAGCTCCTCCAGCCTCCCCCACTGCTCGTGGCTGCACAAGGGATTTGAAACCCACCACGTGAAGCTGAGGCCCTGGCACCAGCCCTCAGAAGCAAACCCTGTTCTCTGCAACCTTCACATGGAAGTGCAAGAACCATCTCTTGCTTCAGTGTGGCCATCACCTCCTTTCACATCCCTCAGAGCTGCCAGGGAGAAGTTTGAAGGTGCCTTTTTTATCATGGTCCAACCACCCTGATGGTCACCACGGTGGCCAGGCTCTGAGCAACCTGCTCTAGTTGCAGATGTCCCTGCTCAGTGCAGGGGGGTTGGAGGAGATGACCTTGGAAGGTCCCTTCAACCCAACCCATCCCATAATTCTTGTGATAAGACTCAGCAGATGAGGACAACCCCTCTGTGGAGGACCCTCTGTTGGTTGAACACAGCCAGAGGGCACCCAGGGATCAGCTGGTGGGGTTTAATTAATGGGTTTTGATGAATAAAAGGGGGGGTTAAGAGGAGATTGCATCTTAACCACCATGTCCTACCATCACCACGTTCTGGAGTTGATGGACAAAGTCACCCTGAGCTTCACTGTGATCCTCACAAAGCTTCACTGAAGCTGAACACCTTAAGTTGAGCATTTGGAAAGGAATTAAGGGAGGTTTTTGGAGCTCCACTCCCAGTCCCACATCTCCAGGCTGTGGGATTTCTGCATCTCAGCCAGGTTACCACACAGCAGGTCCTCCAAGACCAGCATCTCACAGGAACTGAAGCCTCCTGACCTGGTGGCAACCTCAGACAAAGGGTTTTTTCCACTTACTCAACTCCAGATGGGTGAGATTTGGTGGGTGGGGGTTAAGGAACAAGGAGGACAACCTCAACTCACCTCATACTGGGGGTGACCTGCACAGATGAGCAGCAGCTCCAGCGTCCTCAGGTCGCCCAGCCCTTGGCCTGGTGTGCAAACAATTTTATCCAGGAAGGTCTCACAGAGCTCGGTGAAGACACGGCAATAATTGAGCACCCTGGGGAAGAGGAGAGACCAAGGGAGCAGGTCAGCAAGATCTGCCACCAGATAGCCCAGCAGAAGAGAGGTTTGGTCAGGGAAGGTCAAGAAACACCAACTTCTCCTTCAGCTTCTCACTGGGAGTTGGGCAACACTGAAATTGGAGAACTTCAGGAGGCTCTGACAAGGACATCTTGTGAAATTGTTGGATTTCCCCCCCTCCAGCTTCTCCAAAGCCACCACAGCAAGAGCTGGAGGTGCCACCTTCCAGCAGAGAAAGGGACCAACCTGCTTTAAACACACCCCCAGGATGTCCCACCACGTCAAGACCCAAGGGCTGGACTTTATGAGCTTGAAGATTGCAGAAGCAGAGAGAGGAGGAGGAACATCTTGGAGCTGCAGGGGGGCATGAAACCAATAAAACACCCTCAAAACTGGGATTTGGGGGGAAAACTCCAAGAGAAGACTTTCCCCCTGGGCTTTGGTTTTAGTGGTGCTCCTCTGGAGAGGTCCTACAGCAAGGAGCCCCCAGAGATGTGCTGCAAACAGCCCCTAGATCATCTCAAAGATAGAGGTGAGTCCTCCCCATGAGGTTTTTTCTTCTTGATCTCCAAATCCCTTTATCCTTCACCCCTTTATGCTCCACAGGGTATCCTGAGGAGCAGGTCAAACATGGCAAGAGGTCACCAGAGCCTTTAGAAGATACCTGGGAGAGTTTAGGGGAGAATCTCCTTCTAGAGAGACCAAGGGATAGATGCTACTAATGACACTGTGCCCTGGCAGCTCCTGCAGATGGAAGATTTCTGAGGAGGTGACATCACAGAGTTAATCCAACCCCACAGAGAGGATGTTCCAACAACCTTCCACAGGCCTGACAACTACAAGGTTGGGTCACACCAACCCCCTGAAGGCTCCAGGCTGGAAAGTGCCTGAGGGAAAGGAGCTGGGGGGGTTGGGGACAGGGGCTGGAGAGGAGCCAGAGGGTGCCCAGGTGGCCAAGAAGCCACCAGCAGCCTGGCTGGGGTCAGCAGCAGTGTGGGCAGCAGGAGCAGGGCAGGGATGGTCCCCCTGGGCTGGGCACTGGGGAGGAACAACCTGGAATGCTGGGGCCCTCCCAGAAGGAGCTTGAGGGGCTGGAGCGTGGCCAGAGAAGGGCAAGGAAGGTGGTTTCAACCTCCTTGATCAAGCTCTGAAGGCTCCAGCAAGTCAAGATCAAGGGGCTGATGAGCAGGGTGAGGAAGTAATTTCCTCACTTTTCATTCACCAAACATTATTTAGACTCATAGGATGTTTGAGGCTGGAAGGGACCTCTAGAGCTCATCTGCTCCAACCTCCCTACACCAGCAGGGACATCTCTACCTAGGGCAGGTTGCTCAGAGCCCCATCAAGCCTGACCTTGAAGGACTCCAGGGATGGGGCCTCTGGGCAGAGAGTCACACACCAACCCCAGGAATCCCCAAAAGAACCACGGAGGGACACCAGGACAGACAGTGATGGCTCCTCTCCACCCTTCCTGGCTGCCACCAGGGCTTGAAGGCCACTTACTTGTCGAGGTCCTCCCGTGCTACAGCCATGTGATAGGCACTCTCAAGGGTGAGGACACCCTGGAAAAGCTGCAAGGCCAAGGGGAGGTTGGTCTCCACGTTCTCAATGGCATAAAGGGCTGAGCAGACACAGTCTGAGGCGGCTTCGTGGAGGTTTGATGATGTCTTGTCTTGTTGCTGCCAAGAGAGAAGAGCTGGGTGAGTCTCTGGGACATGAGATGGGGATGGCAAAAGGGAGATGTGGTGTTCCTGGAAGGGTTTGGAGAGGTTCTGCACAGCCACAGCTCCCTACAGAGCTTGTGCTGCTTCACCTGAGGTCCAAACCCACCAACCCCAAGGGGAAGCTGGGGAGGGACTTTTTACAAGGGCTTGGAGTGATAGGAAGAGGGGTGATGGGATCAAACTGGAAGAGGGGGGAGTTAGATTGGAAATGAGGAGGAAATTCTTCACTCTGAGGGTGGTGAGACCCTGGAGCAGGTTGCCCAGGGGGGCTGTGGATGCTCCATCCCTGGAGGTGTTCAAGACCAGGTTGGATGGGGCGTTGAGCAACCTGGTCTGGTGGGGGGTGGAACAAGATGATCTTTGAGGTCCTTCCAACCCAACCCATTCCAGGATTCTCCCTTGGGAGAAGCAGAGGAGGAAAAAAACCCCCAAGTGGACTCCATGGCAGTGCAGAAGGGAAGCAAATGTTGTGCTGCTCATCACCCTGGTTGGGTTGTAGAATCCTGGGGCTTGTCTGAGGCTGGTTGAACAGGAGCTTTGATGGCTCCTGTGGAGCAATTAAGGATGGAGACAAGACCTGCATACTAAGGAGGAGGAGGAGGAGGAGGAGGGGGGAGCAAACAGCAAAGCTAAGGGGAGAGGAGACAAAGGAGCAGCAGCTCCTGGGTCCTTTCCCTTCTCAACGCCTTCAGAAAACATTTTTTCAAGGCATTTGGAGCTCAGCTCATCTGGAAAACCCTCCCTGGCCCCACAGAGGTGGAAGGAGGGAGGGGAAAAAAAAGGAGAATTCATGATTGGAAGTGACATGAACACAATAAAAAGGTTATTGAGGTGAACACCCTGTGCTGGGGGGAGCTCAGGAGCTGGGTCCCTGCAGGGATCTCAAGTGGGGGCTTCATCTGTCCTCAAATCCCCACCATGGAGCAGATGCAAATGAGGGATTCCAATTAACAACAGATAAATCCTTTGGGAATCCCTCAGACTATTCTGGGAATCCCTCCTGGGTTTGGGCAGCTCCTGCCCCACCCAGGACTCTCCCAACCTCCCCGTTTCACCAGCATCTGCAGCTCTCCAGCCTCCAGATAGGACCAAAAACCACCCCAAACACCTTCAGGGGGTCATTTTCCAAGGTGGAAATCTCAGGAAAAGGAGTAAAATATTTTTTTGTTGAATATTCTGGGGAGAAAACAAAACTGGAACCAAAAAATCTTCATTTTAGGATCGAGTAAATGCATTTTTTTCCACAACAGGCAACTTCTAAAGCCCAAATCCATGAGGATCCACCAAATCTATGTTGCTCAGAGCCCTGTAGAACAATTGGACTTGGAGCCAGGACCAAGCTCGAGGTGTTTGTGACCCCAAATCTCTCTCTTTTCAAGCCCTAAACACACTTGGCACCTACTCTGGCAGCAGGGGCAACCCATGAGAATGGTTCAAAACTGTTGGTTTGGGGGTGTTGGATCTTCTGCTCTGCTCTGAGAGGTTTGCAAGCACCAGAGGAGAATGGAATTGGGCTCCTGCTTGAGGTATCTCCTTCATATGGGCTCCAGAAGCAGTGACCAGGGCAGCAGAACAAGGAGAACAGATGGAAATAGAAAATTAAATGGCCTTTGAACCTTTTTCTTGAGTTCTTGGAGGTGAAAGCATCACCCATGGCAATGCAGCAGCACTGGAGCTCCCTTCTGAGCTTCAAATAGAAGGTGGACAACCCTGCTGGAGCTGCAGAGTCTCTTTCCTCCACACAAACCAACCCACAAGGGCTTTTCTGGTTGCTTCCAGAAGCTCTTGCTGCCCATCAGCCTTGGCCCCACACCATGAACCCAGAGCTGAGGCCTCAGGAAACCCTCAAGTGTGCTCCTGGTTTCACCCTTGAGGGATCAGCCAACATTAGATGTTACTCACATGCTGCTATCCAACCTTCCTGGGGCCAAGAGGAGGTGGGGAAGGGCTGATCATGGGAATTAGGAGGGTCCTACTCAAGAAAACTCACCTTCTCCACCCTCCATCACTCTTGGACCCCATCCTGGAAGCCAAGGAGGTCCACCACCCACCACCACCACCCCATCTCCTAAGAGGACCACTCACCAGCACCTCAAAGAGGAGTGACAGTAACTTGCTGTTGGCCATGAAGGTGCTGTCCAGGACCCCCAGGTTGAACCAGCTCCCCAAGCACCTGAAGATTTTGATGAGCATCTTCTCATCGTTGCCTGCTTTCTCCACACAGGTCATCTGGGGAAGGAGAAGGACAGAGAAGCTCAGGACTTCAGCTCCCAAGGGGTCATTTCACAAGCAAACTTTGGGGAAAGCCATCCTGGAGTCTCTACAATTAGCATCAAGAAGCTCCCCATGAGTCTGAGGACACTCAGTAGTGACCCCTCCATGAGCCAGGCACCACTTTCAGTGGGTGTTGTCCCCATGTGGAGGCAGCAGAAGACACCTGAGGATGCCCACACCCTAGAGAGGACTTCTGCAGCCACCTGGGGTGCCCAGGACCTGACAGCCTAGGTAGAGATGTCCCTACTTGTGTAGGGAGGTTGGACCAGATGAGCTCTAGAGGTCCCTTCCAGCCTCAAACATTCTATGAGTTCCACACACAGCAGATCCCTAAACTCACCCAAATCTCCACTTGAGAGTCCTCACCACCAAACAACTGCTGCCAAAGACAGAGAAGGTTGGTCCTGAGGGTCAGACCCACCTCAACAGCCAACCCAAGGACAGTCTGAAGGCACCACCATGATGTCAGAGACAGGACCCCTCGTTTCCAGTGATGGTCAACACCTCTGCTGGGGTTGGTGGTGGAAACCCCATCCCTGGAACCATTGCAGGGGAGGTTCTGAGCTCTGAGCAACCTGCTCTAGCTGCAGATGTCCCTGCTCAGTGCAGGGGGGTTGGAGGAGATGACCTTGGAAGGTCCCTTCAAGCTCTGCTGCACCACAGCACCAAAACCCAACACCAAAGGAAGATGGAGGGGGAGGAGGAGTAGGTGGAGAGGCAGGACCTGGAGAAGGATCCCAGAGTCCCTTCTCCCTTAGAGTGGCCAATCAATCCTGCAGGTGAGAGCTTCCAGAGATCCTCAACCCTTCCTTGAAGCTTCAAACATCAAGGCACGATGTCCCAACTCATCATAGACCCTGCACCACTTCTTAAAACCCCATTTCATGACTCAAGAAGTGTTTAAATCCAACACAAACCAATTAATTTGGCTCTTCAGGTGCTGGGATTCACCAGAAAAGCTCTCCCAAGAGGACAACTGACCCTTGGTGACCCTTGGCTGGTGCCTCCCATCATCTCCAGCACAGCTGAGAGCAGCCAGAGCGAGGTGACATCTCCTGTCACACCGATGTGACAACCAAGCTTCTCTGAGACATCCCAGGAAGAGTGCCAGGGGCTGGGGACACCTCGGAGGGAGGGCATGGAACAGGGGGTGGGGGAAGGTGAGGAGAGCTTCAGAAGCAACCTGAGGACTCCTCCTCACAAGGAAGGCTTGGAAAACGTGGCACTGAGCTCCCCTAATGGCTGCGGTGGAAATGGCAGGGACCTCTCTGAGATAAACCAGCCTCTGGTGGGAGGAGTCTTCTCAAGCAGGACCTGAGCTGCTACAGAGCAGAGGACACAGCTCAGCCCTGCACTGGGGAGGGACAACCTGGAATGCTGGGGGCAGGTTTGGGCCCCTCCCACCCACAAGGAGCTTGAGGGGCTGGCGAGTGTCCAGAGAAGGGCAAGGAAGGTGGGGAAGGGTGTAGAGCAGGAGTGTGGGGAGGAGCAGCTGAGGGAGCTGGGGGGGTTGAGGCTGGAGCAAAGGAGGCTCAGGGGAGACCTTGTGGCTCTGCACAAGTCCCTGCAAGGAGGTTGGAGCCAGGGGGGGTCGGGCTCTTCTCCCAAGGAATAAGGGACAGGAGAAGAACCAGCCTTAAGTTGCCCCAGGGGAGGTTGAGGTTGGAGCTGAGGAGAAATGTCTTCATGGAGAGGGTTGTTGTGGGCTGTGGCAGGCTGGGCAGGGCAGTGGTGGAGTCCCCATCCCTGGAGGGGTTTCCAAGGTGTGGAGATGTGGTGCTGAGGGCCAGGGGTTCGTGGTGCCCTGGCAGGGATGGGTTGATGGTTGGACTCCATGACCTTCAAGGTCTCTTCCAACCAAAGCAGTTGTGATTCTATGACCTTTAACACAGAGAGGTGTGTACACGTGGCAATCTAGAGATGGTCTAGAGATCCCATAATAGGTTGCAATAATTCCTTAACCTTCAAATAACCCAAAACTACCCCAACCTCTGCAGGAATCCAGCCCTAGCCAACCACAGGACTAACAGCCCAGGAGACTAAAGACCTTTTCCTGGATTTCAAGTACACAGTGTTGGGAGAGCAGGTGCCACCAGCTGAACAAAGCTGTTCTCAAACAATCCTGTTGAGAGGATGAAGAAGTTCTTGAGACCTCATTGCTCTCCTACAACTCCCTGAAAGGAGGTTGTGGTGAGGCTGGCCTTGGTCTCTTCTCCCAGGACAAGAGGTGATGGCCTCAAGTTGCACCAGGGGAGGTTTAGATTGGACATTAGGAAGAAGTTCTTTACTGCAAGAGTGGTCAGGCCCTGGAACAGGGAGGTGGTGGAGTCACCATCCCTGGAGGGGCTCAACAAACAAGTAGCTGTGGAGCTTTGAGACATGGTCTGGGGGTCAGGGAGATGTTGGGATGAAGGTTGGACTTGATGATCCTAGAGGTCTTTTCCAACCTAGCTGAAATTTCCATGAGTAGCTCCATTTTCAATCCTGTGCTGATATGAAGGGAGAAGAAGCAGCTGCATGAAGTCCTCTAGGAGCTGAGCAGGGCTTGGTGGCCCCAAGGTGTCCTTACCAGCAAGGAGATGACCGTGCTGGAGTAGTAGGCCAGGTCTTCGATGATCTCGGTGCGGCGGTTGGCCCCGATGCGCAGGGACCTGCTGTGGACCTCCTCAGGCAGCACTGTCAGGATCTCCAGCAGGAAGGGCAGTGAAGTCACATCGTTGCTGTACCTGAAAAAGGGGAGGAAGGACAGGATGGGGCTTTTTGGGGGCAGTTTTTCCCCCTTTTGGTAAAGCTGGGGCAGCAAAAACGCTGTTGGACAGAAATTGGGTGTTACCGAGCAAGGAGCAACTCAACCTTGAGCAACCAAGTCTAGTGGGAGGTGTCTCTGCTCATGGCAGGGGGTTGGAACTAGATGGTCTTGGAGGTCCAAGCCAACTCATTCTATGTTCTCAGCCTCCAAGCCCACCAATGCCAGGAAACAAGCAACAAAAGCTGGGATGAGGGAAGTCACTGAGGCTCAAAGAGCCACCAGCAGCTCCAACTCATCCTGCTGTGACCCAACAACTCTTAACCCTTGAAGGTCTATTCAAAAGGGTTTGTGGTGATAGGAGCAGGAGTGATGGTTTTAAGCTGGGACAGGAGCGATTTAGGCTGGATGTTAGAAAAAAGTTCTTTAATCTGAGGGTGGTAGATCAGTGGAATGGGCTGCCCAGAGAGGGGGTGGAGGCCCCATCCCTGGAGTCCTTCAAGGTCAGGCTTGATGGGGCTCTGAGCAGCCTGCCCTAGGTAGAGATGTCCCTGCTGGTGTAGGGAGGTTGGACCTGGTGACCTCTAGAGGTCCCTTCCAGCCTCAAACATTCTCTGATTCTAAATTATTAATCAGGAAAGAAAAACTTTCCCCTCACCAGGTTGGTGGTTGTTGGGTGAGGTTCTGGACCCTGTGGCTCCACCCACACCCCGTTGACCCAAAGAAGAAGTTGATGCCATGAAGAAGGACTTACTTCTCAACCAGTGTCTGTACACAGCCCTTCCAAGAAGCCATCTGCAGGGCCAGGTCTGCGATCGCCAGAGCAAGCTGGAAGGGGGAGAGGAGAAGACATCTCAAGGAGGTGACCATGATATGAACCACAGAGTGGAAGAGGGAGACTGAGACTAGAGGGAGGGGAGAGATTTTTGGAGCTGAGGGTGGTGAGAGCCTGGTTGAGGTTGCCCAGAGAGGTGGTGGCTGCCCCATCCCTGGCACCATTGCAGGGGAGGTTGTTTGGGGCTCTGAGCAACCTGAGATAGTTGCAGATGTCCCTGCGCAGTGCAGGGGGGTTGGATGAGATGACCTTGGAAGGTTCCTTCAACCCAACCCATTCTGTGATTTAACAAAAGGAACCAAATACTGGAGGAGGACAAACAATTCTGTACTGGGGGACATGGCCAGGCTGGCTGTGGGCACCAACCTCCATTCTCCATGTAGGAGAAGCAACCAAGAAAGACCAAGGGCTTTGTCTCAGAAAAAGTCTGCACCTCAAATCCTGGGGTGAGGTCCAAGAAGGACCTGGAGGNGGAGGGGCTTCAAAGCCATGGAGATGTGGTGCTGAGGGCCAGGGGTCAGTGGTGCCCTGGCAGGGATGGGGGAATGGCTGGTCTCAAAGACCTCAAAGCCTCACCCTTCCCTCCCTCCCCAACACTCCTCAAGCAGCCCCTTCCCCACCCCTGTGCTCAGCCCCTACCTGGGTGACAATGACCGGGGACAGGTCCTTCAAGTTCTGGATGTGGGAGAGCAGAGAGTCCCTCAGGGAGGCGTGGGAGTCGGTGGGGAGCTCGTAGAAGGAGGTTTGGATCTTCATCTTCATCGTCTGCGCCGCAAAGTAACAGGACTCCACATCCTGGCGGATCTGCAGCAGCTGGTCTGAGATCTCCCAGGCGTGCACCTGAAGGTGAAGCCACCAAACCAACTTTAAACACCAGGTTTAAGAGAAAACTCAACCCCCCCCCAGGTGGAATTGGCTCCTTTCCACCCACAGAGCCCATAAGTTTCTCCAGGAGGGTTCTTTTGGTGCTGCTGTCACAGCTCAGACCATGGGGCTGGTCAATGAAGGTGTCAGGACCTTGACAATGGTTTTAAGGAGCCACCATAAAGCTCTCTGGAGAGAAAATTGTTGATGAACGGCAACAAAAGGGGATTTTTAGGGTGAGGTGGGAAATTGCTGAGGTCCTACAAGGCAATAAACCTGGTGAGAACCCAGTGAGGGACAAATGGGAGGAGGAGGATGGGATGAAGGTCTCCCCAAATCAAAATAAGGACGTGTCATTCCAAGCTGGAGGCTGCTGGGCCCATCTCTGGGACCATTGCAGGGGAGGTTGGGGCTCTGAGCACCCTGCTCTAGGTGCAGCTGTCCCTGCTCAGTGCAGGGGGGTTGGACCAGATGACCCTGAAAGGTCCCTTCAACCCAACCCATCCCATGATTCTATGATGTTCTCCACAGCACCACAACCTCAGAGGTCCCCATCATGCCCTGACCACATCTCCAACCTCAGGCTGATGCTCTAAATCACTCTGAACTTCACAAGAGCAAGAGGCTGGGGAGGAAGAGATGAGACAACCCATGGATGGGCTTCCTTCAACAGGCTCTGAAGCCACCACTCAAGATGCTCAAGGAGAGTCTTGGTGGAGCTCCTTTAAGTCTTTGATCCTCTCCACCTACCTTGGTGACCACCTCAAGCTTTTCTCCATCAAATAATTGCCCTGAAAACACTTCAAAATGGGGAGTGAGGACAATTTGGAGGCACTTCTGGTGGGAACATCCCCATGGATTCGTTTCTACTCACACCAAGTAGCTTCCAAGGGGACAATAAATTAAAAAGCCACTTTTAAGAAGCTAAATTTAACCATATTTAAAATCTTCTCAACTCCATTAACAGCCAAATATTCCCCCCAGTGCTTAGAAGTGACCAATTATGGACACAGTGGTGGGGACAGGGACCAGGCAGTGAGTGTGTGAGGAGATCCCACCAAAAACCCCAAAGCTGGAGAGTCCCAGCTCTGTGACACCAGCCATAATCCACCCCTGGTGGAGCTGCTGATTCAACAGAGGCAGCCACATTACTCATGGGTTGGTGGTCACTAAAGCCCAGCAGAGCTCAAAGCAGCTGGTTTGTGTGCCCAAAAATGTCCTGCAGCATCATCAGAAATTCCATGGAGGCTCCAAGAGCTGAGAGGAGTTGGGTGGTGGGGCCTCAGGTGGCTTCAGGGATCACCACCTGGGCTGGGAGGCAAGAAAGAGGTGAAAAGCCACCCTAAAAAAGACTTGATGGATGTTATTTGGGGGTTGGTTTTCCTAACAACTTCTTTCCAAGATTTAGAATGATGGGAGCTCCACCTGATTGTGAGAAAAGCCAAGTGAGGAGCATCCTCCAAGTGTCCACATGGGGAGGAAGAGGAGGAACCACCCCCATTAGACTGGGTGAGGAGGATCTTCACAACCCATCTCAAGTCTGGTGGGTTTCTGGTTAATAAAAACCCCCCAAAAATGGTCTTGCTGCTGAGAACATGGGGCAGAAAAGGCCCTTCCACAAGTGGGCAACTCAACCTGACTCAACTTCTGAAGATAAAAGCTCGTTCCTCAGTTTCCCCACCAACAGACTCAGCTCCAACTGGATCTCCAGAGAGATCCATGAAGGTCATAGAATGGGTCGGGTTGAAGGCACCTTCCAGGGGGCCCAGAGTCCAAAATCTCTCCACACAAGGAGACTCCACAACCTCTCTGGGCAGCCTGGGCCAGGCTCCAACACCCTCACCCCAAACACCCACCTCCTCCTGCTCACATGGAACCTCCTGGCTTCCACTTGGTGCCTGCTGCCCCTTGTCCTATCCCTGGGCACCACTGACCAGAGTCTGGCCCCAGCCTCTTGCCCCCACCCTTTAGCTCCTGAGCACCATAGATGCAGAACCACCTCCCTGAGCTCCACAACCAGTTTAGAACCAGCTGGTCACCAGAAACAAGCAAGTTCCACCAGAATTTCACCTCCTAGCATGGAGCAGGAGACCAGGTGCCAAAGCTGGGGTTGAGTTCCACCAGCTCCACTTCACTCATCCCAGCCAGAAACCTCCAGGGACAACCAGATCCTGCTGGAGAAGCCAACTTGGGAAGAAGGAACGTCCATCCCCTCCTACCCCAGATCACTCCTGAAGACACTAAACCCACAGAACGAGTCCTCCAGCTATTCAGAAGCTGAAGCACCAACCAGAGGAGCTCCTAGAGCAGCCCAACATTTTATGGGTCCTCTTCAGACAAAGGCTGGCATGAGCTGGGACAACAGAGGAGGCCTCAGGCTTGAGGGGCTGCCCAAGTGTTTCACTTCCACCCTGGCCTTCAACAAAGAGCTGTCCCCACTCTGTGGTCAAGTGGGTACCTCCAAAGCATGATGTGCCCAAGGTCATGATTGCCAAGCCAAGGCAGCTGGCAAAGCCTCTCAGCTATTGAGAAGCTTCTCCCCAGGGGCTCATCCAGGCTTTTGAAGGACAGTTCTAAGGGACAGCACTGCGTGGAGCTCAAGCAAGCTCTAGGCACAGAGAGTGAGTTCAAAGTCAAGTCTTGAGCTCAACAGGACTTTGAAGATGACTTAACAAGGTTCAGTTTTGGGCCCCTCCCTCCCAGAAGGAGCTTGAGGGGCTGGAGCATGTCCAGAGAAGGGCAAGGGAGGTGGGGAAGACTCCACAAAAGGACCTTCAGGTCCTTAAACCCGAGTGACTCAAGCCACAGGGATGTTTTAATTACAAATTAACTTTGATAAGCAAGCTCTTGGTCAGCGTGGCCACTGCTCAGGAGACCAGCAGATGACACTGATGACGACACCACCAAAGGAGCCTTGATTTTCAATCCTCCCCTCAAAGCTACAGCCCAACGTGCAGGTCCCACCAGCAGCTGCTGCCCCCACCACTCTCCACAGCCATGGGACACGGAGCTCTAAGGATGGAGGGTGGTGGAATAACCCCCATATTAGACATTTACCAACTCCCTCTGTGTATAAATTAATAAAATTGAGGTTTAATAAGAGGAAATTCCCCCAGCCCACCTCGTAAAGAAGCCACCAAAGCTTCTGTCATCTTCTCTCTCAAATATTTCCTGCCCCCAGCATTCCAGGTTGTTCCTCCCCAGTGCCCAGCCCAGGGGGACCATCCCTGCCCTGCTCCTGCTGCCCACACTGCTGCTGACCCCAGCCAGGCTGCTGGTGGCTTCTTGGCCACCTGGGCACCCTCTGGCTCCTCTCCAGCCCCTGTCCCCAACCCCCCCAGCTCCTTTCCCTTGGGCACTTCCCAGCCTGGAGCCTTCAGGGGGTTGGTTTGACCCCAGCATCCCAGTACCCACCAGTAAAGCTACTGGTCAGTCTCACCATGGCCAGTGTGTGCTCATCCCATGGGGTTAAACTCACACACACCAACACCAATCAAGTGCCTCGTTAATCTTCACTGCCACAGCCCCTCTCTGAGTCATCATCATCATCATCACCACCTCTCAAGGAGAAGGAGGGGGTTGGACACTCCCCAGGCTTCAGGCAAGTCACGTTTGTTATCTCTTATCAGAAGCCTACCCAAAGTGCTCACCTCCCTCTGGTTTGCACCCTGAAAGTTGAAATAAACTCAAGTTAGGAGCAGTTTAAATGGTCCAGGCTGCTCCTCAGAGCACCCAGAAGCCTGGAAATTAATCCTTAGAGCTGGGAAATCAACCTCAGGCCAGAGAAGAACTGGGAGAAGGTGGTGGGGAGATGCCTTGAGGAACACCACGGCTAAAACCACGATGGGGCAGCTGAGATCTGGGTCCAAACCAACCTGGAAACCACCCTGGGGTAAAATGGGACCTTCCACGGGCAGAGAGGTCCCACCCTGAGGGGTGGGGAAGGGGTTGGAAAAGAAAAATAAGCCTCAAATTGCTCAAGGTCTCCTTTGGATGGGGCAGTTTGTACCCAACGTGGGCCTCTCAAGCCAAGGAGCCACCTTCACATCCCTCACCCACCCCCAGCTCCACCCCAAAGGCTGAGCAGGAGCTGCTGGAAGCCCACCATGAACTAGTTATCTACCTTATGAAGGGATCTGCATTAATTGTGGCATCATTAGCTCCACACAACACAGAAGTTGGGCTCCTCAGGCTGCTCTTGATTCCCTCAAGCTGGAACTTGGTGGCCAGGAGGCCTCACCCAGCAAAATCCTGCTGCTGCACCCACAGATTTGGGCTGTTTCTGGTATAGGAATCATCTCTGATATAATAATCTCTGGGTTTCAACCCAAATGAGATCCTTGTGTGGGCAGAACTGCAGCTGGTGGTGGCCAGAGCTACCAAAGAACCACATTGAGGTCCTTCAAAGAATCCAAATTCTCCCCCTTGTGCTTTCTGGAGGGTGGGCACTGAGACCCCAAAGGGATGAGGCAATGGGAGTGGGAGTGAGGGGACCCCAGTAGGAGGAGGTGACGGGGCTGGGGGGTGGTGGGACTTCCCCAGAGTCTGGTCCCAGCATGCCCAGAGTCCCAGGACTGGGTTATGAGCCCAGGGGGTGTTATAAGCCCCCCCTAAACCAGGTTAATGGGAGCAGTGGGGGGCAAGGAGGAGCTGATGGAGCCCCACGAAACCTTCTCAGGAGGGAACCTCTCAAAGGTTGGACCAGATGATGCCTGAGGTGCCTTCCAACCTGGCATTCCAGGGGATCCAGGCTTTGGGGGACAGAGCCCAGTGAGGTGGGCAGGAGACTCCCTCCTCTAGAAGCCACCACACGTCAACTAAAACTGATCAGACTCCTCCTGGGAAGCCCCCAAAGATCTGGAGGGACCAACAGAGGAGGAAAACGAGGTACCAGGGGGTCACCAAGGGCCACCCAGGGCCTGATGCACCGGTGTAAAAGAGGACAAGGAGAAATAACGGGCCTGAGAGAGGCCAGAAAACTCAACCACAACCGGGAGCTGCTCACAAGCAGGACAGAAAACACACGTTGCCTCCCAAATCCAGCCTGAAAGCTGAAGTTTGGGAGAGAAACCCCCGGAACGTGCCACTCGGGAAGGAGCAGCGGAGGCTGCGGCTCCTTCGCCCCCTCCAGCCCCGGGCCTCGGGGGAAAGGAACCTCCCCCTCCCCGGGGGCGGCGGGAGAAGCTCGGGGAGCTCCCCGGGGCGCTTTCCCTGCGGCCCACAAAGACCAAGCCCCGGGGGAGGGGGGGGGCCTCAGGCCGCCTCACCCCAACCCCTGAGGCGGGGGAAGCTCCGGAGGGTGGTGTGGAGAGGCCCAGAGCCCCTGAGGAGAAGCAGGAGGGACCCACCCGCCCCTCAGTGCACCCCCCCCAACCCCGTCCCTCCCGGGCCTCACCGATCGCTGGAGCTCCCCCAGCCAGCAGCTCGCCCGCTCTTTGCCGCTGGGGTCGG
>VYZX01004347.1:11318-70070 GCA_013401335.1 Brachypteracias leptosomus
TTCCACACCCAGCAAATCGGACTTCAAATAATCACCCAGTTCACACTGGGTTAGAATAAATGAGGAAAACATGGCTAGGATTTCTTGGACTAATTGACTTATCACCAAGGACTTTTGGCATATGTGTAAAGTGCTTGTGTGAGAGGGAGAAGAAGCTGTATGTCAGCCGACTGATCTCAGCTCCCACTGCTCTTTGCTAGAGGGGTTGCACATGCTCTCACCTTTCACACAGACCTTTACAAAGGGTCACATTCTTATTACTACCTTTGGCATGCTTAACTCAGCAGCTTTCATAATGTTTCTNCTCTTGGCTAATCAAGAATGATGCCTTGTGCATTCTTAGGGTGAGAGCACAGGAAAGAACAAACAGGATGATCCAATGGGTCTCTTCCATCTGACTTCTATAATTTTTGATTTATATACCAATTTAATGCCTGGTTTATGATGATTTATGTCCCAGTTTGTTTATACCCCATTTTGAGGCCCCACCCCACACTGTTGGTGAGATGAAAGCCAGCCAGTTAAATATTTCAAGGTGATCACGTGCCACATACAGGTTGGTAATGAGAAGTAAATGCTTCCGTGCTTCAGAGAAAAGAAAGACTTAAGTGGAACATTTTGGAAATGAGATTATTGTGATTTGTTCACAAAGCCATGCCCCATCCACAACAGAACATCACAGCATGAGATAGAAGCCAAGAAACTTTGAATCAAACAATCTGGCTTTGACCCTGACAGAAGCTGCAGGCTGAAACATGTAGGTGATTTTTACATGTTGATAGCTACTAGGCAGTGGTTGCCATTTTAATTACTGTTTTGCAGTGATGCTCTTTGTACGCTGAATTACAGAATAAACCGGATTGTCGTGTACAACCAGGACATCCTCCTACTTTCTATTTTGGAAAGGTCTAAAATGTGTGAATATTAATCTGCAAAAATTGTAATGCGGCTTTACATCCTCAGATTCTTATATTGTTAACTGGGCCATGATGATTTTGGCCACGCTCTCAGAGCTGAATGTAGTTCTGGCCCAAGAAGACTGGATGAAGCTGAAGGATTTGTCTTAGGGCCCATCCCAAGACTCCTTAATTGGCTGGGTGAATCACAGTTTAGCTGTTCAATTATTCCCTGCCCACCTCCAGGAACTGATTGCACAGTTGGTGAGGGAATAAGAAATCAGGAATATAAATCAACTGCAGGTATCTCCTGTGGGACTTCAGAGTTCAGTCTTGCAAATCTTATCTGGCTGCTCTGGATGTAGGTTATATTTAATGGAGCTTGAGCCTGTGTGTCCCTCTGCATCACTGGAATTATGGCAGCTAATTTGAGTCTATCTGCTGCTAGTGTGTACAATTGATCAATATCTCTTTCATAAATACAAACTCTCTCTCATCTCTGCCTCCATCAGCTTTGTCTTTTCTGGCTTGCCCTTTGCATCCCTGATTTTTTGGTTGTTTTTTTTCCAAACTTGATTCTCACCTAGATATTCTGAGAGAAGGAAATCAATGGAAGAATATCACTTACTGACCTAAGAGGGGCTTCTTTGCCATACACAACTAAAGCTGTAAATAATTCAGTAGGGTCCCTGTCTTTTCTTTCCTCCCATAAGATTGGGTTTATTAAAATTTTATGGGAGGGGACATGGAGGTGCCTGAATTACTGTTTTTTTCTGATACCATCTTTAGCAATGCATTAGCTCAGTACCAGCTGCTCTTCAGTCATCATCATAGCCACACATTAAATCAGTCTTCCTTGTAGAATCCATTCTGCTGCATGTTATAATCGCATATTTGAGCATGATGTAATGCCATTCATTATAACTCACTCTCATGCCTGATTGCTCTGCCATGGGAAGAAAAGTGTTAAACTGCCAAGGAAAGGCTTAATCTTTTTTGCAGTACTGGGAGGAAGTTGATGGTGGCATGAATCCATATGCACAAAGATCCTATGCCCAAAAGAGCACTAGGCTGGGGACTAAGAGTTTGGTTCTGCTTATAGCTATATTAGAATAATAATTCTACTGAAAGAAGAGTAGATATTCTGAGATGAAAATAATGTGAAATCAGCATCTGGGTGCAAAATACTCAGTACATTTCAAAAGAAGAATAGTGCTCCTTGAGATTTTAGACTTCTTGACATTTCAGTGAAAAGGAAGAGATTCCATGATTGTACTTCTGTTAAAGCTGCTACTAGTATATACTAGTGTAGTAAACCTTCCATCCTTACCTTGAAACACTTGGGCAGTGGTATTCACTCAGTATCCTTCTGACTACAACAGGGTGCCGAAGGAGGAATACAATCCAAGTAGACCCGTTTCACATGCAGGAAAGGAGTTACAGAGAAGTTAATTAACCTGCTAAATGTTATGCAGAGAGTGAGTGGGATAGCCAGAAACAGAACTCGGGTCCCTGGACTACCATTGCTTTAAGTGCTAGACAATGCTGCCTCCTGTAGTGCTGGAGAATATGCAGCATATCTTCTGGAAAAGACCATTGCAAAACCCTATATCAAGGATGATGTTTTTTTCTGAAGACATTAAAAAAAATTCAAGTGAAAGCTTACTGGCAAAAACCAGAATCCACTATGTAATGTTAGTGGTGATTTTCTCTTTGAAATAAAGGCAAAAGAACCTTCAAAGACTGCTAGAGAATTAGATATACGAAGTTAGGATTCCTCAGCACCTGCTGAAAACCAGGTCCGTGGAAATATCTGAGGGTGAACAATTCGAATCAATAATAATTTCAAAAATTATCCCCATTTGAATATGTGTGGATGCTGTGGATTTTCTGCCACGTATGAATTAGACTCTAAACCAACGTCCTCCCTGATTGTCATGACAACTGATATATGCAGCAAGAATAACATACCGGTACTCAGTGTTACCTGCAAGTAATACCAGCAAGAAGAACATACTGATACTTGGAGTTTGACCTGCAAGTAATCTCAGCTGTCACTTTACTCATTGGCTTACTTTTCAAATACATCTTGAACTAATTATTTTATGGCTCTGTAATAGCACTGAAAATTATCTGGAAGAAGGAATGTGCATTGAATGGAAAACTGTAGGCAAATAATTTCAAAATGGCCTTCCTGATATGGCCTGGGACGAACCTGTTCTCTATGGCAAATCCTGCTTGTCCAGCAGTGGCCACAGCCAGCTATGTACCTCATCCCAAAATGGAATGGGTGAGAAACTGATTGACAGGTGTGGTCCTGCACCATGATCACTTGCTGTCAACCATCCGCTACCAGGGTATATTAGAGCTACCTGTGACTTATTCCACCATAAAGCTAGGTTGAACTGGTCTTTGTCTCACTTGAGGAATATCTTCATCCCTTGTACAAGTCGGCATATCAGGACCTACATGTTGGCTATTTCTGATATATTTTACTGCTGTTCACTTCTCTGTATGAAAGTAGGATTTTTATGCAGTAAATAAGCCTTGGCTCTGACACTTAATCCTTCACTGGAGCACTAGCCCTCTATATTGGCTTCAGGTGATGAATGGGAAAAGTCTGTGGTGACATCACTTCCAGGGAGGACTACAATTTTCACATAGGAGTTGAGAATTTTTTTTAAGAAGCAGAAAATTCATATAGAAGCTTTTGTAACAAGGATTAGGGCAGAAAAATGCAAAATCTACTTGACACAGCAATAGGATTAGGTTTTCGGAGTAGTCCCATATGCAAGTAAGAGAGCAGAGTTCTAGAGGTAAATTAATCCAAATTTTATGGCAGTCAGGTGACACCAGGTGCGATTTTTTTTTTTATTTTATTTTATCACTACTAGGGGAGACTCAGTGTTTTCCTAGCCAGAAAAGAGAGGCAATTTCTCATCAGCTTATTGGGTTCATGATGACTGTTTTGCTGTCCTTTTCTCCCGCAGTAGAAGAGTTGATCTGTTGCTGTACAAAAGCAATGGTTAAGAGAAGGCATAATAGATACTGCCGTAGGGGCTAAGACCCTGTAATAAGGTCTGGGAGATCAATTAAAACTGGTAGTGTAGTCCTCAGAAGAGATGCATTAGTTGAGTCCCACCTGAGTGGGGAACTAGGGAGAGCTAATCCTCAGGAAGTCATGGCCTGTAAGAATTGCAAACTTGGCTATGAAGTTGGTAGAAGGAGCCTCAGTCAAAGAGGATATATGTAGGATGCTGAACTGGCCTCAAGTCTTCTGCACAGGACTCTGACCCACACAGCAATCTCATTTTGGTGGGGTTGGAGGGGAACTAGTTTAGGGCAGAAAGCCACCTGCTTTGACAGCTGCATTCATTTTGATTTTGATAAAGACATCAGGTAGGTGGCTGTTTAGTGGCATGGTTGGCAGCTGGAGGAACATTGCTGCTTTCCAAGTATTTGATTCCTGTACTATAGGCATGAGTAAAGAAAACAGTCCCAGGTTTTTTTGTAAGAGGAGGACTCTTACATCCTTGGAGAGTGGTGAGTGAAGAGAAGAACTCTTTGTATGTTTGTTTGTGTTGGTTTTTTTCCTTTCTTCTGAGGATGCTCTTGGATGAGCTTTTAGTGGTGCCTTAAGAATATGAACAAGGAAGCCAAGGTGTTGTATTTAAGTACCTGGGGAGAAGCTAAAAGAGAAAACAGAATAATGGAAAAGCTTCTGGGGAGAATAAAAATGCAATGCCAAGATGCTCTTCAGCGTAGAGAGAGAACCTCTTTACTCTGTTGATTATGCATCAATGTGGATGCATTAGATTCATGTTAAAATCAAACAAATTCCTGACATGGCTGGCACTGCTAAGACAATAACCAGAAGCTGTTGCCTCTGTCGTTTTCCTTTCAGCAGGAAAGCTTGACAGTGAATGAGATTAGCATCAGTTAGCCATCACTCACTCATTACTTTTTTGAAATTTACTTCTCAGTCTGTGTGTCAAGCTCTTGGCACAACCCTGGTAAGCAACAGAAAGGTTGAGCAAACAAAGCGAGCCTTTCCACAGATCAATAGAGATCAATCTCTTCATTTTGACCGAATGACAAAACAAAACCAGCAATTAAAAGTATGCTTGATGCCGATAGCCAGCAGGCAGCTCCCAAAACCAAAGTACCAAGGGACACATAGGAGAGCTCTTGCCTGCCCATTATTTACGCTGACTCTATCAAGGGGATGATGTCTGTACAGACATGAGGATCACACAACAGATATATGTGCCTTGAGGCATGCGTGTGGAGGATACTGGCCAAACTTTCTGACTAGGGCTAGATTTGGTATTTTGTTATTTAGCAGTGGTCCATGACACTGGCTGCAGTGCCATACAGCTTTGGGCATGTACATATCTTAGACCACAGCACCCAGAGCAGAGCTGCAGATGGCATGAAGGTGGGACTATACTTTGGTGTTAGCCAACATCTGTAATGTAGATTGACACCAGATCACATGTAGCTGTCCAGTAATACAGCACATCTGGTGCACTGACTTATGTAAAAGTTTAGGATTGGGATGATTAGTTCATTGAGGTGTCATTAGATGATTCAATCAACCATATGGGACGTAGCCACGCCAGTGCACTGAGCCCCAACAAACCTTAGAGGTGTAGCTTGAGGGCAGCATGACTAGACAGACTCACTGCACTTGATTTACTGAGCAAGGGCTGTGTGCTGAAAGGTTTGCTCACTGTTGCATTTGAGTATTGAAACATAGGTCTTGGTGAAGTAGTTTTAAAAGGTCTGTCAGTACCCAGTATTGTCAAGAAAATAGTTGTCCTGTTAGGGTTGCTGGTTACTTAAAACACCAAGTTATAAAAATGTTGTTGTAGGCACTGCTGCATATACCCATCTGTACACCAGTGCCTGTGGTGGATATGCAACAGGTGGCACATGAGAGTGAGCAGTTTAAGTGGAATATTATTACTAGAAAATATCAATAGCTGATGCTTGACTTTCCTATATGAAGGAGTGGAAAACTGATTTTTCAGTTGTCCTGAATTCAATGTAGTGTTTTGTTTCTCTTGCTGTAACACTGGCATCATCAATAAAAGTAAATGAAACACGGTTTGATGTCACCAATCTGGTGGACCTCTGGTGTGAATGAACAGACAGTAGGAACAGAATGTTGGCTCCTGCAATAAGATGAGTTTTCTTGTTATTTGAGGATATGTGTGTGGGAAGACTGAAATAATGTATCACTTGTGAAAGCAAGAGACTTGACAGCACTGGCTTAAGCCAGGCATACTTCAGGCAAGTACTGGGCACTTTTCCCAGGTACAGCCATGCCAGTGTGCTTAATCATTGTGTACAAACTGTTGTTCTAGCAGGAGTTGATCCCTTGTTGGCGTGGTGCACTCTCTTGTCTTCACACTGCTTTTCTGCTGTGTCTTGAGCCTTCTCCTGCAGTATTGCCCTGTTTTTCCCAGAACACTGTCACAGCTGCAGCCATGCAGCTCTGCTCCTGGGTCTGCTACTCACATCAGCACACATCTTGCTTCAGTGTCATGCTCTCCTGGAGGAGGTCAGATCCTGTAGGCTAGCATCCAGTTGTAGGGTATGAGTTCAACTCATGGTCCCTATCTTTAGGTCCTTGGCTTTTTCCAGACCCCTAGTTCTGGAGCAGGGAGTGTTTGTGGACACATTCATATGCTTCTCATCATACAGCTAGCTAAAAGTACTTTGGCCCCTAATACAAGTGCGTAGTAATTGAGCCTGACAGACATGGCCTCAAGAACTTGTTGGATCAGTAGGTTTCATTGGAGAAGAAGAGCTCTCCGGAGGGACCGGTCAGCCCTTAGTCATGAAGTGGGCGAAACAGAGTTAGCGTAGAGTCAGTGATTTTGACTTTGTGCAAGCTGCCGAGGAGTGGGCTGAAGATGCTGGTGTGGTGTAGTTGGAGTCATGCAGAGGGGCTGTGGGCCTGCCTCCAGCCCCTGGGAGGAGAAGGCTAAGGTTCCAAGAGCTTTCTGCATCCCTGCACTCCCCTTTCCCCTCCTGGTGCCCCTCTGTGGATCCTTCTGGGAGTTTTACCAAACTGAAAGCCTGTGCCAGGGAGATATACTGGAGCTGAGTGGAGGACAGCAAAAGAGCTGCAGAAGAGGTCTAAAAAGCTTATGAAGCAACATCGTGTGGAAACCATAGGGGTTGGAAATTCTTCACCATAGCGTCAAGTGAGACAAAATCGCAGCACCTCAGACAAACAATAATAAGCCCCGAGTTGATGGAGCTGCCCTCCTGTGAAGCCTTAGCCTTCATGGCTGTCCTGTGCTGCCAAAGCTGCTCTGAGGCTTCTCAGAAACTATTACCTCACCTCCCTCTTTAGGGAAATGACAAGGGGTGGGCTGGGGGAAAGGTGCCAGCAAGAACAGAAGGGAAGAGAGAATAGAGAAAATTTGATGTTGAATGTGTTCATCACCGTGTATTCTAGGGTCAGTTGTTGTCATTTTTTTGTATTAAATGAGATGTTATTTTTAGATTTCCAAATCCATACATGGAAATTACTCTCAAGTGTTCCAGCTTTCATCCTGCATAAAATAACAACCAAGCCCAATCTTGTCTTGATAGCACATTTATTGCATTATTTCCGTGATTTCTTTTATCCTTTCTTCTTTCTGCTCCAAAAATTTTGTCCCTTCTTACTCCCCTACCTTGGCTAATATTACTGGAGATGCAGCAAGCGAGAGCTATTTAATTTTTTCACTTGTTGCTTTATTGTTCTGTTAGAGTTATGGGAAAAGTGCTGGTGGGTTAAGAAGGGGCTCAGCTGGCAGCCCACCCACTTCCTTGTGATTTTTCTTCAAAGAAGAGTCTGACAAAGAAGAGTTGTTCTGTTGCAGATTTGCCGAGTTCAAAGCACGTGCCCTACAGATATGACTCTGATTAATCCTCAGAACTGGCACATAAAGCTTATGCTGTGCCACTGCTACTAATGTTAATGGGAGTCAGGCAGCTTACTCACAGTGCGCTGCTTTAAAGAGTAATAATTTACCCAGAAAAGTCCCGAGGCGAGAGAAGCGATAGTCATTTATGAATTCTTTTGTAAACCCTTTTGTCTATGGTGCTGGTGTTGCTTTCTATCCATTTCTAAGTCATAACGCTTTGGCAAGCCCTGGGCCTTGAAATGGGGAGGCAGGATGGTCTTTTTTCCATGTTCTTGAACTCTTTCATACCAATAGCAGATGCATATACTAGAATTCCAGGCTATACATACAAAGGAGAGACAGAAACTTCATGAGTGTATTTTGCACCCTCTGTTGCGTGTGCAAAATTAGTGACTGTAGAGAAAAATGTGACCTTTGGGCAGCCATCGGAAAGCACCTAGAGAAAGCTGCCCTGTTAACTTTGATAGAAACCAGTCCTGTATATGGAGCATAGTTTTGACACCAATGAGATATTTACTTCAAAAAAGCATGTGTTTTTATGAGGGAAATGATTTTGAGATGTCTGACATGAAGTACTCTTGAAAAGGCCTGAAGGTCAGTAGGAAAGGGCTCAGCATCCCTCAGCCTGAGTGAGATTGTCAGCATCTGGCTGCTCATCTCAAAACTTGAAATTCCTTCAGAAATGCTATATGAAATAATGATCTCACAGTATGAGGTGGGAGGGTGGGTCACTCATAAGATAGGATTCTCTTTCCCTTCCATTTTCCAATAAACATTTTGAGATGTTTTGTCACCTTTCCTATTTTTTCCATTTCTTCCCAAATGCATTAATCTTTTATTCTTTCTCACTTTAAATTTTCAAGTATCCATATGTATATCCCTGTTATTTCTGTGTATAACTGCAGGATGATTTCTCAGTTGATTTCTCTCTTTGCCTGGGGGTTTTTCTGTAGCAATGGGACTGGTGCCAGGTATCTCTTGATAAGAGAATTTTTAGTTATTTGAACAAAGGTATCTTAGATACATAAGTTCATTTCCCTGCTTCTGTCTGTGGTGACAGTCAAAGGACAGAGAAGAGAATGAGTTTCCTTTGATCTCAAAGAGGTGAGTAGTGGCAAGCTGACTTCTCAGCAAGATGGATGGGTGAAGAGCTCTAGATAATTCTCAGTATGAGCCATTTAAACTACTGGCTGGAGATGGGCAGACAATGTTCAAGTAAAAGCATATCGTCCCTTCTTCATTTGTTTACTAGCATATCTCACAACGGGAGATGTGGGACAACCTGGAGTGTGGTGGTGGCCCTTAGTGGGGCTGGCAGAGGGTTTCGCAGCAACATTTGGCGGTAGCAGTTGCTACTGGAGTGTGTGTGGCTGCTGCTCCAGGTAGCAGCCTGTCTGGTATCAGCTCTGATCAAGTGTAGAAAGACTAACAGATCTTTATATTTCCTATCAGGCTGTGCAACATGCTTTTGTCCCCTTCTCCTGTTTTCTATCCTGAAATAGTGTCTTTCAGACCACCACGATTACCTCCCAGGCCTGTTGTGGATTTTGGAGTGGATTAGTAATGCAAACTCTGGTTTAGTTCCAAAAGGAACATGATCACACTGCAGGCAAAGTCTTGTTTATTCAGGCAACGTAGGCTTTACTGTCTTGTTGAGTTCACATGGATGTTTTACGTACCTTAGCAAGATGTTTGACAGCACCATCAAGTCACACCATTATTGTATAAAAATGTAGTTCTTGAGTTTTCGTTTTTATGGGAGCACATTAGAGAAATCTGGGATAATCCAGAATTTTTAGAAAAAGATGACTGCTTGCTTTCAGAACTCCCTGTAGACCAAACACAGGAAAAACAACTTGTCTTTCAGGATAAGATTGAGGACTGTAGTTGCACAAAAAAGCATATACTTGCAATGAGTTGAATTTTCAAATTTATGTGTTTAAAAAGAAACCATACTCATCTGTTGTCCTTTCTCCAAACTGTAGCGTGAACTAGTACTTAGTTTGGGGTTTTTTCCATTATTGGCTTCTAATCCATAGCAATTAAAGAAACAAAAAAATTCCTCTCTAACTCCCTAATAGGATTTAGAAGTTACCATGCAAGAGTCGCAGCAGCCAGACTCTAAAACCCTTCCTTTAAAAAGTCATTGTAAGTCCTTCCTATAATAGTCAATATGGTTATTAAATTCTCGTACTGCTTCCCGTCAGCCCTGTTCCTGTGCTTTCCTTGGCTTCATCAGCTCGCTGACTTTCGGGTATTGGATATTTATCCATCGGGTATGGGTGTGTTTTTACTGAACATCTCCCTAAGGGAGACAGTCAGCAATTTGCTACTAGGAAGTATGTAATAGGGCGGTTCTCATGGATGTCTTGTATTATGTGGATGAAATGTGTCTGTACACCTCATCTTTGCTATTTCCCTTATGTCCTTTATCCGTGTCCATTTCCTCAGTAGAAGGGCAGGCTAGCACCTTCCTAATAAGACTTGCAGCACATAGGCTTGGGGGTTTTCCAGGAGATGCTGTCAATGCATTTGCCCAGCATGAGCCCCTGATGTCTCTGGGAGGCAGCAGGAGCCACATGGTGGTGGTCAAGGCTGGGCAGGCAGAGATGTGCCTGCACCCAAGTTGAGAGGTCACTTGGCCTTCTGCTTTCTCACAAGCCAAGCTCCAGAGCACGCCTATGACAGGTTTGTTCAACAGTGTGATTACAAGGTAAGTTTCTGAGCAAGATCTGATGTTGCACACAATATAATGTCAGCATCCTGCCACTGTCTCCCTGCTTTCAGCCTCAGAATCCTGTAGGCAATGGTTCCTGTGCACTCACTCCTGCCCAGGCTGCTCAGGTCCTTCATGTGCACTGCTTTGGCAGCTCTCACCTCTGACTGCACAGCCCTATCTTTAGAGCTTAGACTTTAGAAAGTCCAGTACTGCAGTGTCACAACATCCTACAGAGTGGGTGGTAGAGGAAGCTGTGATTTGAATTTGAATTTCTTGCAAATGACTTATTGGGTAGGAAAATTTGCTTGAGTTCATGAACCTCAGTTTTAGAGGTGCATTAACTGTAGAGAGAGCTTTTAACATGTGCTCGCTGCAAAGTCTTAACGACGAGAAGGTTATCTGCATGATGGAATTACTTTTTGTAATCTTTTGATGTCATTTTCTTAACCTTGTGCTAGTTTTATCACAGGGATATCTTTTGTTACATTCGACTTACAAAAGAGAAGAAAATAACTAGTTAGTTATTATTCTAGTAGAATCACTTGCAGAATAAAATTCAGACACAGCTGTCACACGGTTCTAGTATCTGAGGAATATCAGCATTATGAACGGAATGTTGTTAGCATATTTATTATTAACAGTGCACAGAATTTATTAACACTAATGCATGGATAATTCACTCTTTATGTGCTTGCACTTCTGTTTTGATGCAGTTAATATTGAAAAAAGCTTGTATTTTTCAGTTTACTTTAAAAATATTGATGATAAAGATCGAGTTAGTTTGCTGTTACTGTGTGTCGTGTGTCACCTCACACTCCCTCAGGGACAAATTTAAGGCTTCACTTTCTTAGTATCCTTTAAGTACATGGCAAGATGGATATTCTCAGCTAATATTGATTATTGCTGTTGATTCTTGCAAATTTCAGAATCGCTGTAGTAAATATTGTGATGTAAAATTTAAATCAACTTGTAAATGCAGAAATCGATGAATAATTTTTCACCTCCATATTTTCAGTAACAAAGATACACTCCCTAAGTGCAAAACAAGTAGCCTGTGCTGTGCTTTATAGATTTACATCACAAGAGCAAATTTTCATAATCATGGTGGATTTTATTCACTGCCAGGATTAAGACATAATGGCACAAGCCACACAGATACCTCTGGTTCCAGCTGTGGCTGCTCACAGACAAGACTATTTTGGGCAGTAGCAGAACCAAACTGAGGGGCGAATGTGCTGATGCAGTATGTCTTTGGGAAGCCCTCAGCAGCAGCGAGCCAATGGATCTCTGGTTGGAAAAAACCCCACGTGTTTCCCTTTCTGGGGAAAGAAGCAGCTGCCCTCCTCCTCTGGGACTGTGTCCTGCTGTGTCCTAGATAGTCTGATACATTTGACTGGCATTGTGGTTGCTCAGGATGCAGCATGGTTCCCTTAATTGTTGATCAAGAACATCTTGGTGGCATTGTTCAGTAAATTCTGTGACGGGGTCTTGTCATGGATACCTCCCCAGCACAGATGTGGCTCTCTTGAAAGCTCTGTTTCTCAGCTTATGGCCTTCTTCAAGGGCAATCAGAACAAAACCTGTCATGCATCATCCAAAGGGTGTAAAAGAAGTTTCTGTGGCCGATATAATGTCGTGGTGGTTATTGCCCACACTAGTGTCTTAATTGGCTTTTTAACATCTGGAGAGGGGAAGGATGCTCTCTGCTTAGTTAGAAAGAACATTGACCATTTGAGAGAGACTGTCCCAGAGATTTCACTCATAGGGGATGGTGAAAAGGAAGCACATGTCAGGGAGTTGGGAGGATTCTAAGAGCCATTCTCAGTGCGCTGCTGAGCTCACATGTAAGTTCTACTTTTCTGGGACCAGCAAGTATTTTGGATCTTTTAAAATGTGTTAAGTCTCACTTTCTAATCACTCGCTTCAGTTGTCGTATTAGACCAGATTCAGCCTTGGAGAACTCAGGAAAAAACAGAAGTGAATTGGTCCGTTTATATAATACCACATCTCCCACAGGGAGCTGGAGTCATGCTGTGGATGGAAGGAGAGAGATGGGTCAGTACATGTGCACATTAGTGCCTGGTAGCTACAGCCCTGCAGGGGACAGTTGGGAGTTTTCTTGCCTGGTCCATAATCCTGGAGGAAAGAGGAATTGAGATATACTAGACTTTGCACTGGGGAGTTCCTTAGCTGATTACTGTTCATTTAATTATTGGAATTTTTGTTAACTCTTTGGTAAATGAAGACAGACCTTGTTTTACATTAAAAATCCATGAAGTATGCATAAGCGTAAGAAACAACAACTCTTAGCCAGGGAGTGCCTGAGGGATTAATCTGTAGTCAGGGGTTTCTTTAGGACATTTGATTTAAACAGGCTGCTTGCACAAAATATCAAAGGTGTTTTATTTGGAATTAGTTAAGTGGCTAGAGATAAATTTAGAAGTATAGCTCCTTATCCACAGACATCAAGTTCAGAAGTGTGTGTGGTGGGGGTTGAGTGTTCTTAAAAACAGTCTGTCTGAGGCATTTCTAGTCTATTCAGGCAGAAATTTTTAGCTAAAATCTCAGTGGTTCTGGGAACAGATTGATGTTGCTCTTCTCCCAGTGACAGGAGCCTTATAGTATCTGAATAAACCACTCAGTTTCCAGTGATCTTTGTTGCAATTGTCTACTTTTCCCTATGCCAAAAAACATTCTACAGGAGAAATTCCTTTTTTTTTTTCTTCAGTACTCCCTTTTCATCCTACAAGTTATTTGAATATGGCTTCTCACAGGGCAGTGAGAGCAGAACTGTACTGACATCTAAGGATATTCACTGGGGTTTTTCTCTTCACAGTTCATATTCATTTTATCTCCAGAGGATGGGTTTGTCTTTCCCACTGAACTTACCTAAACTGGCTCATGCAGAATGAGGCTGCCTTTCCTCCTGCATTTCTGCTGTATTAGGGCCTCTTGAGTTGTATATATCCTCTAGTTTTGAGGGATGACAGTCATACCAAGAGGATTCTCGGTGTTTGGTCCCTAGTGCTCTGCTCATCACAGGGCTGTGTCGCTGGTATTTTGTTGTTTCAAGCAGGAGCTCAAAAAGCTCCATCTTTTCCTTCCATGTGATGTTGGTTGCATTAGTTGTAGCTGATAAATGTCTCCTCCTGAGGACTACAATCTTCAGTTTTCATTCTTGATAGAATGTATCTCTCCAGTTATCCCTTCATGCCATTTCCCATATATCTGTAGCATGCACATGCATATGTATGGGACTGAGGGCAAACTCATCATGTTGCCTAGGTGTCCCATGTATGCAAGAGGTGAATATAAATAAGAATTTGGTTGTTTTATGGTTACTAATGCTACCTATGGATACTGTTGTTTGCATGGAAAAATCCTGAAAGTCAATGCAACTGGATAGTCTAAGAGCCTGACAGTGTCTGCAACTTTTGCACATGTATGTTGACCTCTTGCGTGTTTTCTGTATCCCTTCTCAAGATTTAATTCCCTTAAATGAGTGTCTTAACATTGATACACAAATGCTGCCTGTGAGAATACAGCATCCCTGAGTTACCCTGTGCCCAGCCAGAAAGAGCAAGGGCCTCAGTGTGGAGGGACAGGTGCTCTCCCTTCGCTTTCCATGAGCTCCCCAACCATTTCACACAACTACCTATGCAGCTGGCACCTTGTAGCAGTCTCAGAAGAGAGGCCAAGAGCTGAATCAATCAAGAGACTGTGCTGGTCTCAGTCTGGCAGGTAAGCTCCCTCTTGGTCACAGCTGAGATGGGTTCATGTTCTTTGTGCTTGCAAGCTGCCACTCTGTGAGCTGTTTCTGCTGTGTGAATAAGCTGGGGACTTCAGTATGGCAAATTTTCACCCACACTAAACTTCACGAACAGCAGTTTCTCAACAATGTTCTTCAACATCATCCTGTACTTTTTGAAGATAATTATGCTGCTAGAAGAGGTTATCTTCATTCTGCTGGCTTGTGGAAAGAAGAGACTTCTAACATAAGGAGAGAGAGAGGGACTGGGCTTGGGATAACTTTGCTTGATGAGCCCCAGAAACTGGGTTCTGAAAAGGGTTTCCAAACCTTCTCCTGAAATGCAGAGATTAGGCTTGGGATGAACTTGGATTTAGTTTTGATTTATTTTTGATATTTTATCCCCTTCCCCCCAGCAGATTGCATGAGAGAAGAGTGACTTTTCTTTCCACAATGTTTTTGAGCAAGTTGAGAAATAGAACTGGTAATAAAACTGTGCCACTTGAGTGGCCTATATGAGGTACCCCTCATATGTATATATGAAAGATGTCTTGTGAAAATAAGTTTCGGGGGGTTTTTTTGCATACCTTGTTTTTTAATACTCTTAAAAGAGTTTGGTGGAAACAGGCTTGGGCCATATGTAAGCCATCCGTATTGGATTTGGCTCATGACTACTTGCATGCAGGATCCTGGAACGGCTGCAGTTTTTGAGGCTTTTATATTATGCAGAGTCAGCAGTATTGAAGGAACTACTTAGGAGATAAAACTGTCATGGCATGAAGGCATCATCCATCTTTTCACTTGTTTGCAACTAGAAAGCTTCTCATCTGTCTGAAAGTTTTTGGCAAGCATTCCGGTTCGTGCTCTTAAAGACATGCGCAAGGAATTACATTAAAAAAAAATATGGGTGTCATTCAAACCTATTTATTGTAAACTGTTTCTGGGCCATTATAATAACATAAGAGATCCTTCTGGCTTTTCCCCAGTCTCTGACAACTGATGCAATTTGCCAAACGTGGGGAGGAGGAGAGCAGCACAAGATCACACTGTAATCCCTGCCTTGCTCCCTGCAAGCTTGCTGAGGCCCAGGTTGTCCCATGGGAGGCAGAAAGTTGCTTTGCATTTTTTCCATTGTACAGATGAGGATGTTTGTTACTGACATGATATTTGTAGAGAAGGTGCCTCCATTTTTGACATGCGTACTCTTTAATGGATGATACTAATTTCTGGTATGCTATCACTTCCATTTTAATTTCCTTATTGCCAGTAGATTTTCTTTTCTTTTTATAACAGATAGGCTTTTTTATACACAGAGCTGAATTCTTTCCCATTGTAGCTTTAATGCTTCCTGCTGTGATTTTACAGCCAAACCTAATTTACAGTTGTTGAATGTCAGTACATGCTTATAAAGGTACACAGAGAAAGAGCAGGTGAGTGTGGAAATGCTAGATGAGCAGGGTGGTATTTTCATGTCGAACCAGATGTGTTTTGAGGACTAATGGAAGTGAATATCTTCTAATGAAGGCTTGTCTCCGTTGTCAACTGTGGACTGGGGATGCTACTAATTCTTTGCTACTAATGCTTTAGAATTCTTATGGAGTAACCTGGGCCCTAGATGACCATACTGTTTATTCTACTGCTTTAAGCTGTGCATAGCAAAAAGAGCAGTAGGATATCTTCTCACTTTGTAGGTATGCCTGTTTTGTACAAAAACCCCAACAACTTGGAAACTGCAGGCAGATTTGGAATTAAATGTGAGGGGTACATTTCCCATCTTCCCATGGAGGTTTAAGCCTCAAGGTACATCATCGGGTCATAAATTAATGAAAAGCTTTTACATTGTGATTTCTCTTTAAAGATTTGACTTGTGAATATAGTTCACAGGAGTGAGATGTCCACAACACAGTTAAACAGAGCGAATACCTTTGCTAGCAGCACAGAAAGCTGGCATCACTGAATCTGCACAAACTACTGTGCCTTCTTGGCTGAGATGCGTGTGGGGAAAAGTATTTGCTTCAATGGCTATTTTTGACCTATTTTGTGAATAGATAGGACTTATGCCTCTACAGCTTTCAATCTGGCAACTTTCAGTACACTACATTAGCAGGGAGAAGAAAACAATTATTAATAAATACAGAGGAATAAAAAAATTCTCCTGCCACAGCTTTCAACATTCTGTATTTTAACTGATTTTCTGTGAAATGCACCTCTAAGATTACCTTTTTAAAACAAACCCTTATTATTCATAAAAATCCAATATCAGGTTTTTGTTCCCCAGTTCCACACAGGTTGTTGGCAATGAGACAGGGGATGAAAGAGCTGTAAAAGGGGAATCTACAAACAGAAAAGTAGCTACGGAGAGAACATCAGTGTTCTCTGCCTGCTCTGGTTTTCCTATTGAATTTACTGAAAGATTTTTGCAAGTGGATTACAACTTAAACCAAACCTTTGTTCTGAAATACAAAGTGGGTGTTTTTTGCTTTTTGCAGAAAGACAAGAAGAAGAATTACCAGAAAGAGGTTAGCTAGTAGTTACTTTTGATGTGCCAGGCAGAATGCAGCTCAGTTTATTCATTTTTGTGTTAGCATAGTAGAACAAAACTTGTTTGCATGAATAGAACAAGTGGGTAGTATAACATCACGTACAAGAGAAAACATGAACTGGAGCCACTTCTTTAAACTATTAGAGTTATAACTGCTCCAAGTATGATTAATAAGAGTGATTGAAGGATGTTTTTTCAAGTCCTGAAAAAAAATTAATGCTTGGTTTGAGAGGAGAATGTTGGCATTTCCCAGCAATTCTTTTACAGTGTTCAGGCAAAAATGTTTTGGGTCTTGATCTGTTATAACTACAAACTACTAAAACCTCCCAAAGTTCAGACAAATGCTGAAAAGTCTTTAGCATTTATTTCCCCAACACCCCCCTCCTTTTTTTTAAAAGGAAAGGGAATGCTTTCCACATCACTTTTATTCAAAAATCTAATTATTTTAAAAGATATTTCAACAGAAATTTTTTTACAGTCTCTGAGTAATGTTGAGTTAAAAGGCTCCTGTCTTAAAAACATGATTTTTTCAACAGCACCTCCCAGCAAACTCTAATGACATGTATGAACAACCACATGTTCTGAAAAGCTAACAGGGGCTGCACAGATTTTTAGGATGATATTTTTTTTTTTACTTTTTCCTGGGAATTGGTTTTAATGTGGTCAAGATAATGAAGCACCAGCCTGAATCCAAGACTGTGTACATTGCTTGCTGGAGTTCTGGTGCAGGATTCCCCAAGCAATACCAATGCTATTATTCCATGTGGTACAGCACAATTAGAAACCCAGTGTGTGCAACTGGAGGCAACAGAACTTCCTCCCTAGGGCACCATGCCTGTGCTAGAGCACCCGTTAACACCCAGACTCGAGCTAGCCTGTCTCCCACTGCCTTCAATATCTCTGTGTGATGCTCCAGAGTGTTTCTGTTCTGGATTTAATGTAGAGATTCAGCTTGGGTCTCTCCATCCCTTGGATGGATTTACCCTTAAGTCTTCTCCAGTTAGGCTGCTTCTGGATTGGCATATATCAGGCCTGTCAGAGCCCTTAGATCCCTATTCTAGGTCACCTCCTTGCCTTTCCCCAGGGGAGTGTTGCAAGCAGTACCTCCCACTGAGCTTTCCTACACATATGCCAATAAGATGCTATTAATGCTGTCTTCTTCCCTGAGAGTTGGATGGAATAATGGTTTTGGGAAGCAGGGACTCCTGGCACTGACATTGCTCTTCCGGTGGCTTTTACCAGCTCGGTTGCTATCTCTGACTGCCTGTCTGTAAAGTTAAAATTGAAATGATAACACTTCCCTACCTGACAGGCTGGAGGCGAGAAGTGGTTGTAAGGATTAGTTACCTAAGGGTTGTAGCGTGCCAAATGTTGTTAATAATGCAAAGCAAGAAATGTTCTGAAACAGAGACAAAATTCTTGCTTTTTGCTTCAAAGGAGAGATTTACCAGAACACTGTGAAGACCCTGCTTTCCAGTCAGGTGGATTAGATGGTGTCTTATGGCATTACAGAAGTACATGAAACAGTGGGAGAGTGGCAGGCTTTGAAGCATCTCACACATCTGGGTCACCCTGAACTGTTCAGCACATCAGTGAATAACAGACGATGACTCCTGCCCATGAGATGCACCTGCCAAAAGCTTCCCAGGCTGTTTTCTTAATTTAGCATGTCAAGATTTTGCTCAGATAATTACTTATATCCTTCACTATGGCTATGGCCTAGTGGTTAGGGACATGTTGGGATGAAGGCTGGACTTGATGATCCTAGAGGTCCTTTCCAACCATAATGATTCTATGATTCACTTTTAACAGTCTTTCTTAGAGCCAGGGGGAGCATGAGAGAGGAAGACACTTGTCTCTGTCAGTGTAGGGGTGAGCAGAGATTAAGAGGACAGAAGGATGGCAAAGACCAGTGAGTATGTGGAGTGAAACTGAGGGGAAAGGAGAACAAGAAAAGAGAGGAAAGACAGATTCAGTAGCACAAGCTAAAAATTATCAATGAAGTGAAAATTGGTTGCAAAGGATGGAATGTCAAAGTGCAGAAGACAAGAGAGAGAGAGTCAGGGAATAAAGAGGAGAGGAAAAAAAAAAGTTTATTATCTCTTTTATCTGGCAGTATTGAAAGTGGTGTAAAACTTGCCTGATGGAGAGTCAGCAATTACCCTGTTCCATGCAAGCCTATGCTGAAAAAGTAGTAAGGAAATGAATCTGATTTCTGATCAAAGAGAGACAGCTGTCTGTTCTGCCATCACTTGTGTGCTGGAGCAGTTCCTGCTTCTCTGGTGGTTTTCCACTCTCCAAGCTGAGCTACTTGCATGGCCATTATCTTGATACATTGCCTAGAGGGGGTCTCATCCACACCAAAATGGGCAACATAGAAAGCACTGGGAACATTCCTAGGAAGTACCTGGGAGTGGATTGCTTGGTTAATTGGTTTTATTCCTTAACAAACTCCCAAAACCTACAGACTGCACATCGCATCTGTTTACACAACATCTGGGAGGCTTAAGGGGTTTGGTTCATGCCTCTAAGCTACTTCTTTCAACACTGACACCTGTGGAAAGCTTGGGGGATTTCTCTGGACAAAAATCTCATTTTACTCTGTTGCTCTGCTGTGGTCCCACTCCCTGTTCACGTTCATTAACGCTCTCTGCAAGAGATAACACATGCTTCTCTCTCCCTGCTGTAGGTATTGCAGTCATCTGTGGTCCTTGTGTTTGCTGCTGCTGCAAGTAAGCACCACAGTGCCAGGGACCAGCTCCACTCCTACCAAAGCCACTTGTGAAGTGGAAGGGTGCAATGCACAAGCTTGAATCAGGAAAAAGCAGAGAAGATGACTTTGTAGCCTGACAGGATTTAGGGTAGCCCTAGAAGCTGCTCTGAATCTCTTTCACTCCAGCAACTGCTTCCACTGTAGCTACTTGTGTCCCTGGCACATTCCTTATGATGGGACTTAGGGTTTATTCCTCCGCCAACCCACTGGTCTGGCACTGGGGAATCAGCCCCTTCATTTCTCTTCCATGGCTCCAGCAAACTAGTGCAGCAATCTGGATATTCTGGAAGAGGGTCCCTGTTGCTTATTTTTGAGTGGGATAGGTTTTGACCTTTCTTGAATGGAGATAGTGATGCAGTAGAAATATAGGGTCAGCTGCCGATTCCTTCTTTTTATTTTGTTTGCAAGGGTTTAATCTCTTAGTCTTTAGCTTACATTCAGGCAAAAAGTAATGGGTGTCAATCACTACCACTTGATAATCTGCACAGATATCACTTCTATCAAGTCCACTGCATTTTAAACCATGCTGATAACGTACCCTGCTGACAATCAGGATAGGAACTAGGGAACCAGGAGCATAAAAAAGAATTACCTTCATAGAAATGAACGAGCTGGAAGGAGAGGCAGTGTGCAGGCTTAATTTTAATCTCGAGTTCCAGATTTCATCACTGATACCTGCTGATGCGGCTGCATGCAAGCCATGTAACTGCAGCACTTCAGCTGTTATCCCTGAAATTGGGATAAATATTACTTCCCTGATTGATGTTATAAATTATAAGGTACTTAAATACTATGTAAATGAAGGTCCTGTAAATAATGCAGAAGTGTAGATGAGTGTAGCTGTGGGAAGATGAGTAGCATGAGAAGAAGTTCATCCTGAAGCAGAATTCCAGTCTTCTGAGTGAATATATATCAGGAGTCCATAAACTGTACTTATTTTCTGAGTAGAGCCAATTGGTTAGACATAAATCTCTAACAATAAATAATTTAAAATATTTATCTAGTTGGTTTGGTTTAATTTTCTGACATTGGAGTTAAGAAATACTCTAAGAGTATGCCTTAGGTTCAAACCCTATATTTTGATCTAGGCCTGCTTCTGTATTGCAGGGGCTAAATTCTGCTGTCATGTATGTAAGCACAGCGCTCTGGGATGTTGGTGGCAACCGGAGCTGAGTTAAATTTGCTACTTAGTGGTTTTTTTATAGTGACAGACTTTTAAAAATAACATTTTTAAAAAACAAGTTCTTTTTTTATTGAATAGAAACAGTACTTGGTGATAATGCACTCATTTCTGCTCAGTGAACTCGAAGACTGAAGAACTTAAATACTCTGTAGTTTCCAAGACAGCACCAACTTCAAGTTGAAGTTACAACTCTGCTTATAAAGTGGATGGGTGGTGTGATAGGCCTTGTCCTGTGTTGAAGAGGGAGCTGTATGATCTCAAAGCCTGTCAGAACTTGAGAAAAAAGGTGCAGTTGTTCAATATATTGCAGCAGATAGAGCCCTGTTATAAGCCTGTGAGAGAGAAACATAGTCTATCATGTAGATGCAGTACATGAAATGTGACAGTGAGAAGCATCCTCTGTGAAAGCTTCCAGTGGGACTCCAAGAAGAGATCCAAGTTTTTCTGTTTTCATGTTTCACTGCAGGACTTCCCGTTTCATTGAAAACTTCCCTAAAGGGAAGCTGGAAAAATCCAGCTGTGAATATAAAGGCAGAAGCAAGTGCTTAACCATAGGCGGTCCTACGTGAAGGTAATCTGAATATAATCTATGAACAGCACCCAAATATTCTTGAATGTTGTTTCACATATGATGGTTTCTGGATATAATTACATCAAGTCTTGGAGGAAGAGGCAATATCTTTGCCTTGGAGAAAGGGTTATGTGCCTGATTACATCTTGGTATTTCTGTCAGTTGCTCTGACGAAAAGAACTACCTTTTCCATTAAGGTTTTCATTGGTTTTTTTTTTACTGTCACAGGCGCTTCAGAAAGTCATGGGAACAGCTAGTTAGATCAGTAATACTTATGTATGGAGACAGCAGAAACCAAACTGGCTTTGGAAGAACTGGAATATAGAGCTGCATTCCCCAATTTTTCAAAGGGAAAAAAACAATAGAGGCAGGAGCACTGCTTTTTTTCCTCTGCAAGCAACACAATCTTGAGAAACACAAATAAAAGAGTCCATTTAATCCCAGTGGTAAATTACTAGCGTATTCTTCAGTCTGATTTCTTAAATATAATATGCAGTGATGATAAGAATACAGCACTTTAGACTGAATTTCAGATTGTGGCTGGGCAGCTGGAGAGAAAAACTAAATAGCAGCTTTATGGGCACTAGTGAAATTCTGGCTCTTGAATGTAAAGGGAGCTTTGAAACACCTGTGAAAACTGTGAAAGAGCTACTATGAAGTGGAGTCAGATTTTTGGCATGAAAATTAAGATTTTTGCTTTGTTTTTTATTTTGGAGTTTTTCTATTTTCTCATATTTGTGAACTTTCCCAAGGGATATAAATAACATTTCTATCCTTTGCCTTTATGCCATGAGGTGTATGTGGGATAGAGACTCATTACATGAGTGACATTTAAAGTCTTTTCCATAGTCCTTTGTTTCCAATAGGTGTAAAATTAACCTGGCTTTAGTGCATTATTGAAACACCTGCACAATGTTGGATAACAACACCTCTGCCCTGGGAATTGGGCTTTTTTTTTTTCCTTCAGTTAACAGATGCTCCCTCTGCTTGTTTTGAAGCTGGAAAAGATAACACAAGGTAGGACCTACATAAACAGAGAAAATTACTCTTTCAATGTTTCTTGGCAGCAGTTGTGGATTAGATACACGTGGACGTCCCCTCACAGATGTAGAGGTGATATTAAACTGAGAAGTCTTGTGATACCAATTAAACACGTGTGTCAACTGGCTTTTCAGTAAGTTTTCTGAGTGTATTCCAGCATCTTTAAAAAAAATAAATCTGACACTAAATAAAAAATAATCAGCCTGGCAGAGTAGTGTTTCCTCCCCTACCATGCTCCTATACTTTTTTCCTTTGGGGCTACTAACACAGCCTAAAACGGTCATCATTTTGTATTTGAACCTTTGGACACAATGGTGCAAGTCAGGTAACTTGCAGCCATGCAGAGCTTGAGACAAGAGTTTTTTGCCACTGGGAAGGGAAGTCACCCTCTTCTCCCAGTGGGACAAACTCTCTCCTACAGCTTTCAGAAGGTCTGAGATAAGAGTGAAAATATTTTTAGATATAGGAAAACTATTTTTTAAGTCTTTTTTTTCCTTCTTCTCAGTTTTAATGGCTCCCTCTGAGCCCTCTGTGGTTGGGGTGGTTGTAACTGGCACCTGGTGCTTAAGCTGAAAAAATGAGTAACACAGTCCTAACAGCACTTTAAAAAGCTCTTTGTATTGTTCCAAAAAGACCTTTTTTAACATATAGCATATAGAGAGTATAGGATAGTATAAAGTTTTGGAAGAAGGCTATGAAGTCTACTTGGTATGGAATAAAGACACTGCGTAGTTCATAGTTTTCTCACTTAAGAAATCCTGTGATGTGTGTATTTTAACCAGTACTGAGCTGTTTCCTGCCTGTTTGTTCCTATCTCTATACCATCTCCTCAGTGGTGCCAGTGCAAAACCCTGGGTATTTGCACAGTGAACTAGATCAGGGAGCTGATCCTTCTTCATAAGGATCCAGAGAGTGGGAAAATGCTTATTTTTCTTCTGATTCAGTTCTAGCCCAGATTATTACAGATGCCCAGAGCCCACGTGCAGCAGGACAGTGGTGTGAGAGCAGGGGCAAATGGCTCTGCAGAATTAGGGCAGGGCTCTTCATGCACGCTGGCCTCTGGATCAGTATTGTTCTGCCATATCTGCACAGTTTTTCACTGGGATATATAATCAGATGAACAGGGGAGAAGGTATAAAGACCTGTACCAGAATGTGACAGTTTTAAATTAAATGAAATTTTGACCCCGCTTAATGGAATCACTTTCAGTAAAGGATTACAGCCACTTATTCCCAGTGAACCAACACATTTACTTTCATCACTACAGGCCAGTAGGACACACAAAAAAATTCAGTTTAGCCTTCTGTCTACCCTCTGCCAGGCAGACAAATTCATTTAATCTCCTTGGAGCTATATCTGTGCCACATTTTCCTTTGTGCCTATTAAATATGAAGGGACATATTTACTTGAGGTATTTTCCAGTCCATATCCTGCAACCTTCACAAGGGGCAAAGCCACACAGCCTGCTAGGGCAAGGCACTGCACTCACTCCAGCATTACATCCTTCCTCTGTGACATGAGTAAGAGACTGGTTAAGGTTGTAGAGGAGGAACACCACTATCCTGTAAGTCTCACATGTGTCCAGGTTGTTGTTGGTTGATCTGTGCCTTGTGGGTCACCATGATACTTGGTCTGTAAGTCTGAGCTTAGGACAAACTTCTGATAAAACCTGTAGATGTTCCATACTGCTGTTTTCTGCAAGGAGTCATCCAAACTGTTTTTCTCTGGTGAGACACACTGAAATAAACTTCACTTGACTTACCTTCGTAATGTTCTCACTATTTACAGTGTTTCTTACCGTAAAGCTTTAAAAAAATTTCATAAGTATGATGAGTGTAGATAGGCATTTATGTACATAAATGTATTTGACATGTATGCTAATGTAAATGGAGGGACAGTGTGCAATAAAAGATCAGATCGTGCTGCACATCCAGAAGAGTGTTTTATTTACTGTTGCACTCTATAGATCTTTAAGCTATTGCTGAGAGCTGAAAGAGTCCTGAGCCTGATTTAAACACCATCTAAGACTGCTGTAAATTTTGGCAATCTTTGCTCCATCCTCATCCTCCTCTTGGTGATATTTTTTAATAGCTTTCAATAATGAAGAGAATAACTATAATTAAAGTCATTACAGCTTTCTCTTCTCCATTCTCTGTCTGCAAACTTGATGAGGCTCAGAGGCTTTGTGGATTTATTTTTTTTTTAACTGTTGATGATTGCTTGTACCCTTGAGGTACGTGAGGCTTTGAATCTTTACACAGAACAAAATCTAGGGAATCCTGACCCTTGAAGTCTATTGTACATGAGATCTAGTGTAGGGTTTTCTACCTGGTAAGCTCAAGATCATGTGCAGACCCCTCACATGGTGTGTATGGGGGTGTGGGTGTCTTCCTGTCTGCATTGTGGTCATTCTGTCACTCCCAATCCTCCACCAGTTTTTGAGAGTCTCTTATCTCCGTCCTTTTTAGAAAAGGAATAAAAAAACCTTATGGCATGTGAGCAGTTTGAAATTTTCTTTAGAAGGTCCCTTAAAATGTTAGTTTAGGATTTCCCTCTTTAACCACATGCCAGTGCTACTGTTATTTCATATTTCACACTTGTCTTTTTGAGCTTTTTCAAATCTGAGTTACTTACACAGATCTTGAGTGATTGCTGTTTTACTAGCACGTGGATTTTTATGACACATTGAAGCAATAGGTATATGAATATATTAACAAGACAGGAATGAGGAACGTGTATGAGGGGGTGAAGAGACAAGCAGTGTATCTATACAGCCTTTTGTAGAGTCAAGTGGGCTCACTCTTCCCATCCCTAAAGCTTGCTTGGAGCCATGGACAAAAAAAGTAACATCTGTCTAAGAAGGTTTATGTAGACATATGCAGGAAGAGGAAGAAATGTGAGGACATGAATTCATGTTCTGGAGAATTAATAGTCCCAGGTAACTGAAGAAAACTTTCTGCTTTTCAGGCTTTGCCATCTGCCTTCACTGATGGCAGAACTTCAGTTAGTGTTACCTTCCTTCCTTCATAGGGAGGTTTGCTGACCCACATAAGGGATGAGGCTAAAAGGGCTGATGCTGAGCAGGCAGGTGCATTTTGACAGAAGCAGAACTGGACATTGTGCAGACAGTAAAGGTCTGAGGTACCTTAGGTGCATTTGCTAGTTGTGAGACTCATAATTCACATTTCTGTACAAAGGTAAAATGAAGTCTCTAGGGTTGTGTTAGTTTGGGATTTAGTACCATTCCAGTAGCTTGAAACAACAGAGCATAACCAAGGCATATGTGTGAGGCTGGTTCCTGTGCACCCACTCATCCAGCACTGATCTTGAAGAGGAAAATTAGTTCTAGAAAATCTTGGGGATCACCACTGTAACCTAAAAAATACTTCTTGCTGAATGAAATTTAATAAGATATACAAGGCTGGTGCTTTATGCTTTTGCGTGGCTGTCTTTCTATGCACTGATATTTATATGCAAGATCCCTGTTTGCTGCTGGTTTATGTTAACTCTCTGGATCTTCAGAATTTCATATAAGGAAGGAGCTGATCTAAAATAAAAGGGTTTTCCCATAGCATGGATGCAATTTTAGGGCTGTAAATTTTGCACATGCTTCTGGACTGTAATCAGAGATGGTTAGAGATGGCTGCAATGCAGTGCCACACTGCAGAACAAAGCCAGTTTTGTGGTAGGTGGGCAGCATCACTTACTATGTGAGGTAAGTGCAGCCTGCCCTATGCTGACCAGGTATTTCCACCTCATGTTGCTGCCCAAATTCGTGTCGTTGGTCCAGGTCTATGTGGGATCAGTGTGAGGTGGAAGGCTGCATTTGCCTGGGTGTGCGCCTGGTGAGCTGTCTGAACGAACGGGGGAATGAGATCTTTTTGAAACCAGCCATCATACCATAGCCTCATACTACTTGTTCATGGCAATGACAAGGGGTTATCTTACTGTTTACCCACACTGGCAGTTTGCTCAAAGTCCTTAGTGTTACTGCTTAGGCCACAGCACAAACACGGTGTGATGAGCTCCATTTTGATACCTGTTTATTAAGCCTTAGATTGGCTTTTTACCTAGCATGAGTCATTCAGAAGTACCACGAGATGGCACTGCACTAGCTCTGCTGCAGGCAACAACAAAAATCCTCTTCTGAAGGGAAAATCAATGCACATCCCTCACCAGGTAGTGGTGTTGATATACTGCGGGCATGGGTTAGGAAAGTCTTACTGCTTCAGAGCCAAGTGAAAGACTGTCCTCTTACTTTCTCTGGAAGCTGGTAATGAGTCTGCCCCCAGCAGGGCCGTGTCTGCTAGGTTGTTCTGCTGTGCCACAGGTGGAGGGTTTGCAGAGCGAATTTGAGAGGTGTCAAAGGTTGCTTTGAAGATTGGTTCATTGTACTGCTCGGACTTCACGCCATACTGACTGGAAAGAAGGTGCTCCTTTGCCCTGGCACTCTGTTTCTTACAAGTCTGCCCCTGCAACATACAGGCAGTACCTTCTTAGCAGATGTTTTGGCTTGCAAAATTGTCTGCAGTCACCTTTCGAAGGGGCTTTGTGCTCTCTTCTTTGTGTGCTTGTGGCCCTCCAATGATGATTTGGGTTGTTCCCTCCTTCCCTGCCCTTTTCTGACTGGCATCTTTAAATACTTCTTGTCTCTTCCAGTTCCTTTCTGCTTCTGGTATTAGTGGATTTCACTTTACAGTCCCCTTGACAGGAATCATAACAAGGAGTCCCAGAGTAGCTTTTGAGCCATGTTCTTTGCTTGACAGCACAGGACTTCAGTCTTTGTCCTCTTCCCAGGCAAAGCTGACTTTGCCAGTGGAGCAAACTGGGGACAATGCCCATTGCTGAATACGACTTTGGAGCACCACAAGTGTAACAGCAGAGCAGGGAGATGACCAAGTGGTGCCTGCCTGCTCTGCCATGTGTGTGCCCTGCCGTGCCATCTGTTAGCATTACCCAGGGCTAATCTGTTAAATATTCAGGCCATCTAATTGTATGGCTGTTATTAGTTCTGGGAAATGTAGGTCCCTTGATTTTTAGTACAGGTCAACTCCATTTTGCTGTTCTGAAACAAGTTTAAAGCTAAGAACAGACCTCCAGGTTCCTGGGGGACAAAAAGTTGAATTTGGGCTCACCCTTGTGAGATTAACAGAATTTTCTCCATTTCCTGCAAAGGATGTAAAGTCTGAGGTACAAAAGTTGGAGGATTTGCTCAGGGGCATCCAGAGAGCTAACACTGAAACTGTGAATCCTTTTTGGTCTTGTGCTCAGTCCCATAAGAGAAGTATTTCTTTAGTAGGTATACCACTCGTATTAAAAAATGACCTGCGCACACTCCACAGATGTTCACTGGTGAAAGCACTGACACGGATTAGGGCTGCCACGCTCATACTCTCAATTCAATAAAAATCTCCCCTTCTTTTTTGTCTTTTTTTTTTTCCTTTTTCCTATTCCTCCCCTGTGTTCCATCTCCCCATCTCTTTATGGTTCTTTTGTCTTTCTCCTCCTCCTTTGGTTTCCTTCTCCTCTTCCACTACATTTTTTCTCCCTTCCTGGAGATGGTCACCCCTGGGCCATGGTCAGTGGAGCATCTCCCAGCCTGACTCACTTTGCAAGCAGCTGCTTTCTCCTATTTTCCCACACCCTTTTCCCATTTTGTACAGATGTACAAACCTTCAGCAGGACATAGCAGACAGGCCTCAAGCTGCCCTAGAGGAAAGCCGGGGTTCATGGGCTGCAGTGAAAGGGCAGGTACAGATGTAATGTTTTACCACTGATCTTTTGCTTCGAGAGAGGGAAGGAAGGAAGGAAGAGTGTTAAATCCCCCCTTCTTCATTTTGGCTCTCTGTACTCACCCAACTTTGGGCAGAGTGGATCCAGTTAGCCGAGCTGGTATGTTGTTGATAGTCACCATGTCCACAGGCTGCCCCTCCCAGCCTGTGCTTTTGTTTCCTGTGCCGTGATTAAGACACTGCATTCTGCTTCTCTTTGGTGACCGATAGAGAGTTTCTGTCGCATTTTGTGACCCGAGCTTTAAAGACCATAGGAGGCCTTTCTCCTTCTCAAAGTCAACTACAGGAAACAGAAAGGCAGATGAACCAACTGGGAAGGGGTTTTACTGGCTTAGAAATGGGCTGTAGGCCCTCCCAAGCATGCACCTTTCTGACATACTGAGAGCCTTCCAAGCCCATTGCAGTCTTCTTCCAACTTCTCTGCTTTAGATAAAGGCAGGGGAAGGCAAGAACCTCTCCCAGTTTATATGAACTCCTAGAATGAAACTAGGTATTTGTTATTTGTTTCACAGGCTTTTGTTTTGTTTTACAAACATCCAGGGACTGTGGATTTTGCCAAGTAGTGCACAGTGTGCCTGACCTTGTAACCTTCTCCTTGGATTTTTTCAACCACTTTGCCTTTGCACCCCTAAGTTGGACTCTGCATCCCTCAGCAAAAGAATGAGTGACAAAGATGCCCTTTTAACAGCTCCTTGTGCTGGACAAAAAAAAAAAGAAACAGCAACCTTCCAAAGATTTTAGGGGCTTTAGCTAGGAAGAGAATGACTTAACAGTGAAGAAAAATTCATGGTAAACATACTGCATAGTTCTCTTCGCTTGATTCCTACTGATGGTGAAATTACACCTAAGGAATGTTTTTCTCTTGGGTACATTTGCAGAGAGTACCGATAGTTAGCAGTCATATTGCCAAGGCAGTTTGCAAGCATTAATTAAGAAGTCCCAATGGAGAAGAGAAGCAAAAACTATTTCACAGCTAGGGAAACTGAGTCACATATAGTTTAGACATTTTGCACAATCTCATAGAAGAGATGAACTGTAGAGCTAGAAGAAGCAGCAATTAAAAGCTAATGGGATTGCATGGCTGATGCCAGCTCCTTTGTGATCACGACAAGATGACAGTAGATTCCTCATCTCTGGAATATGGCAAAAAACTTGGAGGAGCTTCTGGAAAAGTTGTCTATCTTTCTACCATTTCTTGCCTTTTCATTTCTCACAGCAAGCTCTGTCTGCCTACATATCTGTTTCTCAAGGAGGAATTGCTTCACAGCACTATTTGGCCAGGCTCAATGAGAGCAGCTAATAGATGTTTTCTAATAGATTCCTTGTAGTCCAGGTGCAGTTTGTTGGATTTATTCTGTTTTAATATGTTGCCCATTTATCTCCTGCACTGTGTAGTCTCCAATGTGGAGATACCTCCTGTTTGGCACTCTTTCACAATTTGTTACTTCTTGAGTCTGGTGGTTGGAATGTACCTGATAATCTGTGCTTGGCTTCAGTCCCACCCGGCACTATGTAGTACTTTGCAGAAGCAGCATTTCCCTCAAAGTTGGAGTGTTCCGAAATCCATATTGAATGAGGCTGTCAAGAGTCAGCCTGTCCAGAGCTGACCCATGGCAGAGGACAAGTAGGCAGCTGGCTGAGATGACAGCCAGCCTGGTTTCCTGGAGAAATGCTGAGGAGCATCTCCATCCTGCCCCTCCCTCTTTGCAATGCACTTAGGGAGCTCCTCCTGTCTTGCCATGCTTTATTCCAGCAAGAGCTCCTAGTCCTCTCTGTCACCAGGCTAGTCCCCTTCCTGGCAGGCTGCTCCACCAGCCCTAAAGTAGAGCAGCCCCTTTGCTTTAAGCAGCCACCCTGCAACCAGAGCCCAGGCTGTTTGGGCTGCCAAGGAAGGGATGGGGGAGTTGGGAGGGAACGACAACTGCTGTGAGATGTCACATCTCCTAATTGCAAAAAATCACAGACCCTCTACCTCTGCTCCTCCTCAACTCCTGTCGTGAGGGGAGCAGAAATGCTTGTTCTGTGGGGACCCTGACTCTCCTGATCCTATCCTTTCTCTGCCCTGTATTGTGCAAGAGTGGAGCTGATGGCCAGCCCTGCCCTGTCCCTCTCTTAAGCCCTTTCTAGCAGCAAGGAAAGCAGGTGAGAGTAAAAAGAGGGTTTTGTGGCGAAAAAGGTTGGAGAAGGAGACTTTATTGCAGAAGTGGGTTGGAAGTGACAGCTTAGGGGTCTCAGGATAGGCTAAGGGAAGTGTTCTATCCCAGAGAATGGGGATAGGAGGAGAGGGCCAAGGAGCAAGAGCAGACTGTAGAAATAAATAGGTTCCCTAAAGCTCGCTCCTTTCTTCTTTCTTGGCCCCTGTCTAGATCCACCGTATCCTGAAAGCCTTTGACTCATTCCTAGTCCTCTTTACCCCTCTGGCATTCACTGCTTCTTGCTCCCCAACCCAGAACCTGCTCTGTTGCTACTCAAAATTTAAATTTTATTTACAAAGCCAAGAACCTTTGAACAAACCCTGATCTTATTTATATCCAAATATTTTTCTTTCTATTCTGTATTGTGTGTCCTTGGTTCATATCACAAAACTGTGGTTTTTAGAAAGTTGTACTCATGGACTTGCTTCCTCTTCTAATTTCTGGGCCATGTGTAAGGTCTCTGGTGGGATAAAGCAAGGTCATAAGCAAACTGCTGTTTGGAAAAGATAAAGTTTATTTAAATCTCTGCCTTGGAAGTGCCTAAGGTTGTAATGCTGGGTATGCAAAACAGATTGAGACCAGAAAAGCTTCCTTCAGTTAGTTTAAGGCCTGAAAAAGTCAGTTTCCTGCATTGCAAGCAAAATGCAGGTATTCGGAAAGAAAGAAGTATTAAGAATTTGAAAAGTAGTAAAGACCCAAATCCCATGCTTTAGCACAGATGCTTCTTGTTGCCACCTGGTCAAGTTTTGCAGCAGAAAATGTAATATCTGTTATCTTAGGTGACACTAAACTCTTGACTTCTCTCTCTCTGATCTCTCCTGATACCAGCAGCGTTGAGGTAAATGTTCAATGGATGTTACTATCTATTTCCTGTGCAGTGCTGCTTTTTAACTGTCCTACTAACCTTTTGGGACAACTGGCAATTCACGTAAATTAGAAGAGGGTTCAAGCTTACCTCTGATAGCCTGGAGCAGTTGTGAAAATATGAGAAATGTAAGTTCTGATCTTCTCTAAGGACACTGGTGCATATGCAGAGTTCAGACTGTGTCAGGACCAAGTACATGATCCGTTGGGCCAGTAGCATATTAGCTGCTTTATGTAACTGAATGGAGAAGGATTCAGAATCTTTAAAAAATATCTTGCTTTCCTTCAAATGCTATATAGCTCTGATATTAGAAAGTATGTTAATAAGCAAGCAGCCTCCTTTGCGCACCTGAACCCAAATATCATAAACACAAATTGCCAAACTTTTAAATAGTCCAATTACAATCTCTTGTACTAATGTCTCTTACGATTTTCCTGGCTTTAGATTTGTGATAAATAACATTTCATGGTTTTTCAAGTCATTATAATATCTTCCAGAAAATATCCAGACTTTACATATAACAGTGGGAAAATAACTTGAAAAATGCAAATGAATTTTAAAAAATAGTCTTTTCATAGTTCATAAAGCGGTAAAAGAAGAGCTCAAACCCAAATTGGCTGTCCCTTTATAGGTCACCTGCAGGGTTGCTGAGCTGTGATGCAAGGTATCTCTTCCCACTTCGTAAGAACAATGTGTTTATTGCATGAGTAGAATACAATTTATGAGGTCCTTAGCTCTTTATTTCCTGGGGCTTGAGTTGAGTTGGGTCATATTTGTTCCCCAGTTTCACACCCTTGGTTTTTTTAAAGGAAGACACCAATCTTCCTATCTGTGAAGAAAATATGAAAATGAGTCACTTGAGTCTGCAGACAGTCTGAAACCATAGCTTGTGGAGAATGCAGGGTCTGTCTTGGTAGCATGCAAGTCTGGTGCCTGGTTACTACAATTTCAGTAGCAACATCATGAACTGCTGCACTGCTGATCAGCATGTAGTAAAGGGATAAACCTATTACAAACAGATGCTTTCTTGTCTTTGTTATCTTTTTTCTTCTGCAATGAGGACTGTAAGTTGTTTATTTGGACTGCTATATCAGGATCACCTGGCACCTCAGAGGAATTTTCCTACAAACAGACCAGTTTTAAATATTCCTTAATTTTGGTCCCATCTCTGAAGCTCTCCCAAGAGATGCCTGACAGAACATGTATGAAAGCAGTTTAAGCAGCTGCAGAATTTGTGGCTAATGCTTTGCTTTGTTGTCTTAAGTACATTAGTACGTAGTCCCAAGTTAGATTAGTATTGTACTTTGAGTGATGCTTTAGAAAATACCACTACTGCTTTGCTTTGTTGTCTTAAGTACATTAGTACGTAGTCCCAAGTTAGATTAGTATTGTACTTTGAATGCTTTAGAAAATATCACTGCTTGCTTGTCCCAAGTTCAGCCCTTGATATCCATGTTTTGTGGATAAATAAATGTTTCATTGTCACTTAGCAATGTTACTATTGCTTAAGTCAAAATGTCTTTGTTGTATGATTTTCCAAGATTTTAAATATTTTATAAAGCATTTAATTTCTTTTTTATTGGTACGTAAATAAAGAGACAGTAACACTTAAAAAAATTAAATAGTAATTCTGTTTAAGAATCAAGTCTTTCAGTATAAACTAGTAATTTCTGGAAGTGACTTTGATGCACCTGTAATGGCTTTGAAATTGTTACAAGAAAAAAGTCTGATAGTGAAAGCCCATTTTATAAAAGAACTATTAGCCTGATGTCTTTCTTTTGGTCAAAAGAAAGGATTTGTGGGTGATAATGGCTTTCAAAAATATATGCCTTGCCTTTCTTACATCAGCTTCTGGTTTAGAGAATTGAATTAGGTTTTCAGATACTGGCAATTTGCTGAACGTTTTGCTGTTCTTCATCCTCGAAAAGTGCCTGTTACACTAGGAAGTGTCAAAATCTATAGATTCTATTTATTGTCTCTTATAGAGCACTCATCACTGTGATATTCATGGAATGTACAAAGATTAAAAAACAGCAAGAATGATATCGTGGGGGAGTTGGTGTGACTTGTTATGCTGGGCATGCTACAGCATAAAGCACTGGATAACTGGGATGGAGAATGGACACAGGTAATCAGAAAAATTCTTTTCAGGAAGATATAAAACATAGCTACTTAAAACTAAGCAACTGAGTAACCACACCAGAAATAGGGAAATATACGTGCTGTGGCTTATAACTGTACCCTCATGTTTTAATTCCTCTGCCCCTACTTCAGATGTCCTGGGTGGGTATCCCCACCTGTTTTGCAGAAGTGAGCATGGCAAAGCTGGATCCTCTCCCCTGCTGTGACACTTCTCCTTTGAGCGAGGGAAGTACCAGTATCATCTGCAACATGGAGAAAAAGGGTTTATTTTATTGCTTGGAGGAGTAACGACCTGGCTGACCCCAGCTGTGCCACATTCTTCCTCCTGTGCAGGGGCTGGAGGCTGTCCGTGTGATCCCCGAAGCTGAGAGCAGGGGTAGCCACACATCTCCCAGTTGGTGCTCATTGCACTGTCTGCAGACACAGGTGACTGTCAAGCACCTCAATTTTGGGTATGGACTTACTGGTTTCTTTGCAAGTTTGGAGGCATTAGTATTTTCTGTTTCTTACAAGCCAAAGTGTATCTTCTCCTGACATGATATGATCAGGAGAGGATTTCCTGGGGAAGAGATGGGCAGTGGTCATCTCCCCAAGTGGCTTCTTCACTGAGATGGAGTCCCAGTGCTGGGAAATGGTGCAGAGCTGTGCTTTAATCTAGGCATAGTAAAAAGTCCTGCCATTTTTAAATAGACCTTCATGAAACATTTCTTTTATAACTTGTTCTTGTCAGTGACGTTTTGGTACAGGAAATGGAAAACACCTTTCTTTTTTTTTTTAACAAGCAAGTTCAAACACAGTTTCTGATAAGACAATGGTCACAGCACTAATGAGTGGAAGGTCTGCAGTCCACACTGGGTCTGGAGCACAGGGTCAGCAGCCCAAGGCACAGCTTCAGCTTTTGAGCCCAAAGCAAGGTTCTCCCCTCTGCTGGCTGGCTCATGCCAAGGCTCCAGCTGTCCATAAGATCAGGATCCAGCTTTTCAGTCACCAAATCTGCCTGCTGTGCTGCAGCAACCTGCAGTCTTGCCCTTGGCATTTGACTGTCAGCTCTTTTTTTTGGGAAAAAAAAATTTAAAAAAGATGACCTGGTGAACAAAATAAGTTTAGTAGCATCATATATGGGTAGAAATTCCTGCAAGCATTGCTTTATAAATTGGAAGTTGCTATTTTTTTCCTTTTTCCCCAATAAATTTTGAAAAAAACTTAATTTCTAAATGAAAATTTCATTTTAAAACAGCTTCTTTACGTCTATTTTGGAATGGTTTCAAATGTTGATGTTATAATCACTAGTAAAACTAAAATGTAAACTTCCTCTAGTTTTAACAGAACATCAATTTTTGTGTACATTTGCAACTTTGTATCACAGGTTGCCACATATTTACCCTTCATGGAGCTGTGTCTAGTGCTTGAAGTTCCTTCCAGTTTAATATTTCTAAGATGAAAATAACGATGACACTGATGTTATCTGGATGGGTGGTAAAGATCCTGAATGTTAGGATCCTTTAAAATGGTTCTCTTAGGATCCTTTTTAGTTCACACATCCTATTTTATTCCTACTGGAGAGCAGTAGCCCAGCATGCTCTAGAAATACCGACAGTGAAACAGTTAAGAAAAACCAATAAATTCCCAGTACAGTGGAAGAGTCCCCTGAAATAATGTCTGCTTGACACAGTTTCTGACCTTATGCCTTTGCTTTCCCTCCTCCTCACCCTTCCTCCTCCTCAGTCCAGTTTTTTATTAAGATGTGGGAACTGGATCAATGGACAGAGGGCAGGTGACTCCTTAGGTCCCATAGTCCTGGGTGGAATTGACTGCGATGATGAAGTGGACCCTTACTTTGTATTAAAGGCTGATGCTAATCCCTCTTCCCCATTAAGAAACTGCCACCAGAAAGCAAACTTATTTCCTTGTGTTTTGACAGAAGATGAACAATTGCTTTTGCAGAAGCAATTTGGGAGAGCGTAAAAGCTGTCAGCACAACTAGAGGTGTCTTTCAGCATGCGCGTTCACACACAGAAGCTTTGTCTTTTGAAGATATCAGCTTTTCCCTGACTCTGTGTCCATGTGGTCTCACGTGTGTGAAAGGATGGGCACATACAGGACTCCAGGAGTGCCTGCAGGTCGCTACCCAGACTCCATTTTTTTTTGATAGTTCTAGATGTGAGAGGTTTCTCAGTGGCTGACAGCAGACTTGTATTCTTCAGGGAAAATGACTGGGGGATAAATTCCGATCCCTTACTGCATTGTGCCATGTGTGATCATCAGTATTTCTGCCAAAGGGACTTCAGAGTGCCACCGTTTTGGTCTGGTGGCATGCTGCAGTTACTGCATGCCCGTGCGAGTGGCTCCACATGGTGCCAGGGCATAGTCTGGTTATCTTTTTAAACAAACTGCTTTAGCATTTTATTATGCAAGAAAGAGCTCCACAAGACTCCACAAGAAATCAACCATGAAAAATAGAGTTTGGACATGGCTGCAGTGAACGTTGCTCTGCAGCCGACAGAGCTGCTGAGTAATGCAGATTACTCTTTTCTTCCCCCTTCAATAGTGAGTAAGAGCCACCACCAGCTGGGTCCATTGGTTCAGCTTGATTTTCCTTTTGTCTTGTGGTCCTTGCAGAGGTACAGGACTTTTCTTGTGTGGTTTAAGAGGCCAGAGGTGGTCCTTTCCCTCTCTTGTTGCTGTAGGTGATGTTGTAGCTGTTCTGTGCCTTCACTTGGCACAAGGAGGTCCTCAATGAGTGGTTGTGCACAAGGTAAGGCAGGTGTGTACTTGAACAATAGGTGAAGGCTTGTGGGGTACTGGAGGTGTGTTTTGAGGTGCATGAGTGTCCAAGGTGAGCTGTGTTTACACTGGAGTTGGTATATTTGTGGCAGCAGACAGGGATGGGTTATATGATTGATCGAGGCTAAACACATGGAAGATGAAGGATGTGGTCCTGTTTTTTCATAACTCTTGGAGTCAGGGGACTTGGATCCCATCCTCTGTGACCATAACCTGGTAGCACAACATATTTGTGACTCACTTGTCCTGTTGATAAAAAGGGACTGCAGCTTTTCGCTGTGTTGTGCTGATACTAAGAGGCTGAACCCTTGTTATTATTTGCAAATGATTTTAAGATCATAGGGTGAAAGCTATTATGTAAATATAAAATATATTATGATGTTTTGTTGCAAAATGCACAAAAAATAATTTTAATTATATGTTATTTGAGCAATCAGTTTCTTGTAGGAATACAAATAAAGATCACAGCCTTTCACATCATTTGAAAGAGGCAGTTGGTAGCAGCATGGCAGAAAAATGCCTTAGAAAAATTCAAACACAGTCATCTCCACAGAAACTACTTCAGGTTTTGTCCTTTTATCTTTCCTTTTCAATTCAGGGTTTCTTCCCCACGTGCCCTGCAGATAGCATCCCTGCCTGGAGAGATGACCCTCTTCCCAATATCCAAATCTTCTTATTCTCCTATCACTGGGTGTATATTAAGGAGTGGGTGATAGGTAGAAGGATATTGTTTGACAGCTAATATCGTAAATGCTGTCTAATATGGTTTGTATATGGGAACAGTAATAGCTACTGCTGCTGTGGCTTTGTTGCTGCAGGGAAAATGCAATAAACAGGAATTTCAGAGGAAGATCTGGCGATGAAGAAAGGTCCTGGGATTTAATTTGTTCCTATGGTTAAATGTTAAATCTCCCTTCTCATGTAACTGGAATAAAATATAGATCTAAACAGATTCTGGAACACTATGGATGTACCACACAAAGGCAATATACATACCTGGTCCCATTAAAATTTATCTATATGATGCTCTGTGTAAAACAATGACATTATGTTTCATTATAACTTCCATTTCAAGATCTCAAAGCACTCTCCAAAGACTAGTTGCTCATCTTTATGCTGCCCTGTGGTAAGTTAGCATTATTGTTCTCCTTTAGCAGGTGAAGAAGGTGGGATGCTACATAACCACATTGTAAGCCAGTAGCAAAGCTGGGAAGAATGTACACTTCTGACCTTGCTTGCTTTATCCACTAGGCTCTACTCTTTCCTTGCAACCTCAGCAGGGTCTGTCAGTGTACATCATTTATTGGTTCCCTTGCTCAAAGCTCCACATTTTCCTCTGTTGCTCTTCCCTTTTGTCAAGGCACTCAAGCATGCCAAAGACTGCAGAGCACCTATTAAAGAATAAGACTGTAAGGGGATAAGATGTAGCTTCTTGGCTTAATTAAAATAAAGGAATGCATTTAATGTGTGCCCTGGCAGTAGAAGAAGAAATCAAGATAGTGCTCTCCCTCCTTTGCATGCACAGGCTGTGTCCCTGGAGATCCCTGGAGGAAGCTGCTGCCTGACTTCCTAACAGGTGTGGTAACAGAACATAAAAGCAGTATTTTACTATAATTTCTCTTCCAGAATCACTGAGGAATATTTGATTAGCTAGAAAGTTGGCATGATGTGGCCTGGAGATGATGTGGGTGTGCTCTTTTTCAGCCTGTCCATTGCTGCGTGTCTGAAGGCAGGTGGAATGGACAGGGGGGTTTCTCAGCTGGTTAAGTGCTCTGTGCGCTTACCATGTGCTGTCTCATTTTCCCCAAGGAGACTTGTTTTTTTGGGCAGTGCCAAGATGCTTCTGCATGCTTTTCAGTGAAGCATTGTTGAGGGTGATGCAAAGGGCTGTTCCTTAAGCTTTGACACTGTTCTGACTGAGACAGGTCTTGAGGTACTTTTCTACCTGAGACTGTCAATGGCTTGGCCTGTTCCTGCTGGAATGAACTGTGGTATTTGCACGTTTAAGGACAGTTCACAAGTTGAACTCTAGGGTTTTCTGCCAGAATTTAATCTTCTGCCAGAACTTAATCTTCCACTCCTTAACCCTGAATGTTACCTGTGTATTGTTTAGTCTTTCCATAGTCTCTTAATATGACCTGTATCGTATCCTCAGTCCTGAATCTCTCTCTGTAATCTGGTAGGCACAACATCTGATTGCCTTCTCCACTTTCTTGAATCCAGCCAGTCATTCTAAAAATCTCACAAACATTTCTGTTTGATCAAATGCATATGTTTTAATAAACAAATCGTTCAGCATCTCTGATCTTCTCCCTTGCTGAGGTTCTCCTGAAGACAACCTGCATTATCTCTGTGTGATTATATCCTGCTCCTTCTGTGGGTACCTGAGATTTGGCTCTTTAGGACTCTATTTCCAGCGGGATGTGAAGTCAGTACAATAAGAGGAGTTTTGGCATAACCTAATTTCTATCTAAGATAATTAAACAAAAATATGTTTCTCTGACTAGAGTGAAACAAATTACAATTGGAGTTTTCACAGCTTCTTCATCAGAAGTCCCCAAAGTTTTTCCATCTGATGAGGTCTGGGCTCAAGGAGACCCATCCACAGTCTCCACTCAGGGTTTCTCTTGCGGGGACTTCTGCTGCTTTCTATCTCTAGTACACCATCTGGACACCAGTTCATCTCTTGTCTTGCAACATTTGAACCTGGGAAACCCTTCAGTGGAGACAGCTGTGATCTGGCCAGTCTCCTGCTCTTGCTGATGCAGTCCCTTCTGTTGAGTTTTTTTTTTTTGTTTAATTTCACTCTGTGAAAAGGCTTGACTGCCACTGCTGACAAGTCTGAAAGATCAGCACCATCATTCTTAGCATTGTGGCTGATAATTTTCAGATTGTACCCAGACCACCCTTGGGTCATTTGCTCCTTCCTGTGGTTGAACTGAAGAGTGTTTAATTCAGCAGTGCTGAGTGTGCCTACAGAAGGTTCTGCACCTGCACCTCTTATGCCTACTCCAAATTTTTGTTCATCCTAGTGTGTAACTTTATCTCAGTGAATGATTATGGACACAGAAGGGTTAACAAGATGTGGGCTTAATCAGTGCATACATGAGATACTGAGGCCCAGATGGTGTGCCTAATTACTCTGGCCATCTCTGGCACCATCCTGCTCCAGAGGGAATTAAATGAGAAATGGTGTGTCAGAGACTGTTCCTTTCCAATCTCCCCAGAGCACTTCAGTGGTGCAAGCTCTGCAACACATTAGGCCTAGCTCAAATATCCCCAAGAAAAAGTGGCTTTGGGGTGGTGGCCACCCTTGAGGTTCCCAGCAGGGCTTTTACACGCTCCACATGCCATCAGGGCTGCACCAGGAGTGCCTCGTTACAAGTGAGTCCAGGACACCATTTTCTTTGCAGAAGCAGTCAAATTCTGATAGTGAGCATGGCTATAATGCTTAGAGCTCCTAGAGACTCAAATGCATGATGAGAGATTGCCTTATGAGTTTTACTGTTAATCCAGTCTCCCTGCTGCTCACTATCATATACATGAAAACACGCTATCTTGGTGGCTTGCTTGGCAACATACCTTCTCCCGACAGAACTTACAGGGCTGATCCCTGTTTGTTTTCAGGAGAGAAAAGCCAAACCACATCCACAGGACAGGCAGTATCTCTTTTTTGCTTCTGCACGTGTCTCTGCAGAGCGAGGCTGACCATCAGAAGCACACAGATGACCCCATGGCAAGACGTGAGCTGACCCCAGATGATGCAGCTCAGCCTTTCCCGAGGAGTTATGGCCTGGCTGCAGTGGTTGAGTCCCCAGTTGGATTTGCTCTTGCCTGTGGCACCAGGTCTGGTAACCAGCTGTTAGGAGGAAGCTGGCTGTTTCTCTTCACTTAGCAGAGCAGTGGCCAACACGCATATGCCTTGATGTACTTCCCACATTCCCTCTTCCTGTAACCACCTGGACTTTTAAGCGATAGAAATGCTAAAGAATGAACATTTTTAGCAGGGGTTGGTGCAGTTAGAATTGCACTTAAGATTATCAAGTTACTTTAAATTTTAAAGTCCTGTTTTAAGACTGAACCTGGGAGGCATTTTGCATTTGGCAAAGGTTTGTCATACTTGATTTCGGTTCTGAAAAGAAAGCTCTTTCCCTGTTACTTTTTTTCTTTTCTCCCATCTTTTCAAATAAGAACAAAATTATTCCTGAGAGAAATAAAAGGGGAGGATGGGAAGAGTCTTTCAGGTGGTGGTGGGTTTTTTTAGCTCTTTTTTTAGCAGTAATGTCAGATGTTTGAAGTTTAAGTTGGAAATGTTTGTCACTGAAGGGTGATGTGTGGCCTTTTTCCAGAGGAAATTTGGTTTGATTTTACCACACTATTAGCACTGAAAATTACATACTGAACCTACACTGTAGAGTGTTTTTCCTGGGCTTAAGTGTGCATCTCAGGAACGAGGCGCTGTATGTGAGCGAATAACTTCACTCTGTAGTCAACTGGGTAGGCCTCGAAAGAGCTTTAAAAGCACAGGCTGCTTTTCACATGGCTTGAAGAACTTAAGGTAAGAAAAGCGTGTCCCATAGTGCTTGCTGTTTCACCATTGAAAACGCCTCTGTTGCCTGGGGAAATGCACTCAGCTCTAGAAGTCGAGAGGGCATCAATTCTATTTCCAGGCCTGTGTTTCATATTTGTGTTTGCTTCACAACTCTTATTTAGTGTGCCTGGCTGGTGCTGAGCCGATTGGAATTTGAGAGCTGTGGTTCGTTATGGAAATAGTCACCACTGGGGAACAGCACGTGGCTCTGATCCAACGGCGACTGATTTTTATTTTAAGGGGTTTTGAAAATCCCACACCACTGCTGAATGTGTGGAGCAGAGGTTTTAGTAGGCACAGTAACACAGCCCCTGAGGATGGCTGAGCTCCACAAAAGTGCCTTGACTGAGGTCAGGTGCAGACTGAAGTCCCTGCTCTCCTTCGAAGTGCCACTAATGAGCCTGCACACATTTTTCAAACAAAATTTGGTGAGAGATAGCACCATTCCGGTGTTCAGCAAATTAGCTTCTGTATTTCTGGGAGCTTTATATCCCTGTGGATTTCAGATTATCTCTTTTGATATTCTGCTGCTTTCTCTTAATGCGAGCAGTTATAAACACTGTAAGAAAGTAAATGGAGAAACACGTATTGCATTTGAGTTTGAATACATATGTTGTCTTGAGACATGCACACACTCATTGTACCTCTGGTCTGAACACTGACACTTGGCAGTGGGCATGCGCCACCCCGAAAGCATTACCATTTATTACAAGAACATGAGAGGGAAAGCTTCTTGATGGGATTGCATGAGCTGTTTGGCTGGTCTCGGGCAATAATGGGGAAGGGAGACGTGTGTTGCTTCTGGTGGCTTTGTCCTCTGTAGATTAGTCAGCTGGAACCACCTGCACCCTGAGCAGGACAGGCAGGAGGGCTGAGAGAGGCATGGTAAAGCCGACAGCCTCCCTCCCTGGCAGACGGAGCCTGGGGGCACTTTGCAGCCAGCCCTGGAAGGCAATAGTCATGAGAGGGATAATGGCTTGTTTCGGGTTAATAGATCCTGACAGCCTAATTTCCCCTGGTGAAAATAAAAGGGAATAAATCTTACAAATACTGTAAAATCAATAGCTAGCAGTGAAGGGGCTGACAACAAGACCCTATATCCACAGCACATTTTTTTCATGAATTGTTCATTTCACATTGCAAGTGGGTGTGTTCCCTGTGGCTTTGCTAGAGCCAGGTAATCCTCCATTTTTTTCTGTCATGCCCATCTCTTCAGTGCCTTTGTTTTACCTGCTTGTCTTTGAGTAAGGAATCTTAAGCCTTGAGCTTAAGGTGAACGCTGCCTTGCCCAGGGAAGACCCACAGCACTCTTGCTTCTCAGGGGACCTTAGAGCCTGCTCTTCCCTCTTCTCATAGGCATGTACAGCTGATCTGGTTACAGTTCTTTATTTGTAAACAGTTAGATAACCGTATCCTGACCCTCCGAAATAACCCAGCCACAGGATCCTTTGCTCACTGCTCCATAGCTGTCCTCCCTAGAGGAACACCACAACCCATTATGTTAGTGACCTGAAATATTGACAGAGTTAACGTTGCACTTCTTTGCCTTCCCAAGGTCAGAGTTTAAGATTTGTGCACTGAGCAGCCAGAAGCTTCACCAGATAAATCTCCGAGTCCGCTGAGGACAGTCTGCAGTGAGTGTGGATTGGCAGCATTACAGAAATAGAAGATCATGAAATAGGAAGTAGTTAAACATTTAGTATGTATGCCTAAATGAATTCTGGGGAGAGCACCACTGCACTGGCACTCACCTGCAAGCTGTTGGACTGGGGTGAAGCAGGGGATGGGATTTTCCTGTTGATGCATTCTGTTGGTAAGTGGTGGGAGCCTGATGAGAAGGGATGCTGGATCCTTGCTGATAACATGCTTCGCAAGCAGAGGCACGAACTTCTTCTGCACAGAACAAGCCTGAGGGTGACCTCAAGCCCCAGGCTTGAAGAATGCCTGGCTCCTTGGGCCAACATGAGTGTTGACTGAGCAGTCTTCCCAAAGGAATGTACATGCAAGCTTGAGGAGTGTGGTGGGTTTACCTTGGCTGGGCGCCAGGTGCCCACCAAGCCCTTCTATCACTTCCCCCCCCCCCCCCCCACCCCTACCCACGGAGAGCGGGGGGGGAGATAAAGAGGANGATGGAAAAAACCCATGGGTTATGATAAAAAGCAGTCTTAATAAACAGCAGAAAAAGCAAGGCTGTGTGCATGCAAAGCAAAAGCAAACAGAGCTGTTATTCTCTGCTTCCCATCCGCAGGGAGCGTCGGGCCTGTCCCGGGAAGCAGGGCTCCAGAATGCGTAGTGGTTGCTCAGAGGACAAGCATCATCCCAACAAATGCCCCCTGTTCTCCTGCCCTCTCCCTGTATAGTTGAGCTGACGTCATATGGTATGGGATATCCTATTGGTCAGCTTGGGTCGGCTGTCCAGGTTGTATCCTCTCCCAGATGTTCCCCCCCCTGCCTTTAGTGCTGTGTGAGCACTGATAGTCATAACACGGGTGTGTTATCAACACCCTCTAGCTCCTAGTACTGCAGCATGAGGGCTGTATAGGGAAAATCAGCTCAGCTATACCCACTACAAGGAGGAAGAGGACTTGGGCTGGAGTGAGTGTGTTCTTGCTACTTGATTCCCTGTGAACGAATATCAGTGGAAGGAATGGTCTCTGTTCAATACTCTTGTGGACCCTATTTTAAAGCCAGGATGGGGGAACTACACACTTCAGTTTTCAAATACCAAAGATTATTTAGCTTGATAAAACCTGTAGTAACAAGCCACTTTCCTCTCAGAGATAAAAATCACACAACAAGGATTTAAGAGAAGCCTGTGTGAGTGGTCGATCCAACCTCTCAATTTATAGGGCTTTGACTATCTTGTCAAGGTATTTGCCTTTGAGCTTTTGTTTGAAATTATGTACGTCATTAAAAGGAAAGAAAATTCCCGCTTTCTTTGTTTCCTGGTTGCAGACATTCTTGGGCAGAGCCAAGTGAACTTTTTTCCTCAGCCTGTCCCAGCTTCCCACTTCTTTCTTCCTGTTTAAGGAGACTTGGAGATAACTTGTGTGTCTTATGTCAGGACATTGTCCAGGTGAGGGCACTGTCCTGGGTCTCAAACTCCTGTCTCTGAAACCCTTCCTCTGTGATGTTGAACTTGTTATCTCTTGGCTCCAGTTTTTCCTCTGTCAGATAGCTCCTTCCTTCCACTTCCCTTTTCTGTCTCTTCGTCATGTAGTTTTCAGACTTTTCCTCACTCTCTGTGTGCCAGCATGGTGCCCATTCAGTGCTATCCTTTCCATCGCTGGCATTTCAGTTATTACACATAGAACAAAAACACTTCTGGGAGAAGTCTGTGAGGATTTCTTCACTGATGGTTGAGGTTGCCATTGAAATTTTCTCTCCCTTCAAGGCGTGTTCTGTTATACCCTCTCCCTCTCTGTGTATTTGCCATTTATAGTGCTGATGCCTTTTTCCTCTCTTTTGTTGCTATCCAGAGGCTGATGTGAGACACTTTGCATAAAGTAATTTGAACTGAAGCGTATTTTTAAGAAGCAGACATAAGAATCTGGTTGTTGTATCATGCAAGCAGTGGCTAAAAAGGCTTCCAGAAAGGGCTGTCCATTCTACTATTTACTGTGGGCTCTTTTTCTCCTCAAAACAAGAGAGAATGTCCATCCCCTCTCTCCCACCAAGAATTCTGCTGATTTCAAGCGATACCAAATGCAGAGTAACATTAATGAATTTATGCGCAGAAGCCTAATTTCAGTTGTACAGGTAGTTATGTTTCCTTGTAACACTTTTTTTGGTGAAAAAATCAAGAAATTGATGCATTAGAGTCCTACCTCTCCATTGTGAAAGGTAAACAAAAATCAACATTCTGCAGGCCATCTGTGTTTACAGAGAAGGGGCTAATATCAGGCTGGGGAGAGAATCCCCTAGTGACTCCTATTCATAGTACATATTTTCCTCTGTCAGAGTAGCTAATGAAATAATCATAATATTTAATAATAATGATAATAATCATTGGTTCACATGTATGATTTTTTCTAGTCAAAGATTATAGTGCTCCCTTCTTGCTGGTGTATTTGCATTTTGAAGATACATAAACTTAGGACAGTAAAAAGCTTTTCAAAAGTCACCCAGCAAATAATCAGTGCAAACCCTGTCAAATGGGATCACTAGTGATGTACTTCAGTGGTTACAGTGATGGTTTTGTGGAGGAAAGGTCTACTGAGCAGGAAAATGAATCTGTGGTCATGAAGGCACAGAAAGACTTAGGGTCCCTGGGAGAGCTGGAGCCTCTTTGTGCTGTACAGACTGTGGGAAGTGTTATCCTTGTGCAAAGTGATTTTTCATGTCAGTTGATGTGGTTGAAGGAAAAATAGAGGCCCACAAGTGGAAGTGGACTTTTGACTTCCCACATCTCTGTAAAATATATATGCAGGTGAACGCTGAGTGTGCACAGCTGATGATAGTCCATGAGTTGTGTCCCACAGAGGAAGCCTTCCTGGGCACATCAGGCCTTGAGACATGGAGAGAGAGCTGAGGTAGGTGCTTTTGGCAAATGTGGCACTGAACCCTCCCTCCTGCTTCGGGACCCTGTTCCCCAGACACAGCAGGCTGGCACGTCAGGAGGTGGCTGGTAAGCTGTAGCTTGTATAAGGGGTCAAGAGGCAGAAGAGAGGCCATGACTATGCTGCAAATGTGTGGGATGCAGGTGCTGTGAAGCAACAGCCTTGGGGGGAATGGGAGAGTGCTAGTCTAACACTTGCTCTGTGAAACTTGGCAGATGTGTTAAAGTCATTTGTCTTGAGTCATTCGGCGGGTCAGTGGCAGAGCCAGAAATAGAATTCAGGTCTCCTGAATGCTGGGGCCACCACCATATCTTCAAAACCATATTGCCTCTCCAAAGTTATTTCAAAAGTATGCAAAGTGCCAAGTGATCTTGTACTTTTCTACCCTGCCAGCTCTTTGACGTGTCCAGGCAGGTGCTCTTTGATCATGGCCGCATATTGAAAATCTGTGACAGGTCAGTTTTTGCACAAGACTTAAAAATGAGTTTTTCATGTGGTGAGGATCTTTTGCTACTGTAGACAGAGGCAGGACTGTGACGCTAGAGATAAAATGAGTTGGCTCTTTACACTGCAGCTTTCAAGGTGACCTTCACATTAAAAGCCCATCTTGAACATAAATCAGGAAGTCTTACGTACTTATTTGTTTATGATTTAGGAAATGCAGTTCGAATATGTGGTGTTTTACAGGCACCTAAGAAAAAACCTCTAGGAAGCTTCTGCATGTGTTCTGACTCGTACACTATGCTACATAACAATATAAAATCATGCAGACCTGGCTGCTGTGGAAATCAAGCCTGGGAGGATTTGCAAAGCAAGAGCCTGAGCGAAGTCCCATTAAGACAATCTTCTGGGGTTTCAATCAGACCCTGCATGTGTTTTTCCCTCTCCTTACTCTGATGCTGGTTTCTAACTGCAGACTGGAGTCTCACCATGCATCTCCAGTGATGTGTTTAGGCTACATGCTAACCATGTTCCTCTACCAAGGACACTGCCTTCATAGAAGGGCTTTTGACACTTTTCTATACAGCATCTTTCATTTTCAGGCCTCCTATACATTCTCAAGGAAGCCTAACTGCAGTCACTACTAGGTATGGCGTGAATAACCACGGTTGCAATTTAAAGGGTCTTGTAGCTTTGTGATTTCAATGTGACTGCAACAGTGAAGAGCAGGCATTGTGGTACCTCAAGCATTACAGGCAGAACACTATGGAAAGTGTTGATTTTTCTTTCAGCACTGAACGTTGTGCTCAGCAACCTTTTCACATCAGCTGTGAGGTTTTCAGTGATGCTTATCGACCACATCCATGGTGAGGTGGCAGAGGCTGAGCAGAGCCTGCAGGCAAGCTGCAGAGCCTGAACTCTGCTGCTGTGCTACAGTCACATCTGGAGCTGGTAGCGATAGGGCAAAACCTGGCCTTTCCAGTGCTGCTGCTGCATCCTGTGCAGCCAGGAAATATTCATCATTCAAAGAGGACTTATTATTGCTGTTTCTGAATCCCCTCAGAACCTGGGTGAGGGTTTTTGCCTTTTGAATAGGTATGAGTCTGTTATTATTTTTTATAAAAGAAGGATAAGCTTGGGGCTGCAATCAAAGTAACTATAAAGAAATCCTAAAATGCCAAGCGAAGTTGAAACAAAAGCTTTGGGAGGAGACCTCTGTTCTGGTGCTCTCAAGCCACTGCATTCTTCTGAGTGGAAGTTCATATTTCATTGACTTGATGGCTTGAAACCACTCTTTTACATTTTAAATGAATATTTCTCTTGATTTGGCATTTATTGAGCATTTAATATTTAAACACACTTAATAAATCCTGAAATGAAACCACTGTCATACAAACATGGGACTTCTCCTAGTCTCAGCAAAGGCAGGCATCAGCAGTAAAAAAATTAAAAGCCCAAAGCAGGGACAGCGTCAGTATAAAAAACATCATTCCTTTCTCAGTAGATGCGTTGTGGGTTTGTCTCCACACTGGCAGCAGCAGGGCAAAGGCTCCTCTGGGAATGTAGAGCTGCACTGGGCTCTGGTGTCAGCGGGCTGCCTACAGCCCTTGTGACACCACCCCCTTTACTACGGCAGTAAGGCCAGGCAGCAACAGCTCCTTCTCCCTCCATCCCTCCCCCTCAGGACATGGGGTGCCATCTCTGCCGAGGCACCAGTGGTGCCCACTTTGCTGGGGTGCAGTAGAAGGTGTGGATGAGATGGCCTCTGGCACAGCGGTTTTCATCACTTCAGAGTCTCTTGACATATTCATTTCTGGACCTGACACTCTCAGTGGTTCCGTCAGACTGTCTCTGAGCTGTTGTTCATCCCTCACTGTCTGGAGCCAGCTCTATGCTCCAGCTTCATTTGGGTAGAGATCTTTCTGAGGGCAAGTTCCTCGAGTCCCTGTGTCCCTGCTGGTGCAGCTGCAGGTCCCACTGGTGCAGATGCTTCTGGCATGAACTTCCCAGCCTCTCACTCACCCTGCAAACATGGACTGTTCTGGGAACTGTTTTTCGCAGAAGATCCCCTTCAGTCTAGATCCACTAGATGCCCTGAAAAGATCCTTACAGCTTTCCTCCTGCTGCCTGTTGGTGTTTGTCCAGATGCTTACACTGGCAATAAATGGAAATTCAGTTCAACAGCCTCATGGTCTAGAAAATGATGTTTTAGAAAATGCTAAAGCAGTCCTGAGAAGTTTTAAAACAAAGCAAAACAAAAACCAAAGAAAAAATATTCTGTAGTAACTCTAAGTTAGTTCTATATGTGCAAATTTACTCAGTGGGGCATGAAATATTCTCAAATTTAGTGTAAGTGAGAGAAAACTCCTCTTTATGATAAAGAAATTGAAATAGCTTCACATCGGGAAGCAGCTCCAAGTTGTACAGACACAGTGTATCCTAATGCCTGGTCATCGCCTTGGTTTTCCACCTCTGCTTTTCAACACACTCGGGGGATTCAACTGCTTAATTGACTTTAGGAAACAAGATGTGCAGTTGACAGTTTGGAATGGCCACTTTTAGTCCTCTGGAGGGCAGATGAAAAGCTCCATATAAAAAGAATAAGATTTGGTCCCATATATCTGAACAGTGAGATTGGGAACCTTTCATAGCTGTTTGCAGTGGGTGCTTTGTTGACATTAAAACTGTCCGTCATGGTAGGGCCTGAGCAGATGTAATTTCCTACCCCATTCCTGTTTCCTTGGGGAGTAAACCCTGGCAGAAGTGAATGACAGAGTTGCAGTGGTTTCCCCACTTAGGTGGACCCCAGGACTTTGGGATGCACTGCAGAATGCACCTTCCCTGCAGTGAAGATGAAGCCAGGGAGAACTAATTCAGATGTGGTTTTCTAGCTTTTTTTTGAATAGCTACTAGGAAGTATTTTAAGAGCAATATGTGTACTTGCTCAAATCCAATGATGAGTATTTTCCACCTGGTGAATGTTTTCATTTATGAAATCTATTACTCCTCTTGGCTATTCAGTGGAGCCTAATAAGGCCTATCCTGGGAGCTGTTTAGCTATGTCCTGATGCCAGGAACCCTGACAGTCAGACTAGAGAGTGTGCATGCAGCATGCTGCGCCATGTGCTCAAACACCACGCTATAAAACATATATCCTATCTTCTGTGCAGACACACAGTGAGAGTACATAAAAGAAAAGATGGGGAGAAGCCCACAGGATAATAATCAAGCGCTTAGCAGCCAACACTCAGGAAGCTCTGTGGCTTATCTAAGAGCGGGGAGTGAGAAACTACTCCCTGCTCTGGGAGAAGCTGTAGTAGTGATAATGAAAATGTTATTGGTTGTTAATGTTTCAGACTGTTCAGAGGGATGAGGAAACTTCTACCAGTTTTGAAGTCCGTATGCTTAAATCTCAAGATCCTTGGAGGTTTTCAAGAAGTTTAGATTATGAATTTGAAGCTACTTTTTACAGATTCAAATCTCTGTGCATTTGGAAGGGTCTGAACTGAACATTGTAGCTTTGAAGCTTCCTGACACATTTGCAAAGTTTTTTTCCTGTTCTCCCCTCCATGACCCATCAGTAGTTCCTTTTCTTCCCTATGGTTCTGCCACATGCTTTACGCTGTTTTTGGTGTAAATCAGAATAACATCCTGGACTATGATAGGTTTGGGAAGAGCTCTGGAAAAGAACTTGTCTTTTTAATGGTATGTTAAGAGGGAGCTCATGAGACTGTTTCCCTGCTGTGTAGCTACAACAGAAAAACAGAAGTTATGAAGGCAATGGAGATTGGTACTGGCTGGCTCCAATGCTTAGTCAGAATTACTATTATAGCCCTGATGAAATTTTGTAGCAAAATACGCTAAAGATGATGTGTATGTGAATTAAAGGTAAAGGAGCACTGACACTGATGATGGGAATAGGTGTATAGTCCATCCTCGTTTTCCACTGAGGTCTTTTTCAATATGTGAATCTGACCTAAGCATGTTAGAAGGTTCCGAGATGAATTTATTCAACTTGTGAGCTTTGATCATGTGCAGAAGCCAATACAGATGTCCTTTTACCCCTATTCTACACCACAGCTTATTATTTGGTTGGCCATGTACACTATTACTTTATTCTGAACTGTGTTTCAGCGATGGGGTGCAAGGCTCAAAGAACCAGTGACCTGACCAGAGATGGCAAATCATAAAGGAGGAGGAATGGAATGTCCTTCATTCCTGTGCTAATAACTGAGAACAGTGACAGCTTAGTTTTATTTAAGACGGGTCTTCATTTTCCTGATCATCCCTACTTCTATCAGTAATTTTCCTTTCACACACTGTCTCCAGTCTGTCATTCTCTCTAGAATCTTGAACCCTGGTTGAAGGACCACTACCCCTGGGAGGATGCTGTTTAATACCCTGCTATTCCAATGGCTGGCCTGGCTGACTGCTATAGAAATTTGTTATAACCTGAAATGACAGGAATCAAAACATAACTATGTTAATATTCCAAGACTCTAAAATGCTCTTTTGACTATGGTACCTTTTAAGAATACTTTTCAAAATATTTTGTTCTTTTTTTGAGTTGGTCTGGGAATTTTACTGCTACTAATTTATGAGCAGATGTAGTTAAGTGGTAGTAAAAGGTATTTAGAAACAATTGGCAAATTTTATTTTGGTTCATATTTATTTCTCTTCCATTCTTAAACACAGGTTTTTTTCCTTCCAAGTATGATTTTTGTACCTGTTGACAAAATTTGTTTTATGTTGAAAGACAATGCAATCTGTCAGTAAACAGACTTCTGGAATGACAGACTTCCTGCTCTCTTCAATCTCTGTCTTTAAAACACTCTTGTTTTTTCTTAGTATTTACGTCCATCTTGTTCAGAGAACTGAGGCAGCTCCGTGGGAATAAAGTGATCAATCATCTAAGTGTAACAGTTGTCCAGGAAAGGCATTTAATAAGCACTTCATAGGTCAGATTTGTTGGCACTTTGCTCATTAGTATTGACTAGGAAACATGTTAGGAGGTAGTTTGTTCAAACAAAATGAAAAAAATGGTGTATCAACCTCTAAATAAATTATTTATTTTTCACAATTTACATAACTCTACCAGAGTCTAATTCAGCATCCATTGGAGGTAATGCAAATTTCCAGTCATGTCAGAGGTCATTGCTTAATGTTGTTAGTGATTTCAGTGAGGATTTTTTGTATTTTTTTTGCCATCATTTGGGCTTTCTGAAATATCTGTTCTGGACCCTCTGTGCCTTATATTAAATAGGGAGTAGGTCACTTCAGGTGGTCTTTGGGGTATACATACAAGGAATAACATATTATATTTTTAGCTTGTATGCTAAAAAAATTGTCTTTTTATGCTAAAGATGCTGATCTCTCCATCTGTCTGATAGGTGATAACTGAGACATCAGGGTAGCCACATACTGATACTGTCATATCGTGGGGGTTGCAATTGCCACACATCTGTTTTTTACTCAAACCTGCCAGGAATGGGGAGTCTTTGGCATTCATGATGGTGGGTGACGTGCATGCCAAGTCTCTGTTGGGCAGTGAAGGGATGGACATACAAAGAAAGAGGGAAAAATAGAGGAGGTTGGATTTTAGCATTCTTCCTCCATTGTTCCACTAGTGCTTTGCGGTGGCCTCTTTTGTGGTTGAACGCGTGGTGTGCCAAAACAGCGCTAATGTGTGGTGTTTATTGACCCCATGCTCCTCCCTGGCAGATGTGTGGCCAGCAGATCACCGCTTTCCAAGTTGGGGTTTCAGCCTTGAACTCGAGGGCCCCCAGAGGTCTTTTGTTGTTCATATCAGGGACTGGTGCTGAGGAAGGAGATGGTGGGATTGGTAGCAACAGCTTCAGTAGCATTAACAAATGTAGTGGGGTGGGAGAGCTCTGCAAAGTTTAACAGCTAAATGAATGTGAGTTGGTTGCTTAGACAGGCCTGAATCTTCTGGACTCTCCCACCTGCCTTTGCACAGTTTCCAGAGGCTGAGCTGATGTGAATTGAAACCCTCTCCTCTGCATAGATTTCTATACTGTCCCTTTCTTTAACTCTTCTGGCATATATCACTTCTAAGTCTCCTAGGCCTCCAGGGCCAGTTCTGGTCCTCACAAAATATACCATGTAAACCCATCTTTTCCTAAATCTTCAGCTTTTATGATTGCTCCAACCAATGGCTTATTGCCCCAGGACCTTTGAAAGACTTAATACGCTGTCTGAGGGATTTCAAGTCAGTTACCCTTTTTCTCACACATCACAAGACATGTGACAAAATCAATAAAATACTAAAACCATTTCTCTGCTTCAGTTCTCTCATTCCTTTGGCATGTTCCTTGTGTTTTGGGTTCTCTTGTAAGAGCAGGATCCTTCCTGTTTTTCTGTACGTGACCTCTCCTCTGCAGTGGAATATCTGTGGCATCTTTAATTTTTCTTCTAAGTAGGTGATGAGCAAAATTTGCCTTTAAACTCGCTGTCCCACTTGACAATAACATCTTGGCCAGCATGGTTGACTGATCACATTGCCTCACCAGCTTGCTTGCTGTTTAATTACAGGCTTATCAAAGTAGATGTTTTTTCCTGATCCGACTGTCATTTTGGCTTAAAGTGTTTCTTCTAGCAGAAAATTATCAAGGTTTAATGGTTCTTTTTCAGTCCAGTCCTGCCAGCCTTAAAATTCCATTTAAAGACAGAGATCTAAGAAGAAAAGAGGCAAGCAAGCCTCTTGCACAAAAGCTGCTTGCAGTTTGAAAGTGAGTCTCCAGTATCAAGCAGAGCTCTGAAACAGAGGAAGCAGATTGTCACTGCTGCTGTTAATAAAATAAAATAAAATAAAAATTCAGAAAGGCCGCACCAGTCTGGATGGGTCTGGAAGCCCAGGAGAGGTGGTATGGGAGAGATTTGCCTCCTTTTCTATTTTACAGTCAACTACAGGGTTGGTTTTTTTTTAGGATAATGACATACCAGTATGCCTTCCAGCATTATCCTCCTGTCCTGTTGTATTGGAATTTTAGTCGGTGATGGGTAATGGAATTAAGCACTGGCCCTATTCTTTCGAGCAGTCCAACTGGGCATGCAGTGGTTAATGTGAAGGGATGTAACAAGTGAAATGAATTCCCTAATTGTTGCTGATGGCTGCCAGAGTGCTCCAAGCACCCTAAGCCCAGTGTGTGCTCCTGTGCTCTCATGTCTTCAGGGATAGCTGGCTTCATTCATTGTCTGCTTTGTATCTGATGAAAGGAAGAGGTTCTCAAAGAATGTGCACCTCAAACAGGCCGTGAGATTTGAGGCAATATTTTTGCTTCAAGGCCTCCTTTGGACTGTGAGGAGTCAAAAAATAACAGCGAGTAGGGTTAGTAGAACAGCTAACCTTTGTTCTACATTTTCAGGAGCAAAAAGAAGGTCATTGCCCTGAACCTCATCTCCTATGCCTAGCCAGTGTTTCTCTTAACTCAACGTTTTCAGTGTGCATTTGCCACAGCAGCCATCTTCCTTGGAACACTTTTTTTTCTAAACCAGGGAAAGAAAAGGGAAAGAAAAAAAGTGTTTTAATTTCTAGCCAGAGGGGAAAGTGTTATCTCTAAGACGAGTTTGGAGAATGTAAAAATGTGAAATGAGTTAGCTTTGTAGGGGTGCTGGTTTGTTATAAATGACTTCTTTTTGGTTCTGGTGCTCTCTGACATGTAAAGAGCTTTACCCTAGAAATGCACGTGTCCACCTGATAGTGAGAAAATACCAAGTAGGCAGGAGCTGATTTTGCAGGGCGACATCCTCTGCTCTTCCTTGGGCTGCAACTGTGTGAGGAGTAAACAGATAATCTCTCTCTCTGGTACCCTACATTCCCTTCATCTCTTCCCTTGTCCTGTGGTGGCTTTACATCTCCAGACACTGAGTTCTGTGACTTCTTCAGAATGAGAATAGCACAGGCAACAGAAATGCACGTTTCTGCCTCCCACCAGAGCATCTCCATCCTTAACTAGAAGATACAAGGTGAGAAGCTAGTTTGGCTTTCAGACCTGATTTCATTATTGGTGGTAGCACTGGTGTCAGATGACTGTGCCGTTTTCCATTTACGTATTTTACTTGTTTATTCCCTGTGACATGGAGCTCAGTCTGTTGTGAAACTACTAACTCCTTTTTCACAGTTGACCAAAAAGTCATTAAAGTGGAACAACTCTCATTTTGCTTTCATTTTGTATTAAGATGATTTGGATTCTTTTGGTGACCTCAGATGAAAGGCTTACTGTCCTGTTACCACTCACCTGACCTGGGCAGTCACTCATTCTTACGCCATCTTCGTGGTTAAAGGTTTTCTTTGTGTGAGTTGATTCTGTGGACGCAGAACAGTTACAGGGAAAATGCTGAGAGTGAGCTCATCTTCTGCTGCATATAACAGGGATAAAAAACAAGTCAAAAGAATGAAAATATTATAAACTGGAAAAAATGGGGGTAAACAGGAAAGCCTAGGAATGGATTTCAGATATTCCAGTTGCTCAGGGACTTAGAGGAGGGTTTTGGTATGGACTTCTCCCTAGTGAATTGTAAGAATAAGCATTAATATCAGGACATCTGCAAATATAAAGGGCTTAATAGCCACAAAGGACATGTATTTTGAGTTCTGTGAACTGAATTTTTTCCATTTTACCTTGTAGATGCTTTCTTTCTAGTACTAGACACTATTAAGTTCAAGGCAATGTGTGTATAAAATGCTTTTAAATCAATATTTCCCATTTCTCCACTGCTGGCATTTTACACCTGCTTGATACTCACAATATGTGGGTGAAAATCACTATACAAGGCAATCAGGCCCTGTACTGCTGAGAATTACTTCAGTAATTCACAGTTTATTTCAGTTGTATTCATGGAAGTATGTAGGTTTTTACTTAAAACTTTAAGATCCTCTAATCAGAGTGTGCAACTCCCTGGATCAATTGTCTGACTTCAACCTCTAGAAGCTGTGAGTTCACATCCTTCTTTGGGATTGTCTTTCAGAGAGAATATGCCACAAAGTCTCTTTCCCTCTGTGTGAAATGAAGGACTAAATTCCCCACATGCTGTTATTCTTATCAGCCCAAAACATGCTGCACAGGACTGCAGCATTTCAATGGCTTTTTGTACTGAAGAAGAAAAACATATGAAGTCAAGTCTGATTTTCCAGAAATGGTGTATGAATGGAGAGAGCTTTGCTCTGTGTGAAGGAAGGGGATACACTTTGAACTCTCCATCTCTTTGTTTGCGGATCACGCATCCCCTTATACTGCTGTTCCCCTACGCTTCTGTGCAGACCTTTTAAGCAGCTGTTGTGCTGAGCTCCATGGAACGAGAGTATTTGCTGGCCTATCTGCAGCAGCCCAGGAGATGCTGAGCAGCAGTGTGCGTCTCGTGTGCAACTGTCAGAAAGGAAGCAGTTAATTAGCCTTTTTTTATGCCAATGTCAATATGTTTCTATTACAATCATGAGTCCATGTTGGTACCCTCAGGTGGCTAATTTACATGAAATTTCTTGTGTGCGTTCAGCTTTAAACAACATCCTGGGTAGTCTAGTGAAAAAGGTTGCTGATGGCTTTTAGACAAAAGATTGGAAATTCAGCCCCTGTTGGGACTGCACTTTCAGCAGTGGCACAAAAATATTAATACCTGTCTTTCTCTCCCTATTAGTAACCAAATCCTCATTGCTGCTTTTTTTCCCCTAAACAAAAGAAGTGGTCCAAAGCATTTAAGACATACAAAACCAAGATGTGCTATTTATGAAAAAAGCCAAGGCAGATGAAGAATGATTTATGATACTCATAGAGCACTTTCAGCCAGCTAGATCACATGACATTTTGCAGACAGATTGTAAACACTCTGAGTGTCTCTGGGTTTTGTGAGATACATGAAAAAAGTGTAACTTCTTCCAGAAGTAAGTTAAAGTTCATTACTACAACTAGAGCATAACAAACCTACGTGTTTATTTCAAGGAGGCAAAGAACAGCTAAACAACGGGAAAATAAATGTATTGTAGTTAGGTGGGTCTTGAAGCAGCACTAAAACCTTTATTTCAGTGTGTTACATTGGTAATGATGAATGTCTGGCACTTTGGGTGTACCACGTGCTGAGCTTTGGCTACCCAGAAGTCAGGAGAACTGCATTGATTTATGCTGACCTGAGCATCTGGCCAATTCTGCATTAAGTTTTTTCAGACCAAATGAATTCCTGAAAAACACAGCCTATAGCTGTTTTGGCAGGAATGGGAAAGTTTTATTGGAGGGGATTCCCTTGCTGTCCTTACTGTTCTCTCTGCTCATTACACAACTTTCCTAGAAATGAACCACATGATTTTAATTCTTTCCCGTGGTGCCTCACCTCACTGATCTTCATGTCAAGGTGTGATGCCAGCTGAAAGAAGCAGCACTTTCTGTTGTAAGCAACATTGTCATTGAAGGTTTCCACTTGCAACATGGTAAGCCTCTTTCACCCTACTCTCTGAATGCAGTGATTAGAAATCCAAAGATGATGGATGGACCCTCCATTGCTTCTCCATGTTTCAATTTTCTTCTGGCATAGCAGAAGTGCCAGCCTGTGCCCCAAGTGCTCTTCTTTCACTGTGAATTAAGGATCTCATCTCACTGGTTATGTTAACAGCTCCTGCTGCTCTGCACCCTTGCCCTTCAAAGATCCTCCCATTTCCTGATTCTGTGAGCTACCCCAGAGCATGATTTGCCTTTGGAAAGGTGTCTTCAAATTGTGCCTCTGCTTCTGCATCGCTAAGTTGCTATTCTCCAGGGCCAGGACCATTTATAGCCACAGCATACAGTAGGAGCTCTGGCCTTTCTGTGCCAGGTCAATCCATGGACAGCATGTATGGGGTGCATCCTCTCTTTGTGCCTACTTTGGGTGAGATGACAGTATAGGAAACCTCTTGTGCCAAGGTAAATTGAGATTGGATATTAGGAAGAATTTCTTTACTGAAATGATTATCAGGCATTGGAACGTGTTGCCCAGAGCAGTGGTGGAGTCTTCAGCCCTGAAGGTATTTAAGAGTCATGTAGACATGGTGCTTAGGGATATGATCTAGTTGAGGACTTGTCAGTATAAGGTTAATGATTGGACTTGATCTTAAAAGTCTTTTTCAATCTAGGTAATTCTGTGATTCTGTGATTAATGCCTTCAGTGCTTGCAAGACCCTCATTCAGTTCCTGCAGTAAACCAGACATGAGGTTTTCACAGATCAGTGATGCTGGTCAGCAATGTCTGCCATGCATAGTGTGCTTTAACACATGCATTCTGCAGGCTGGCTGGGACAGAGTAAGGCTGGATGGTTTTTTTTCCAAAGATGTATGGCAATCAATTGTAGAAAAAAGAGGAAGACCTGAGAATTTAGGCTCTCTTCCTGTAATTACCAGACTGACTCACGGTTGGAGAGGTGAGAGTTTAGGAGGCATCGATGTTTGCTGACAGCTTTCTGGTCAGGTAACCCAGCTAAAGGACTCAGTTTACCACATGAACTACAGTAAAGAGCAATGAGACTTGACTTAAACAGCTTTCACTGACCTTAGGTGTGGCTTCAATTAAATCCTTGGTATTTGTAGTGAACAATGTGAATGCATCTGTTTCCATACAGTAACTGAATGTGCTGCTAGAAATGATGAGATGCAGAAGACAAGTAGAGGCTTGTAAGGACCCCGTGGTCATTAATATTTATTTAGTCTATAGAAACAGCTGATAGATCTGCTTTTTCTTGTAAAATATTTGAAAGATGTGTCTTTCTTTTGTTTTAAGAGATATAATACTGCAAGAATTAAAGGTGACAGATGATCAGTTGAGCTGTTTATCTATTGATTGATCAAGCTATCACATGAATGCTTAAATGACCTCATAAATAAAATGTGTGAACTTCTGCTAAGGTATTCAAAGTGAAATAATATTAATAATATTTTTACCCATTCCACAGGCTGTACTTGTGCATGGATATGTGTCTGAGTATATTGCAGCAGGTGAAGGCACAACTTGCAATTCCATAGAGAGGGAGGAAGTTACAGAGATATATGAGTGATGGCTGTAGTGTGTAAGAGTTGTATCCTGGGAGCCTCTCACTGCTAGTCAGTGTTGTAATTGCTTAGGTGCAGTTACCTTGGAGCTTACAGTGAGGTCCCTTGAGTAGCTACTGTCAGTACCATGAAAAAACCCCCCACACTTAAGCAGAGGACAGAAATGGCCTCAAACTTCATGAGGAGTCTTTGATGTGTAAAATGACCTGATCTAGCTATTAATAAGTAAGAAGGTTCATTTTACATGCATTGAATCTTCTTCTAGTTATGTGGCTGGATAACTAAGCACAACTAGTTGTCACATTCAAATATTAACATCATGGATATCTGAGCTGTCATTGCCAGATACATCTGATGAGATGGGATACAATCCTTGTAGTGGCAAAAGGATTTAGGTTACATTTTTCCTGACTTGATTGTTTTGGTATCCGGTGACCATAAGATACACAAACCACATATTTTAAAATCCAGATTGGTTCTCAATCTTGTGCTCTGCCAGCAGGGAGAGGACAGTGAAGGGGATGAATGACTCAGAGACAGGAAGGCAAGGCTGCCTGTTGAGGAGGTGGACCGTGAGATCATGTGAGTTTAACACATTGTCAGAAGACTTGCAGTGTTAGTGAAAGAAAGGTCTTTAATGTGTTTCCTTCCTTCTGCAAGCCTGTGTTGAAAAAGCTGGGAACAATGCTATTTATTTTAGTTATATGGAAGGTAATACACCTTGGGGTTGTCTGCATTTTGTGCTGTATGGTTTTATCACTAATATCAGCAGCCTGGGTAGGAGGAATGAACCCAAAGGGACTGTGGAGGTGAAAGAAAAAATTAACCATAGTGACCATCTGTCTTTAATCTGAGAGGAAGAACTCTGGGATATTTCACAGTGGTTAAAATAAGCAGTGATAGGATTTCTGTAGTTATGATTGTCTAAAATTGTCTACTGCGTCGAGTTCTGGAGCCC
>VYZX01004347.1:70075-191234 GCA_013401335.1 Brachypteracias leptosomus
CTTGTGTAGGGAGGTTGGACAAGATGACCTCTAGAGGTCCCTTCCAGCCTAAAACATTCTATGATTCTATGAAAATACATAAGTAAGGCACATTTTATAGGGAGAGAATATCTTTTATTGGATCAACTAGTATAGCTGGAAAAAAACAAGCAGGTTTTTCAGGCTGAAAGCTCATCTCTTCCAGCTGTATCAGCTGGTCTAATACAAGATACTATCTCTCTCTATAAACCCTGCTTCAAGGTTGGCCCTGTATACTCCTGCAACCTCTCACAGGACAACATAACCCAGAAGAACAGAGGTGCACTTTGTCAGCCCTTCATCCCACAGGATTCAGCAGGTCCTGTCTTCACACTGTGCATTGGTCCAAATGTGACCAAACAGCATCCAGCACCCTGACATAAGTCTGGGTTTGTGCTAGGTTCTCAACTTTGAAAAGGAAGGCTGGTGGCTTGAGAGGTTATTTCTTGAATTATGTTCTAGACTGCATCTCACAAAACCCCCATACTATTTCAGGGTAAAGAGGGGCTGGGTGCTGTCAGAATGACAGCAGAATTTCCCTGCAAATAGAGAATTTAAAAGGGTTTGGTCAGGGTAAAAATCATGCGGCTGCTAGTACACCACAGAGCTGTTCCAGCAAATAATTTGTCTCTGTATTTAAAAGTAATAATAAAACAAATGTACTTACTTTGTTACTTAAAATAACCTTAGTAAAGATTAAAACTGAAGATTAAAATTGTAGTTTTCATTTGTCAGTATTCATATTGTTTGACCACGAGGCATTTTCCCCTGTTAATGAGGTGCTAATGATTTCCATTTTTGCCTATATAGTCATTTTCTGCTCACTTTCAATTTGAGACTTTATGCAGCATCAGAGAGATGCAATCGCCAGAGAAGATTGTTAGTTTACATTTAAAATGCATCCACTGTTACGTTTCTTTTTTTAATTAACATATAACCCCATGGAAACAATTCTCTTTGGCTTGAGCATTGTAAAAGTCCTTCAGAAATGAAATTGTAGAAGAAGTGTGACTTCCAGTATTCTGTTAATTTGGAAAATAATTTCTTTCCTAATAAGCTCCAGTACTGTCAGTAGATAAAATCCAACAGTTATACCGCCATAAGGAAACCTTAAGGTTTTCTATGTATGTTGAAAATTTACAAAACATCCATTTGAATTTACTTAACAAAGCATTTGACTTTTGTTAAATGCATTAAAAAGGTTCTAGGCAGTTTTGAGATCGATACAGACAATTGCACAAACCCTTGAGAAAGCCACCGCTGCTTGCAACCAGGCATCACAGGGAGCAGACTGGAATTAACTGTCTGGTTTGAGAGCTTTGAAGTGACTAATAACCTTCACCTTTACTTGACCCCAAATATTTATAGCCATTGGGAACAAAACCATATGGATGAACTCTATCTTAGACCACATGTATATATTTCAGAATTCATTAATGACTTAGGTACATTTTGCAATATTGCAGTGTTGAGTGTGGGGTAACAGATGTGCACTGCTAACGCCAAATCTATCCCAATTTATACTGAAGCAAAGGTTGTTCCTTATTCCTCTCATCTTGGCAAAAAGTTGGATGTTAGACAAATAGGTGATATAATCTGATTATCAGGATTGAAGTGGCCTTTGGGAGTGATGAATATGTGGGAAAAATATCTCTTGTGTATGGAAATAAGTGCAGGATGAAAACCCAGTTGCTTTTCTCTTCTATTGGAATAAATTAAAAATAGCTTCATGGAAATAATGGGAGTCTCATGCTTATTATGTTAATGCAAGATGAAGATAAAATTCGATTCAAATGAAAAAAATTACATTTAGCAAATATACTAAAGGAAGTTTGAAGAAAGAAGGACCATTTTTCTACTGCAAGAAGGACAATTTTGGTCCTACCATACGTGATCCTTTGGGATTTTTGAGGGTATACATTGTGCTGAGGCATTGCAGATTTAACAGCAAGAGACTAAAATGACATAGACTTGCTGATACCTGCTCAATTTAAAAATATCCATTAACTGTCTACCCTTTGCTAGAATTCTCCAGAATTAAGGTTTTACATGTGCAGGTAAAGACTAGAAGCTGTTAAAAGAACTGGGTACATTTGTGAAAAAAGTATAGGCAATGATAATTTGGGAACAATAAAGACTGAAGAATTTACAAGCAGAAGGTGTTTATAGTCAGGTACGTGGTCATGGATGCTGAAATCTGCTTGAGAAGCTGCCCTGGGAAAGTGCTGGAAAGATACACTGATTTATCCCCATGTGGAAGAGGTGCCCAAAATGCTTATCTGTAGCACAAAATTTTGGGTAAAGCTGGGTGAAAAGACCTCTTATCATCTTTGATGTTAAATTTACTTTTGACCTAAACTATAGTTTTGGTTTTGTTTCCAGAAACTATACACTTCCTTACAAGAATATATCTATGTTTACAAATCATTAGCTAAAACCAAGAACATTTAGACAAACATTTAATATAAAACTTAATTTTTAAAGTTTTATTTTCTCATGAAAGTTTTCATTACCAGTTGATGTCTCTGATGAGAACAACATATTTATTTATTTGTAATTAAAAATCTCCATAGGAAAAAAACAAAGCAAACCATCTTTCAGCCTCCTGCAACATTGTAGAGCTTGGAGGCTCTTGATCTGAGCAATGTGTCTGTGGGACAGCACAGTTTTGGGAGCTTTTGAAGGCTTGTGTATAGGGGAACTGCCAAGCTGTGTCAGAAGATTGTGCATGTATATGCTTCTGAGACATGAAAAAATAAACATCTTCTCAGGATGCCATTTCAAACCTTCTGCATTGCTGACATTCTAGTCTAGGCAACGCTCTCTGGGGAAATAAGCATAGGTGTGTTGATTCCCACCTGGATTTCAGCATGGTAACCAAGACACGGAAATAGTCAAGAGACGAGATGCTATGGTCTTCATCTCCTTTTCTGTCTTCCTTCTTCCTTCTCTTCATAGAACAGAGTTGGTAGGACTAACCAACAGTGCCAGGTCAGGATGTGAGGATTTTACATGGTCACTACAACTGTCTTGCTATCAAGGGGCTTAGTTTGAGGTCCTCCTGTCTCAGCTCATCCATCAGGTTAAAATCCTGGAAACAGACCCAACTAAGAATTATTTTCAAAGCTCAACATACAGTGGCTCTTGGTACTGTTGACTGTCCTGCTTTTGGTCCTTGGGGTCTGCAAGGATGTGGCTGGGTATATGGAGCTCATGTGGAGCTCTTCCTCCCACAGGTTTTCAGGATCAAGACTGTGAAAGGACAGAGGAAGGAAGAGAAGGGCTAGTTGGAAGACCAGGCTTCATTTTCCAAGGTCTTGTAGTTGAACTTCAGCTGAGGGAATGTTCTCTGTGTCAATTGGATTATTTTGATTACTGATTATGAATATTATCCTTTGAGTTTTTGCAAAAATTTTTTTTTGCTGAGCCTTTCCTCTGTTGAGCGTGTAATTGAGACCCTTAGGGAAGAGAAGCTGCACATTGCAGTTACAATCATGACAAATCTCTGTGTGCTGTGGTTTGAATTTAGGTACATTTGTCTTGTAGGGGTGCATGGAGTATTTTTTCTGCATGTACACTTGTCAGTCTGTGGCGTGCCTGCAAGAGATGCACTGAGAGTCTTGCAGACCTGGGAAGGAAATCAGAGCTTCATGCTTGATTTGATGCATTTTCAGTTTCTGCCAACAGTTTGTGGTGAACTATGACAGTGCTGTGCAGAAACCCCATCACACAATGGGCCTGTTCACTCCAATACCCATCACTTTCTGCCTTCCAGCATGGTGACTGCTGCCTGGCATCTGACCTAGGTAAAGGGAGTCCTCCTGTAATCTGTGACATTCAGGGATCATACCAAGTTTAGAAAATCCAACTTGCTTTCTGGTGTTAGCCTACTTCTTAAACCAAGTAGGTTGATATGGTTGCAGGCAACCCCAGCCTGCTGAGAGTAGTAAGTCATTGCTATTGATAAGCAGATGTAATAAAGGTTGGTAGGCCTTGATCTTATCAAGTTTTTACATGCCTATAGACATTTAGGTCCATTCCCATCAGTTCTTCCAACAGAACAATTAAGAAACAACCAAGGCTGAAGAGGGAATTACCCTTGTATTCCAAGTTAGCCATACTTATCAAGGGCATGGACACAAGCTGTGTTCGTAAAGCCTTCCCAGACTACCTCTGGTTTGAGGGTGAAGGGAGCAATCTTGCAAACTGCTGAACATCTCTTCAGAGGCTCAGTGCTCTCATCTTCCATTCGTGGCTCTGAGAAGGCTCAGGTGTTTTCAGGAGACACTCAGCAGCTTTCAGAATTAGGCATAGAAGAGAGCTGTCTGTCAATCTGGTCCCGTCCTCAAGCAACAAAAAATTGCTTAAAAAGAATAGAGTGTGTCTAATTCTTCTTGTTTCCATTTGTAGATATATATATATGTTCAAATGATTTTATGAGTCTGATTGTGAGTGGCAGCTGAGAAACACTTAAATGCCTGGATTTTAATGCAGTTACTTCATCAGGAGAGTGGAAGAAGTAATGAAGCCTGTTAAAAAGGAATATCTCTGCTGCTTGTTTTGCTTCATAAATATTCATGAACAACCCCCTCTCCTTCCTTTGCCCTTTGACTGGTTCTGTTAACTGGGAGCCATTAGCTGTGGAGGAGGCTTGAACCTCATAAAGCATTTTGTGGTCATCAGATGCATTATTGGAGGAATTTGCAGACACAGATACTCTTGACATTTGCATCTGTTTCATCTAATTATTCCTAAATTGAAATCCTAAGCCCCTCTGTGTGACAATGCAGTATATTTCTGTGGAGTTGCTTGTGTTATTAGGAGCAGGGGTTTACAACTTCAGCCAGGGAACGAGCGAGACACTGATGAAATTTCAGTTTTTCTTTTCAATCTTCCTAACAATGTTAAATAAGTTTGCAAGAGCATACATGATGCATGAACGAGCCTATGTAATGTATAAAAAAGAATTATTTTTATGTGAATATTAGTGAGGAGGTCAGAAGGCAGTAGTAGAGAGCTTATTCATTGCTTTGAATAAGGGATGAATACCCCTCAGTCATTTGTTTGGGTAGCAGAAAGTATTCCTCTGCCAGAAGTGAGCATGCCGTGGGGAAGGTCTAGGTTTTGGAGTAGCTTCAAGCTTGGAGACTCCCAAGGAGCTATGCCAGTCAGTGCACTCTTCACTCCTTTGGTGCCACCCAGGACCTCTATCAGGAGACACTACACCAGAGTTCAGGTCTCCATGTTTTCAGTGGCCAAGCAATCGTGAAGAGGATAGGGACACAGCCACTAGCAGTTTAGCTATTTGGATCTTTTGTGGGAAAAGCAGTCATTTGAATCATTAGTTATGTTTTTTCCCTTTTCTCCTTTGTCCTACTACACCCCCACCCCCCAACAATGTTTTTTTTAGTTCCTCTTGGCATTTCTTCATGGACTGATAAGTAGTACCTGCTGTAAAGATTGCTTCTGTGAGATAAATACCTGTCCAGCAGGAACCAGACAAAATCAGCAGCTCATTTCACAAAGGATGCTAGATGTCTAGTAAATGCGAACAGACTTTGATCAGCTCTCGACTAGAGAAGAAACACTAACCTAGAGGTGAATGTTTTCTTAAATGGCATGCTATTTTATTGTGCTCTCACTCTCTGCATCCTTTCCTTGCTTCACCCACAGATTGTGGGACAGATCACCATAATCAGACATGTCATCCCATAATGTTGAGAATAGGTGAAACCTGATGTCATTCTTCGTTACAGCAGATTGGCTTTGGGGATTTAAGATTGAAGCAATAAAATGAGCAGCTGCTTGCCTGAAAGGATGGTCCTGCCCATGTCTCGTTAAAAAAAACCAAACCAAAACCTGTTTGTTCATTTATTGCAATTATTTACAGACTGCTGATTCACTGCCACATTTTAATTTTTATTCTCTACGTGCACACACACCCCACTGCAAATATGTTATAGAAAAGCTGCAAATTACAGGATGTCTAATTAGAAAGCTTTGAGGAAAAGATGACAAAGAATCATTCACCATGGAGACAGAAGTTGCTTGCTGGTTTATAGCCAGCTAAACAATGCTGGAGACTCTGATAAGCTATTCCTGGGGAGAGTAGGAGTTAGCCTGTGTGAAAAGCAGGGAGCTGGTACGCAGCATGGCACAGAGGAGCAAAGCTCTCTTCTCTTTAAGAGGGACCAGGGACAAGGATACATGAATAGTGAGTGGTGAATACACTGCCTACATCTTAGATCTGTTTTATAATCTGATATAGTGCCTGATTCAGACCTCTGAAGGCAGCAGAAAACCACTCTCTGCTTTCAGTGTATGTTGTTAGGTCACAAGCAAAATAAATCTCTGATTTCTCTGTAGACCTGGTCATCAGAGATGGTCTGGAGACAACGGATCTGAATCTAGATTACAAGAGTACTAGATTTATACAGTGCCTAGATGGAAGGATTTTTTTAACTCCAGCTGCAAAATCCAAATGTTTGTTCTCAATCTGTATTCTCTCACTCCTGTGGAACTGGCCAGAAAAAGGATATTTGGTTCAGGGCTATTTTTACATGCAAGTTGTTTGTCACTAGCAGAAAATTTGGCATGATAGGCAGCCTCTGCGTAAGACAGTCTGGGGACAAGAATAGCAGAAAATGCTGCAGATGAAGACTGAGGTACATTGACAGTGATCTATTATTATGTGTAGAAAAATTGCACAGTGCATGACTGGATAGAGCACGTAACATAAGCTTCTGTATCCGTTTCAGAGATATGCCATTCTGAAGATTTCAGCCGCTCTGCTTTTAGCAGAAGCGGTACCAAATTCATCCACATCTCTAGCATTTCAAGAGCTACATAGTGATTCCTGTTCACAGCTTTGAGAGCTGTGGGCATGCATATTGCCATCACCATGGGATGTCACACGTGACAACATTGTGCCCAGCAGTGCTGCACACGAGGTGTCAGATCCACCACAGAACTGTGAGAGACACTCTGTTTTCCCCAGAGACAAGGGCAGCAGGGAGGCTTACTAATGTTTTGAATTAGACTGTGTTCAAGCTAGGGACCAATCTGATCAACAAAGACCTGCCTTGCTAAAAACAACCTTAGAGCAACCAAACAGAAAAATCAAACATTGCTGAGAATCTACCTGAGTTATGGAGAGAGGGAACAAATTTGCCAGGTCTGAAAACCTGACAAAGCCCCTACTGTGGAAACATTTGGGGTCTAAATTTATACCTTTCTGCTCAAAGTACACATTCGCTCTTTAGAAGTAGGTTTTGATTTGCATTTGGAAGTGATCATCAAACTTTAACTGAGTGAGATCAGAAGTAACTGAAGGTTGGGTAAAAGGGTTCTTATGACAACTAGGTGAAATTGGGGTCTGTTTCAAATAGGGGATGTACGTCTGATTAGCTGATGGAATAAGCTGACCGTGTTTTCAAAAAAAAATAAAAATCAAAGGAATGTGGGATATTTTGCCATTCTGACTTGCTGAACAAGCACCATTAACATACAAAAGAACAGCTTTGATAATATCTATACTCAGCTTTTCACTTCAAACACTTCTACCTCTGGATTTCTTGTTCCTGGCAAACTGTAGAGAAAATTTTACTCAGTATAGAAATAAGCCTCGGAGAAATATTGTGTCATTAAAAAAGCCACAGGTATTTCAGGTGATGTAAATGAAAACTAGGGCAGTGATGTTCCTTGATCACTGAGACCTCCTCATGAAAATGTGAAACAAACCTAGTAGAACTGGGTCATGTATATTTCTCAAGAAAGCTTTGCTGACATGTATGGTGCAGGGGAGAAGACCACTTTCAACATACATAGGCTAAGCTTCAGTTAAGTTTGGTTCTGGCTTCTGGTGCAGAGCTGCCATTTTTTCTGGTCATCAAAGGAAAACATTTTTTGGAAGTTGCTCAGAACCTCTCAGCAGTATGTGCAGAATGAGATATTTCATTCCCAGAAATCTGAATGTGAGTTAATTTATGTCTGTGTGCACTGGTAAATCTTCCTAAGCTTTGGAGCTTTTGGATATTCAACAGTCAAAGTCTGCACAAATCTGTACACTGGACTTGATGAGGTTCTAGGAGTGTCCTCACATTCACATGGCACCTTCACTTCACATAGTTGTATTCAGTGGTCCATGCCTGCTTCCTAGCACACCTTTCACTGAGATTAGACAACTTGAAGCAGGTGGCATGGAATAAGGGGTCAAAGAAATTAACCTTGAAATGAAAGCTCCCCAACTGGGTTGTGTATTCATAATGAGACTGCAGATAGGCAAAACCAAAGTCCCTGTTAATGGTGGTTGTCTAGAGACATGCCATAGGAGGGAATAGGTCATATTTGGTAAGGATTCCATATTTGACAAATGGCAGTATGCACATGCTGAGATGGGAGATAAAAACAAGGGGCAAATGAGGATTTTGATACCAACAAATTGTTTTCAAACACAGCTACAGTATAAAAGTTGTCAGGAAAGATATGGTGGATTGCTTCTGTGTAATTAGGCTGCCCTAGGAACAGGGGTCCTAGACACTCCTATCTACAGAGAAGCAATGGGTGATACAGCTCTGCCAGTACTGTTTGGTCAAGAAGTCCCTCCAGGATAAGTGGTCCTACCATCAAAACAATGGCAACAGCAATCTACTGAGCTGATTAAGATACGGGCTTTCTTTTCAGCACCTCTTCCTTTCCCAAAACTGATTCGGGTGTTGGTGAGACAAAGACAGAACCTATTCGAGCTGTGTGGACAGGAGGCTGCTCTCTCCTAGGGCCAAGCCCAAATTCACTGTAGGAGTGGGAGGATGATGTCAGAGGAGAGTCTCTAGACTAGAATTCCTCCCCCTGCAAGGTTCCAACAGATTAAAAACCTGCTGTATGTTTGTCCACATTTTTGGCTGGGTGTACAGTATTCTGTAGAAGGAAAGCACTTGAGCCAGGTAATTAAACGTGTCAGCTCTTTATCCAGGAGAGTATTATATTAAATTATGTACAGTAAATATTTTTGGAAGGTGGAATTCTAAAGAGAACTTATTGATTTATGGCAAAGGGCCAAGCTGCTGATGGGGTTGGCAGACGTGTTCAGCATCCAGGGCGAGCCTGGGTATGGTGCGTGCTCGGGAGATGCAGTGAGCTGGGTGTATCAGCGCAGGGGGAGGCTGCTCTGTGCTCTGCGGCTCTCCCTCCGTTTTGCAAGTGCGTAGAAATGTTGTGAGCACCCCTCAGCTTTTCCTATGCCTGTTGAATCGATAATGGTGTTGTAGAAATGCTTGATCAGCACTACTGTCTCAGCTGTTCTTGTAAATGGCAACATTAGCAGGACTACCCGGCCATAGCAAGCAAGGGTGGCAGTGAGGGGAGGGTGGAGAAAAATGTCAGCAATATGGATGGCCTTGCCAATGCTGTCAAGGACTAGAGGCAATAAATGGGCAGCTAGAGGTGTCATTTCAGCTCCCCACGGAGACCAGGGTCAGACATTCTGCATATCTCTTTATTCCAGGGGGAAATGTTGTATGTGAGACATAGGTAGTGTAATTCTGTATATTGTCTTCTATCAGGGCTGATAGGTACACTTGGCTTTTTGTTGTTTGTGGGCTTCCAGTGCTCCTCTGAGCACTGTGTATGGTCAGATGAGCCTGTCAGTCATCTGCAGCCCTACTTATAAGTAACCCTTACTTATAAGTAAGAAGGAATCTAGAAGTCATGCTATACTAGCAAAGAATGGGTTAGGTAACCCAGATAAATTCCTTATTTGTAATACCTTTCTTATACTCCTTGGGGTTTGTTTGCATGTGTGTGTTTTAGCAAAGGGCAGGGAGTCCCTGCTCAGCATTATAGGACTGTAGCAGTCCATATGTCTGTACGTGGCTATGGTGTGTGCAGTGTAATGATGCCAACTCATCTTACAGCTGTGTGATCACCACAGGGTGTTCTACAGATGTGAGGAGGGGAGAAAGCAGGAGTTCAAGTATGCTGTTGTATAAGCACATGGAACATTGGCTGTCATATTTATTGACTGTTAGGGTAAGATATATGTTTCAGAAACGTGAATATATATTAGTCACATCTGTGTATGTATGTCTAAATGTGTGCTTGTAGATGTCTGAGTGACAGGTAAAAATTTTTCATGCAGGATATACATATTCACACTATGCGTTGCATACGTGTGTGTCTTCATGTGCTTTCATATTTTTCAAAGTTAAGTGCTTAGGTGGGATAACCTGCCATATATTGTGGAGTTGTAAAAAATAGTTATGCATACATCTGCATTTTTATTGTAAAATACAGAGACATAGGAGTATATTTTCTTAGGGTCATTTTCATTTTCTTTTCTGCTGGGAAGTTAATAATGTTTTTCAAAGGAAGAGAAAGATCCGGTGTAGTACAGTGTATAGCATTATGTTCTCCGCAGGGAGCCATCAGTTTGTTATTTAAAGATGGCTCTTCATTTCGCAGTGTAAGGTCATTTCATGTCTAAATGATGAAAGTCCGTTTCACCTGTAAAGATTTTAATTTAAAGTGCCCAGTGCCTCTCATCATCTGGAAAAGAGCATTGGATCTTTCTGTGGCTATCATACGAAAAAACCGAACCAGGGCAAGCAGAGAGGCTTCTATACTAACCCTTTCATGAAGATCATACGTGTCCAAGGGAACTCTTCTCCACTTGGAAATATTCTGAGATTTGGTGCAAACAAATGTCCAACTGTTTTTGAAACAGTTTTTAATTTTTCCAGGACTAAGGTAAAGTTTCACAAAGACACACTTTGAAAGAGCTCTGTCAGTATTACCTGCTTGCAGTTAAAAAATAAGCAACATCAGACTAGTGTTGAAAGGTAATGTGTGCAAATTTGGAGCATGTTTTCACTTACATAAATAAATGGTGCCTGAATACGCAATTAATCCAAAGTCTGGATGTCCAAATACCAATTTGCAGTAGCAAGGGAACATGCATGAAAATGCTGCAGTTTGAAGCATATAATTAAATTTTCGTCTCATGAAGTTTGCTCTGTTGCCTTGAAGGAACATGTCCCTTTCTGCCACCTCATAGCATACAGCGTATCGTTTACCAAGTATCTTTTTTCAAAATAATTGATGAAATACTTTCTGTGGTTTGACTGAATATTCTTGGACACTGACAAACAACCTGATAAGATTTGTGTTTCCACTCTCCCTCTTCCACAGTGCAGTAAGCGAATGAGTCTTGAGGTCATATTTAATCTGCTGACTCCACTGGAGTTGTGCCAGGTTAGGCCAGCTGTGAAAATTTGGCCCTAGGTCGCTAATAGAGAACTCTGTCACCAGAGCTTCAACCTTGTAACAGTCTTATTGACACTGCTGGCACTTCTCTAATGCAAAAAAGCATAAGAAAAATTTTGGTTATGATGCAGTTAAACCCTCTTTAATTTGAAAGTGATTATAATCAGTGGATAAAATCCTGTTAATTAGGCAATTATATACTCCACTTCTCTTCCAGCCTCCCTCTTTCTTCATTCTCCACCTTGTTTTCTACTTTGGAAAACAGAAGAACAGAAATATTAATCTTGGCTTCTCATTCTAAATTCATCTCCTGGGTCAACCTCATTCCAGTCAGCTCACCTTTCCCTTTGCCAGCAGGGCAATTTAAAACCTCCACCATACCATTGTGATTATTTAAAAGTAAAAGGTGACACTCTGTGTGTTTTTGTGTGTTCATGTCTTTCAGTACACTCTCTCAGGACATCTCAAGTGTCTCTTACAATAAAGCCTTCCAAGATAAATTGACATCTATTTCCATTGCAGCTTGAGGATGCCTGTGGGTGAAAGCCTTACTGACCAAATGTCCAAGGCCTTCCTATCCTTGAGGTTATTAACTGGTATGCTAGATGTCAGTCAAAATCCACACACGTGAAAAGGTGCACCTCGGTGTAGCATGCACAAATGTAGCTGTATAGAGAGGGAATAGGTACTATCAGCTTGCCATAATCCTTCTTAACCTTCATGTCCTCTTTCATCGTGGCTTGTTTTGTTCAATATTGGTTATCTCGGGGAAACAAAGCTATGTTTTACTTTATCCAGCAGCATCACTGCTCTTACCCAAAACCTGAAAACCTATGCTAGCTCTAGGGTCATCTCATCTTTAATGCTGTAAAGGTACCCCTGGGGCTTCATGCAGTGACCTGACTCTTTTAAAAGCTTTTCCAAAATCTTCTCGCAGACTCTGTTTTGATGGTTGCTTGTGAAGCAGAGACCACACGGGTAATCAAAATCAGTAGTTATGCATGCTTGTTAGGGAAACAGGCCATCAAGACAGTACTTAAGGGGAGATTAAGTATATCATCAATATAAATAGATATGTACAAGGTTGGAAAGAGACAAGGGAGGAGAGCGAAGAGAGTCTGCAATAGCTCAGCATTAAGGTTGTCAACCCTTCCCCACGCCAGAAGTGGGATGACGCACGGAAGTGGAACAGGAGTGGGTCGGGTGAGTGGAAATGGAGAGGAAGCAAGGGGGAGGCAGGTGGAAGCTAAGAAAGACTATGTGGGACCTGTGGAAGAGGAGTAGGAGTGGTTTTGACATGTGAAAACAAGTTGGAGCGGGTGGAATGAGGGGGAACGGAGCAAAAGTGGTTAGGGCCCATAGCCACTTACAGACCATAATTTGTATTTCTGACAGCTTCCCTCTCTTTTTGGTGTGGGAGACCAGTGTGCTCTCTGGAGCACATCTGGAGGTGATGAGAGGATGGGGAGAAGCAGCTGATGGCATCTCCCAGGCAAGAAAGGGGAGAGGGCAGGAGACATTTCAGAAGCATTTAAAGACCTTGCTCTCCAGCAAGGAACTAGACACCGGGATGCCGTCAGGTACCACGCTTCTTGGCAGCAGAACCTCACAGTATCATATGTGGTGACAGCATTAAAAATGTTTGTTTCACAGTTTTTAGTCTCCTGCTGCCCGGGGGTGGTTCCCCGTTATACGGACGGGTGACAGTTAGTTGGCCTGAGACTCTCCCGATTCCAGGCAGCAGCAGCAGCAGCTCCTTCTGCCCACCCCTACCATGGAAGCAAGGATCAAGGGTGGGACAGAAAACAGCTCAGCCTTGGAGCCAGGGCAGACCTGAACATAACTTCTCACTCCAGCCTTCTCCATAGCACCAACTCAGAATTGTCAGAAGGCTTTGGTAGGGATTAAGAAGGCTGATGAGTTTATAAAAGGCAAAGTGGAAATGAGAGGGAAGCAGCACAGGAGCAAGGGTACAATTTAGCCACCTTCATCTCTCCCAGGACTCTTTCAGATAAAGCAAGATGTTGGACAGCACACAGCACAGGGAGATCTGTTTTGGATGTAGGACTAATATTGTTCCCTTATATTTATATTCATGAGTGCCCTGTGGTGACAGAGGTGTTCAGTAAACACTGAGCTGTTCAGCCGTTTATCTTTATGTCTCTGCATTCTTAAGTAAAGCTCATCGTCAAACCCAAAGAAATCAGAAAAAGAACTGAGAGAACTTTTAGCTCCAGATAAAATATTCAGTAAATATGGTTAATTTTTGTTTGCAAACTCATTCTGTTTATGGCTAGTGTGTCCTTTCTGAGTATTGTCCAAGTAGCGTGGGACTCTTCACTCAATGAAGGTTGCCACTATCTGTTGCACAACTGACTTGTCCTTGGACTAGATTGTCCAGTAGTACTTCTACTCTTTGCCTAGATGTCTGAAACATTTTCAGTAGAAGAGGTGCAGCAGGAAAATAGAGAATAACAAATTTCAGTTGTCAGTTTGAACAATGTCAATTAAGCCTGGGTTTTCAAACAACATCTTTAAATAACAAGGAAAAAATAACAATGCAGCACTTACTAATGGCTCAGTGATGCACCCTCTGCTTTTATTAACAAAAATAAAAGCTTGGGCAGGCCTCCTACAATGTGTTGCATGGCACATGTGCCCTGGCAGCCAGACTGGAGCCCACTGACCTGGCCTGGGTTTCTCTTTGTGTCCCTTGCAAACATCCTGACTTGCATGCAATACGGTCGATCGAGCTGTCTGGAGAGATGCCTGAAAGTAAAACACATTTATCTCCACTGTTTTCTGAAGAAAAACAAGTGTGATAGAGCCCTTACCCCAGTGCATCAAAAGGAAAGAAAAACATGGGAAAAGAGGATGGCAGAGGAAAGGAAGAGGAAGGAAGACTGTGTGTTTTCTTGCTTTCCTGAAAGCAGGGGCTTCTTTTGACCCTTGGTTGAATTTGTCTGAGTTGGAGCTGGTGAGAGGAGGATGCTTCTGCCGAGCTGCTGTTGCCATGGAGACCAGCAGAGACAAGAGAGCTAAAAGACTGCCGGAGACCATGACTTCTGAATTAAAAACAGGGTATTCCTGCCCTTCGCACTCCCATAACCCAATTCTCCCTGTTTTCTGCTCTTCACGGGCTGTGGGTGTAGTAGCTTTGATGGAAAGGGGGAGGCAGTTCTTTACTTATCTCACAGAATGGTTATTTCCACACCTTTCACAACCCAACAAAACAAATACAGCTTTTTTTGTCTCACACTTGGTCAAAAAAAAAAAAAAAAANAAAAAAAGACTGTGTGAAATTGCTCTTCCCACCCTCAAAACTCTCCACCCCCCTGGAGACTAAAAGGAAATATCGTTTTAATTTGAACTATCGCTTTCAGCTCAGTGGGTGGGTGGAGGTGGGTGAGAGCTGAATTTCTAATTTCTCTCTCTGCCATCAAAAATGAGCGTGTGGATCAGCAGCTGACAAAGTCTGTTACCTGCCTATTCCTGTCGGGTATGTTTGGGGGAAGAGAAGGAAGGGAGGTGGAACAGGGTGTGTTTATCCTTTATCTCTTCTTCAACTTTATCCTAGATTGCCAATCATTCTAGAGAAGTTCTTGATGTTCAGTTTGTTTTGCCTTTTTTAAAACCACATGTATTTTACATGTATGCTTCTTCTGTCTTGTGCTGTCAGGGTTAAGAGGAACTAGGAGTTGCAAAGACAATAGGTGAAAAGGCAACGTGACCTTTCAGTGTTCTGTAAAAATGATGCTTTCTTTTCCATTTAGGCTCCTGTCCTGTTATACCTTTCTATATTTCTTCTTTTGCCACAGAATGTCCCAGGTTGTTCTGTGGTGCTTGAATGTCGGAGCTGTGTGAAGAGACGCAGTTATCAACTCATGACCAGGCTCCCCTGAACACCATGGTTTGCCATCCTTTCATCAGCACATAACATCCTGTAGAAAAGGATTTTTAGTCTCAGCCTTCAGTCTTCCTGAAGCTGCACTCTGCCAAGAGTTGGGCCCAGACTTTCAAACCCTGCTTCTCTCCTGTTTTGATCCTGACACCTACACATCTCTATTCAGGTAGCTGACTGGTAGCATACAGAGTAAATGCTGCATTAATACACATCATTTTAATCATCCTGTAGGCCCTGGCTCTAAAAGACCAAGGAGGCAAGAAAACGGTTGTAACAAGAAGGTGAAATGTAGAAGGTCAGAAATAGAAGTCTTCAAAATTTTGCCCAGTTTTCCCAGACCCTCAAATGGCTCTAATTTTCCTCTTTCACCATTTTTGATGCAACTAGCTCCAGTCCTATCAAAATACTATATTTGGGTTTAGGAAAGATTTCCTTAATCTGTTTGAGGTCTTTGTTTTTGTGTTCCCTAATTTGCCTTTTCCTACCCACCCCCAAGAATCCCAATCCCAACCTTCTCTCTACAAGCTCTCTGTGGCAGGTGGTGGTGGTGAGTTAATCAGGGTTGGTGACATTTGGTGTCTAATCCTCCCCAAGGCCTTCCTCTGAGCTTCATTGTCCAGTAGTGGTTGGGAACATTTGTTATCTCCCAGGCTTGGGGCCCAAGCAGGAAATAAGTATTTTTAAGAGACAGAGATGCATTTGTTATTGACATCTGTTCTTGTTTTAATGAGGAGAATTAGAAAGGAGAAGGATGGGGTTTAGATGGAATTAAGTTTTCCTTTTCTTCAGCAGGAAACCCCATTACAACTCCTTCCAAAGGCACTGCTGAGTCTTTAGTAAAGGAGAAGGAAATCATTTACACACTGGTAAAAATCCAAAGAGCAGTTAAGCGCTTCTCCACTTAGCACCCTGCTCTCCTGCCTTCCCTTCTGCCTAGCTTGGTTAGAAATTCCTCCCAAGTGAAATGAGCAGTTTTCTTTTCTGGTGAATCATAGGAATAATTTCTCCATCTTGACTCATCCACTGCTTTGAAATGTGGGTCTTTCTCTGACTTCTTCACAGAGGTCCCTCTATAACTGTTTCTCTGTAATAAAGACTGACCAAAGAGTGAGATTGATTTCTGACATGATAATTCAATCACTGGCCTTTGATGATCTATTAAAACAGACTGTGATGTCTTCTGATCTGCCTGGTGCTGGAAAGAGCCCTTGCAGCAGTGGAATTGCTTGCTGCCTCCATTAGTTTTTAAATAACCTGTATGTTTGGAGGTCAGTTTGGCATGATGTTCTCTAGCTCAGCAGGTGTCCTGCACCATTGAGCCCATTTTGATTTCTGATTTTTGAAGGCTTTAAGTCAGGAAGAATAATTGATAGAAGACTTAAAAAAAAGTTCCTCCCTTCTTTTTTGTCCTACCAAATGGGAAGTGTGGGAGTGAAACAATGAGTCCCTGCTTCCCGTCCTTGCCCCTTCACTTGCCTCCCTTGCTCTGTTGTTCCCATTCCTTTCCTTCCCCTCACGTCTCTGCTCTAATCTTCTGCTAGGACAGGGTGTATTTTTTGTAAAAACCTGTCATCCAAAGATAGGCTACTGGCTTGTACTCATAACTGTGAGATAAATGCCTTTGGGTAGCATCTCTGGAACTGATACTTTCCCAGTGCTGATGAGCTTGACAGCAAAGAACGCACTGTGCTGATTTTTCCACTTTCCAAGAGATAAATTCTACCCTTACCTCAGTGTCATTTCTACTTCTCTCTTCCACTTTTGAGAGAAGCTTGGACTCAGCTTTGCATATTGGTGGATGTTGTTTGGGATCTGTCAGTGTGGATGGAGCAGTTTGGGAAGGTTCCCATTTTCCCTTGTGAGTTCAGTGGCTGGGAGAGCCCAGCCTTGCCTCAGTTGCTGCAAGATGCAGGTTGAACATGTAGGAGGGTGTTTCCTGGGTTGCTGGGTTTCCATGGTTTGGATGTAGAGGCACAGTGTGGTGTGTATGAAGCTGAATTACATCCAGGGCCATATCACTTCCACCAATAGTGTAATCACTTGGGTGTCTCTGGGGTGTTCTTGAACGTAGGAGTAGTGGGAAAGGGAGCAGTGGCAAGAGCGCAATTCTGCATGAAGCAGTTGTGAATCCAGCTGGTTTTAGAAGCTCCAGCCTCTCCAGACTCAACTGGGCTCCATGCACAGCTAATGCTGGAGGCATGGAAAAGCTCCTTCCTCTGCCTGGTATAAGGATTCCCAGCACCAGGAACACTATGAACCATGACAGAGGTAAACCCCACACCAGAGGTTGTGTGGCAAGTAATCTAGTCCAGTGGGTATAATGTTCATCTGGACTTTATAAGCATATTTGAATTTAATCTGGCTCCATACAGAGACTCCAGGATGTTTCTGTATCACATTCCTGACTGATTTATCAAGACTAATTTTGTGTTATGTGGGACAACCCAATGTTTTCCCCCATTACTCCTGATAGGAGAACATGGACTGTGGTTCAGTTTCCATGAAGGATCATAGACATTGAATGGCCTCATCACCAGTTAAGGATGAAAGATGTCTCTTCTTTGACAAGCACATCATCAGAATATTTAATCCTCATTAAATTAGCTAGGGAACAGAGGGGGTCTCACTGATATGCTGCCATGTGGTAGGCAGATGAAAGACCCCACTGCAATATAATAAATCTGCCAGACAATTTCATAGAATCATAGAACGCCAGGTTGGAAGGGACCTCAAGGATAATCTAGTCCAACCTTTCAAGATAGAAAAATACAGTTTCAATGAGATGGCCCAGCACCCTGAATCTTAGAACTGTCTAATGTAAGGGAATCCACTAGTTCCCTTGGGAGACTATTCCAGTGTTTAATTGTTCTCATTGTAGAGAGTTTTCTTCTGGACTCCAATTGGAATCTCTCCAAGAGCAACCATTCCCCCTTGTTTTTTCCATGTGACTCCTTGTGAAAAAGGGAGTCTCCTTCATCTTGATAGCCACCCTTAATGTACTGGTACATGGTGATAAGGTCTCCCTTAAACCTTCTTTTCTCAAGGCTGAACAATCCAAATTTTNGTATTAGTTTTTCAAGAAGGAGGCTGTGGGGGACCATGTTGAATGCCTTGGAGAAGTCTAGTAGACTATGTCTATTGCTTGCCCCACATCAACCAAGCGGGTCGCTCTGTCATAGAAGGCAATCGGGTTTGTCAAGCACGATTTGCCCCTGGTGAATCCATGTTGGCTTTTCCCAATTAAGTGCTTCAGTTTACTTGCCATAGTCCCCAGGAGTATTCGCTCCATAACTTTCCCAGGGATTGATATGAGGCTAATGGGTCTATAATTATGTGCGTCCTCCTTGGGACCCTTCTTGTGGATAAGGGTTACATTAGCTCTCTTCCAGTCTTCAGACACGTCTCCTGATCTCCATGACTTCTCAAAGATCATGGAGAATGGCCTCGCAACGACATCAGCCGGCTATTTTAGCACCCTTGGGTGGATGGCATCCAGGCCCATCAGTTTGTATGGTCAAGCTCCTGAAGCAGTTGACACACCAACTCTTCCTTCACTGATGGTGGGTCTGTGTCTTCATCAATCTGGATATTTGTTCCTGTGGCCTGGGACCCTACAGCACTGGTAAAGACAGAGGTGAAGGTGTTGTTGAGGACCTCTGCCTTTTCAGTGCTGTTGGTGACTAGTTCACCTCTCCTGTTTAATAGTGGGACAATACTTACCTTCTGTAACTGCTTCTGTGCTCCACTCCTGGGTCTCAGAGGAGAAGTTGCCATTCATGTTGACTAAGGATGTGTGTTTGTGAGATGTATTGATATTCTTCTGGGCCAAGAATGAAATTATCAAACTCATTGTGCTCAGTTAAAGAGTGAATTCAAGTTCCCAGAGGCCGGTGTCCTGACTCACAGGGCCATCTCTTTTCTGTAAAATAGCTTTTGACGAAAATTCCTCACTAAACTCTATCTGTCTTCAAAGAAATATCATTCTCAACTTGTATAGAAACATTTAACTTGTCAAGTAAATAGGCTGTATTGAATGGAAAATAGTTTGATGCTGTTTTTTAGTGGTTGTATTGTGCCATGAGAAATAACTTCCTTTCTATTTGTGACGCCTCCTGCAATACTACTGGAAATATGGAAACCCCCATGATATTAATCCTGAAGATCTGAAAATGGCTGTACTGTAAAAGGATAATGGCAAGCTCATAGGATTCTCCATGTGGTTAGAAAAGTCCTTTGCTATAGGGCAAGGCTTATTTAGGGTATAGGTTTAGGGTTTATTTAGTCTTTCTGAACAAAACACTGATAAGATTAATTCTAAAACTATGCATTATGGATTTGCATCAGTGCAAACAGGACAGAATTGACTCTGCTATTTCTACCCCCCTCCTTCTTTAGCTATGTTGCCAACTAAGGCTAATTACAAGGGACTGACTCACCACTCCATTACTGCTCAGGTTTATACCACAGTAGCTACCATTTAAGTGAATCTGTCTGTGTGGCTGCATCAGCCCTGCCCTTGTTCTCCTGCCTCCTACTCAGCTCTTTTATCTCCATTTTCAGACACCATGTGCCTTCCTTCACTCTTTCCACCCAACTCACCTGCCCTGTTCAGCTCTCTGCCAGTGGTCTTCTCTGTTCAGCTTCCTTTTGCAAAGCCCTTTTCCCTGCTAGTGCTGCCTACCACACTTTGCCGGAATTTAACATTTCATTGCTTCATCCAGGTTGCAGTTGTTTTTTGTTTGTCATTATTTTTGCAAGGCTATCATAAAGATCATTTGTCAGACTCTAGGAGAGAGCTGTGCAGGCAATAGGATGGAAATTACCCAGCTTGTGTCAGTTCCCACCAAGCCCCTATTGCAGGGCAAGAGAGAGAGGTTTCACAGGGGGAAGCTGAAAACCTTTCCTATTTCACACGTAGTCCTTCAGCATATTTTCAAAGAGCCTTGCCTCGCATAGCCTCCTCTCATATTTCCTTTTGATATTCTCACTTCCCGCCTCATATTTTATTCTATCTTCATATCAAGGCTGTGTGTGGTGCCAGCTTTTTCTGAGCTGTCATTACAGTAGCTGGAGAGCTGACACCACAGGGCAGTATTTGTTGTTTTGGTCATGGATTTTAGGTTACAGAAGTACGTTAGTAGTATTGGATGGTAGGTCTGCTGCTAGTCTGTGAGATGTAATTTCTTAAGGAAGCTTCTCAGGTATGCTTAGGCTGTCTTCAGGACAGCAGAAGAAAGAGACAAGACATACTGCCTCTGTGTCCTTGACTCTTGTCGGGGCTAATTGTTAGGGCTGCAAGATGCACACGCAAACTGGAGCTGCTCATGGTTTCTTTGGCAAAGCTGAAACAGGAAAACAGTGTATTTCAGCTACATAAATGCCAGACAGGAGGGAGCAGGGGCAAACAGCATGAAAGTTAACTTTGTGTCACCTACCTACTAGCTTAGGAACCACATAGTATGATGTTCTCCTCCAAACACTCAAATTAGAGTGGAAATGGCATTGAGCCTCTTGCGATACTTATTCTGTTGTGGTCCACTTGAGCTGGACTACAGCAGGACTTGTTATTTGTGTCAGACTAGGTGGAATTCATAACATTGACCGCTTCTCACCTACTGCACTACAAATCTCAGTCTCCTTCACAACTGTAAACCATATTTTAATAGAGAGAGAGTGGCTTGTGGACTACTCCTTCCAATTTGCCATCCTGCACAAGCTCCTTCAATTGCTGAAGAACACATTATTTCCTTGTGACAGCAGCAGCAACTGCCTGCTGATGTAAAAGGTAATTTTAAGAGGGCATGCAATGTATTTTTAAGTGGGGGGTATGTGCACTTTGTGAACAGGCAGTTCTTTGCGAACAAAGAGCTGATGCTCAGCAAGACACGCATGGTTTGTGGCACGTCTCTGAGGAACTTGTACACTGGAGTTTGTCACCCTGTCCAGTAGTGTCACAGCTGGAATTCAGTGTATTTGGGAGCCTCACTCAAAAGGCAGGAATAGAAGTGATATTCACTCTAGCACTGAGAAGTGGAGCACTGCAGTGGAAAGGGAGTCCCCAGGCTAGAGTTAGAAATGCTACGGCTGCTATTCTTAACCACTTAAACTCAGCAAGATCCAAGGGCCAGGCTTCAAGAGAAATCCTGACATTGACAGGCCCGATTCTCTTTTGAATTGGTCAGGCCTGAAAAAGAACTAACTGTTTTGAAGTGGATACAGCTAAACTAGTCAGGGGAACAGTACTGAAAGCTTGCTCTACTAATTGTACCAATGTATCAAAGGGCTGAAATCTCCCCAATATCTCATTTAACCTCAATTCCAGATATGGAAAACCACAGACTGTATTACAGTTTCCACTCTCAAAAGCAAATCAGCTCCAGACCCAGCTTGTGTGTCTTTGACCAAGATTGTTGATCTGTCCTGCTTAGTACCTGCTACCTAGGGATGAGCCAGTGCTTTGAGATGCACAGACCCAGTGAACAGGAGGCTTTTTGGGGGATATCCCACCTCTGTGCAGGATTTCCCAGAACAGCTGGGCTGGAGGGGTTGCCTACAGAGAGCATAGTGAGTCTTGGGAAGGCAATTAGGATTGTCCTTATCCTGCAGGGTAAACTTCTGTGCTTAAAGGGTTCTTGGCTGCTCTGCTAGCAGAGATATGTTCTGCATAGAAAGAAAGGATCCTCTACACAGCTGACAGGGCAGAGAGAGCCTTGTTTTGAGCTATGTGCCTAACAAATGGGTGCTGAGTGTGCACAGATTCAGGCTTGGTCTGGAAGCTGGACAGTGTATTTGCACGATGGTTACCTCTGTTGGTAAGCTGGTTGGAGCTATATAGAGCTAGAGAGAGCCAACTCGTGTCTCTGCACTGTTGCCCAGTATGTCTGCAAATCAAGTAGTCTACTTGCAGGTAATTAAAGTGACCGTGCCTTTCTAATGATCTTTAGAAAGAACTGGAGCTGGAACTCCTTCCCCAGTTGCATGGTCTAGTTAGGGCATTTACATAGGGCTGGTCCCTCTTGTAAGAAGGGAGCTCTCAGTCTCACTGTGTAGCAGGGATCTTTGTATTCATACACTCAAGAGGAGGGAATTCCCATTCTTTGCAAAAAAAAAATAATGATGGTGTGTATGTGCATAATATATAGCTGTTTAGCAATAGAAAAAAATGCTGATTTGGAACTTGCTCTCTTGCAGTTGTGTACAGGAACAATTTCAATTTGCATTTTAGGCAGTTTACAAAGTACAGGACTAACCACTTATATACTGGCTTTGTGCTTGCTGCAACCCACCGTAACTAACCAGATTATCATCTTGTGATAGAATGGATTTACAGAACTGGAAAACCAAGGTAGTTGTAAATGAGTTAACATTTTAAGAGAGCTAGGACGTGCTGAATCTTTTCAGTATTATCTAAAGAAAATCACAAATTTGGTCTTTGGAGTTTGGTTTGTCCTAATAGGACACAGCAGGATAACTTCAATGAGACTTCTGAGAGCAGTTTTACAATGAGAGGCTTCCATCTCTGAAGACCTAAACTGGAACGATAAAAGCAGTTGTTTTAATGCCCCCACAGAGTGTGATGCCGTTATGCTAATTTGTACCACAATGCCAGAGACTCTGCTTTAATAAAAATGTCTTAGTTAGACCAGTGGCTTAGTAACTGCCTTTTAAGATGCGGTGGGTGAATCAGGGATTTGGGAGCAAGTAAAGCAAATTAACTTTGTCAGCTTATCCTTGAGTGGAGGGTACCACTTCTCTTTGCGTTCACAGACAACTTCAGTAGTGGGGGAACTTGGAAGAGGAGAAATAGTCAAAATGGAAAATTGAGTGTTACTTACATGTGCTTTACAGATTCCTCTTGTCATGCCTGTCAGTGACAGAAGACTGATTTATTCTCTTCTCTGTTTAACTCCAGGCAATATAATCATCACCGTAGTCATGATGTGTCAATGCCATCTTCTTTAGTTTTCATCATTCTCGGCAAAGAGACCATTGTCACTGACACCAACATCTTTCTGTTTTCTTCCTGCTTCTTCCAACACAATGTGGTCACAAGGCAATGTGGTATCTGGGAGCCAGAGGAATTTGTGCCAAAGATCGTAGAGACTGCTCCTTCTTACCATTTCGGAGCATGAATCCTAGTGGCAATCACAGCAGGAACGATGCTGTCGCTGGTGAAAATAAAGGCATTTTTTACTTTGTTGAGGCTGATGGCAATATTTCTGGAATCAAATGGGAACTCTAACAAATTGATTTTTTTGCATTCTCATCATTTTTTTTCCATGACACACTCCACAATGCATGGGAAGGTGTACCCAGTTTTTCCACTGCTGACCACTGTTCCTCCAGCTACATCTGTAGAGGGACCAGCAAGTCTTTGTAACTAAGTGACTGTGATAAAGTTGAGTTGCTGGCCTGTAGGTACTTACACCTCATATTTTAGGCACAAGGGACATAACCAAAAGGAAAGGACTATGATCTGCAGCCATCAAGTGCAGTTCAGAGCTATCTGGAGTTGCCAGAATTATGACAAAGCTATAAACAGATTCAGAGAAGTTCTTGGCAAGTCTCCCTATCAGCTGTGCACAGCAATTTTTTTGGGCCAAACTGTGGATTGAATATCCCTGGAGTCCAGGTGTCTTTTAACACTCCCTTGTTGCATAGTAAGCCTTTTTTAAATTTATTTAAATTATTCCTTTCCCTTCTGGTTTGTTTCATTTTTGTAATGATCACTTGGCATATTGTCTGTTAGTTATCTTGGTCCTTTTGCAAATAGACAGATGACAACAACACTAAAGTGCAAATTGCACCGGCTAGTGTTTCTGCTGGCACTTTGAGCAGTATGATCATGGACTGAATGGTATGAACAGGGAAGTAGTCCATAACCTTTGGTGTTGGCATCTCCAGTTGAGGCTACAAGAACATTGACAAGACAAAGGTTATAATGATGGTATCTGAGAGTCACAGGAAAAATTCCTGGATCAGATATCCACCGGACCAGCCATACTCGCACTCATTCTACCAGATGTTTGCATGACTTGTTCTGCCTATGGTCTGAAGCCCTTCTGCCTGGAAGCCCTGCAGTCAGCCTCACTGGAGACAGTTTCCTAAGGTCTAACCCACATCTTGCTCACCACAATCAATTCAAACTTGTTTCTTCTGTTCCCTGTGGACAAGGAGAACTGCATATTGGCTGCCTTTCTCCAGTCACCTTTCATGTGACTGAAGACTGCTGTATCTCATTCCAGCTTACTGGAGACTAGCCACTCTGCATTCCCTTCAGATGTGAACCGCTTGGTTGTGTTTGCCAGACATTTGATCACTGCTGTTGCTTTCCTGTGTTACCTGTGATATGCAGATGGTGGACTTCTATCTCTAAGGCCGTCAGTATAGCGCTTTTCACCAGCATTATCTCATTTGAAAGAAAAGACACTAGTAAAGCAACACTCTGACCCACAGCATCTGTACACTCCTGTTGAGGGAGTGAGGGTCATTACTGTCACCTTATGAATATTGGTTTTAACCCAGATTGCATCAGTCCCTCCTTGCTCCGCATTGCTCACCGTGTTAATCATCAGAACTGGAGATAAACAAGGTCTCAAGTGAATAAGCTTCTTGGCTCTGTTCTTATGGACTCCTGGGAGATGATGATTTATCTTCCATATGATATTGAGGACTGGCATCTGTGAAAGATGAAATGACACGAACAACAAACGGAGAGATTTGTCATTGCATCGTTACCTCTTCCTACGTAAGCGCATTTGAGAACACTGAGCTGGGTAGTTAGAATTAAAGGAAATCGGTCTTCATAGTAGGCCTACTAGTTGTATAAAGCTAGGTAGTTAAAAAGGGGGAATGAAGGCTTTGAAACCATAACCCAGAGTAAACCAGTGGGGATTTAGACCTCAGCTAGGCTGCCAGTCTTGGATTTTGACTCCTTGGCAAATGTTTCCTGTTATTTGAGGTTGTGACCCCATAGCTTAATGCAAACAGCAGTATTAATAAAAAGGTTCTCAAATACTTCTTTGCAGACACTAACCCTTTGCTGGAATGAGTCTGGGTGTGGCCTATGACTGGCTGTCCCTTGTCAGCCATATGGTGCAGTTAGGAACTGTTGTTATTTTGGAACTATCTAGAGAAAAGCTACATGGAAGTTACACTTTTCAGGACAAGAGAGTGGCATTAGGGAAAAAGCTGGTGTAGAAATTCACTTAGAATTCAGGCTGCTCTAACAAAATGTTGCTTTTATGCAGAAGTGTGCTATGCCATGCTGTGTGCATGTGTGGAAGCGGGGAGCAAGAGCTTGACTCATGGAGAGAAAGAAACAGGAGGAAACGAGGTACAGGTTGTATTTCTGCTGCAATATTCTCCTTTGCAGTCAAAGGATTTCACAATAGATGGGATCGTGGTCCACACAGGCACAAAACAGCCACCGAAAGGGAGAAAAAGAGAAGCTGAAAGAAAGAGAGAAAAGAAGAAAGACTATTGTTTCCCATTGTAGAAAAGGGTAACGATAAACTTAAGCTCTTAAAAAAGGATTCAGCCTATGACACTGTTCAGTTGCAGGACAGATTTCATTCCTTACATGCATGGATGGCTTCTGTCCTCTCGTTAACCCAGTCCACACGTTCCAGATGGCCATAGTCAGTGCTCTACATTTTGGTTCCTTCACTACTTTCTGAGACAGCTGAGGGTTTGTATTTCCTCTAGAAAATAATGCCCCTTCCTACACCTACTCCATGTCTCTCAAGAGGTTCTGAAAGACAAGTTTTGTGGAGTGCTCCCATGCCAGTGGAGAGCTCAGCCGTACTGGGATTTGCAGATGATGAAACCACATCATAGAGAAAGCACCACCACAAACAGGAGTCAGCTTAAAGTGCTTGGATGGTTCTGTTCTTTCCTCAGTCCTCCAGTGTCAGTGCCACCATCACACCAGTACTGTACTACAGCCACACGTGCCTCTTCACAGAGGTCCCAGAATAAGTCCCCGCTCTGACGCGTGTGTATCCTGAGCCCCACTGCAGTGGTCTGTTGGGTATTGGACAGAGGAGACAAAGCCACCAGTGCTGTGGTGTGCTGTGAGGATGGGCCCCGTCCTGGTGTCACATCCCCATGGGCACTGCCAACCTAACTGGAGGAGGGGGAGTCCAAGAAGGAATAATGGACAGTGCTGTTTGTTGTAGGAGTTCTCTCCATCCTGTTGTCTTCTCAGCAGCCTTTGGCTCTCCCATTGCAATTCCCTCCAATGCTTCTGGTGATGGGGAGGTCATGCAGCTCAGGGTAATGAAGTGGTGTGCTTGTCTCAGCCTCTCACCATTTTACAGCCAGTAATGCATTTGTAATGAGGTGCTGGGAGGTGCCACAAACTACTGTAGAGAAGCTAAACTGCTTAGCTGTGGTTTTGTAGGTCTCACTCAGGGAAAGCTGCTTTGGCTGTTTGTGAGGGGCTATGCTTTTGGGGTCAGAAGGGCCTAAGCTCTATCCCCAGTGACTTTGCAGTTTTCTGTGGCCAATATGCATAGTGCTGGTGATAATAGTGGCATCCCAGGAAGCTATGGGTTGTTTGGGAGGGCTACTCTGTGCTCCCACAGAGCTTTTTGCAGTCTATACACTTCTTATTTGGTGTAAACTCAGTGCTCATTCTCATGGGCTCAGCTCTGGTTTGTGAGGAGGGTGGGATCTGTGAACATCCCAGTTCAAAAGGCACTACAGCAGCAAGAGTCACATGCAGCGAGCCCAGCCATAGTGTCTGTGCTGTTGCCCTAACAAGTTTGCTTACCTTGCTTGCTGATCTGGGAGCAAACAGAAGTGTCTTAGAGGCAAAATCCCCTGGGTGAGCTTGCCTAGTTTCAATCTGATTATTTTTTATGTGAAAAAAAGCCAGCGGATCAATGCAAAGTACATGAGGTCAAGCTCCTCCATCCTGGGAAGTCTGAGGACCTCTGGTTTCTTGGACTTGCACATTCATATGTTGTAGCTGTCTCCCCTGACCTTCACCTTCCAAGAAAAACTTTCACTGTCATCCTGATGGATGCAAAGAAGGGCAAAACATTCTTCTCTCTAATTTTGTTCCTGTTTTCTTTATCTCATTGACCTCGCCTCATTTCCAGGGTTAAAAAGAGAAAAGAAGGCATCTGAGAGATGGCTAGTAACTAATTTGTTTAGGGTATTTTGTTTTAAAAATCCCTCTGTATTTTCTGCTTTGATTATGCATTACTCAAAGGGGTGTTTTCTGTTATCTAACAGCTACACCTTGAAAAGTACTCACAGAAGGCTTACTCATTTTTTTAACCAGGAAATAAATTAACGTAACCCACCAAATTATTTTTTAAACAAATGAAATGATACTTTAGAATAAAATGTTTATTAGTTCTTTCTCTCCTACACCTTCTTTCTCCTCTGCAGTTTATAAATTCCTGATACAATCTCTATTTTCATGTAAGAGAGTCCCAGCTACTCAGTGTTTTATTTTCATTTGAAGGCCTCTATAAAATTGCATGTTACAAAAGATGGTATTGCTCTCGTGTAACTGTTTATAATCTGCTTTATGGACTTTGACACCATCCAGTCCTCATATTCCCTTAAGATAGGTGTTGAAATCAAATTGCCTGCAAAGCCTTCCTGATTTTTGAAGCTTTTTTAGGGAGAGCTTGTTTATTCTTTGCATTTGCTTAATTTTTGTTTTGCTGCTGCTTCTCCTTCACGTTCAGATGGCACAAACCAATTGCTGTGCTTCTCCATATTTCCAGCTTTCGCTCCCATGCAGGGAAAAGTGGGATGGAGGCGGACAGCAGGATGAGGCAGGGGAGAGTGTATGATTCTCACTTTGTTTGTACAGCAGGGTATCACCCACGAGAAGCCAGTAGCCATCTACTCACCGGCAATGATGTGCAACCTTCTCGCTGCGTGAAACTGCTCGTATCATCCTGTTCAGCGGGCACTAAACGACACGGTGTGGGCTCCATCTCATGTCATACACTGTGAGCTAAACAAAAGGCCTCCAGGTCCCAGCTCTGCCAGAGATGTATCTATGAGGACTTTTTAAGGATGTGCAATGAATGGGAATGAAATCTGCTTAACTCTGGGGGGAGCTGGGCAGCTCTCTGCTCCTGCTGTTGTCTGCTCCTGTCTTTTGAACTGCCTCACAGCATAAAGATCTCAAACTGTTGCTGTTCTTGATCAGGCTGGGAAACTGTTCCTAGTTTATTGCAATCTAAATAGGAGGCAATATCTTCAAAGTGCTCTAAAAATGTACTCCTTTTTCTCTTCGGCTTCCTAATTGGATATGAGAAGCCCCAATGGTTTTTACTAGGTTTTTCTTTCCTCAAATAGGTCTGCAGGTGGGCTTGCAGATTTTTGTTTGAAAATAGGAGAATTTTTGCTGAATTCCTTATTTAGACAAGAGCATGTTTGTTGGTTGAGACACTGGACTGAGAGTAAGACAGCTGGATTTTACTTCAGACTTTGTTCTTAAATGCACTTTTTGCCCTTTTTACAGGCACAGTTCAACCCTGCAGTATGTAACAGGAATTTAGCTGTACTGAAAACTCACTCATACTGTAGTCAGGTTTAGTGCTGCCTTGTAATTTTCTGATCTGACAACTAGGGATAAGAGTACTTGCCCATTAATGGAGAAATGTTCAAATTTACCAGCCCGAGAATTAGAACTCAGAAGGAAGCCAGGCAATAAGAGAATTGAGTTAAGAAGCAAAACGGTTTTGTTTTTTTTTAAGTAGAAACTGTTTTTCAAATACCTTCAGATTTTTGAATCGTAAGACTTGATTTTCACCAACCCCTGCCCAATTATATAGCTATGGATCTTGCATGCCAGTTGACTTCTGAGAATTAGGGCTTCACACAAAACAGAATAGAACAAGTAAGTTATGAGACTTGTGATAAAATCAAGAGAGATGATAATAGTGATGTTGTAGAGACGGGGGTTAATTTGTTAGTATTTGTAAACTGTTTTGTGAGCCTTGTATGGCATGAGCTCTAGAAAGAAGCATTACTGTGCCATGTGCATCACCAAACAATGCACCACATGCCTCTTCAAAGCATGTGTGAAGTGAGAGTGTGGGACAGCAAAGTATTTCCATCCCCATTCACTAATGATCCCTGAGCAGGTGCTCATCTGCTGGGCTGCTTGCAGCCTACTGTTGTGTTTTTCATTTAATAACAGCAACAAGATGTGAGATTTCTCAAAAAAGAAGAAATATGACCGAGGTAGTCTTTGTTGCTATTTTAAGTATTATATTCACATTTGAATTCAAGATGTGTAGCAGTGGTTTTCAGCATTGTAGCACTCTAAAGGTGCAGATTGTAACCTGGGATGTATCTCCTCAGCTTCCACTACCACCAGTGAAATTTACAGAGTTAAAACTGAGTGTTCATTCACTTGTAAGAACTTTGCACTAACAGTGACACTAATTCCTGTCGTTCCTAATGTGGAAAATCTTCTTGAGGTGTTTTGCACATTTCATGATTAAAGGATTTGTGAGCCCCCACCTCCTGTGTGCAAATTTTGGAAGTGTCAGGTGGAAGCCTGTCTGTTATCTTCTGAGCAAAAGGATATGTGAAAGCACAATGAGCAATAGGCTTCAAAAGTCTTTGAGTCAGGTTTTTTTTCTAGGCTACCACTGATGCAGTTCACATATAGAAGTGGCCACACTAGCTTAAAATAGCCAGATGGGGTCTTCCTAGCATGGCTTCTGCCTAGACATCAGTGTGACCTGCAAAGCCTACCCAAGAGGCTGAGTAAACATTTTTTAGTTAACATTTTTTTTAGTTAAATTAGATACATCTACACAAATACCAGGCTCTTAAAGAAAGAAATTGCCTTTTGTTGATGTGCAGAGGTGGCTTCTGAGAATTTCTCATGTGACTGTAGGTCAGAATATGGTATGAACAGAGAAGAAAAATCCATTCTTTTAAATGGAGAGCTTCAGGCAGTTCACCCTCCCCTCCCCTCCCCTCTAGCACTCTCCTCCCCTCTAGCGCTCTCCTCCTATGTTCATTTTTGTGCCAGGTCACTTCTTGCCAAAAATCCCATCTGCTCATCAGTGGCATTCCAGAGCAGGAGGTGCTCTAGGGACTTGGTGCTGATTAATAGCCTCAACATCGTTTGTGAGCCTGTGTGTGAGAAGAGGAGGAGAGGGAGAAGGTGCCAATTAGAGCTGAACTAGCAAGATCTAGGAGGTTCCCCTCTATGGGCCAGTGATCACCGCATCCTTTCCCTAGGTAATACATGTTTCACGATTATTTCCTCAAATACAGTCTTCACTCTAGTTTAAATGTTCACATGGAAACAAAGGAACTTCTACCTGGTTCAGAGGCAGGCTTCAAAGTCAGAACAGCTTCCATGGAAATCACTCTGGTTTTTTATTACTCTCATTTTCATCCCATTGTTCCTATTTACTTAAGTGCACATGGTAGAAAAAAACAATGCAGATACTTGCACACCCACTTCTGTCCATCCACGGAATTTCTCTTGTTCCCAACCACTCATTGCTTGCTTGTTGTACTCCCTACATGTGTTTTAGGTGGCCAGCTTGTGTGTAGAGTATTTTGAAGTCTGTGTCTCACAATATTGCACAGTGGAGTCCAGGTACCTGGCTAGCATTCTCTGTGATCCTGCTGTACTAAGAATACCTTATACACACACCTTCTGGTTTTCCTTATTTAGCTATCCTATTTAACTTTTTCAATTTCCCCTATTAAATAAATTAGATCAGGTAATAGTCCTTAGCTTTCATAATCATTTTATTGAACAGCCCCAAATTACCTACTTTCCTGAAAATGAGGGAGTGTTGCAGATGACAACTTTTGCTGTCATCATAGGTACTAGAGCGTGCATCAACCCTTGACTTAAAAGGGAGAGAGAAAAGGTAAAATGGTGGGGAAAATGCTACAAAACACTGAATTATATACACATATAGATTGGTTTGGCTCCTTTCACTCAGCAAGGTGATCCAGCTCAACCCTCTCTTTTTTCTTCTTCCCTCTCACACTCATTCATCATTGGTGCCAAATCACTGCCATTGTTTGCATTCACCACTTCCTCTGAAATAAACTAAACTTGGAATGGGTGTCTTGAAAAGTTTATGAGGAGCAGCTGAGGGAAATGGGGTTGTTTAATCTGTAGAAAACGAGGCTCAGGAGAAACCTTACTGCACTCTACAACTACCTGAAAGAAGGTTGTAGTGAGGTGGGTGTCAGTCTCTTTTCCCGAGTATCAAGTAATAGGACAAGAGGAAATGGTCTCAAGCTGTGCAAGGGGAGGTTTAAATTGAATATTAGGAAAAATTTCTTCACCGAAAGGGTTGTCAAGCACTGGAACAGGCTGCCCAGGGAAGTGGTGGAGTCCTCATCCCTGGAGGTATTTAGAAGATGTGTAGATGTGGCATTTAGGGACATGGTTTAGTAATGGACTTGGCAGTGTTAGGTTTATGGTTGGATTTGATGGTCTTAAAGGTATTTTCCGGTATAAATGATTCTATGATTCTGTGTGTCTCTGGGCTTGTGTGTGTTTCTGTGTGTGCCCACTGCTTGTGAGGCAAATGTTTACTATCCCACCCGCATTCCTTCCTTCAAGATATTTTCCAGCCAGAGTATTTCCTCCGAACCCTGATTCTTCTTAACCAAGACTAACATTTCCTATACAAACTTCATAACACTGAATTAAAATAAAGAAATGTTGTATTAATATTCCAAACTAGTTACATGTTAACTTAGTAGATTACATATGACCACGTAGAGGCATCCATGACTGTCAAATAGTTTCATTTTACTGTTTTGTTTTCTGAAGTATCTCCAATGTAATTTCTTTTATGGCAGAAAACGCATGAGAATATAATAAAGTCACTAGCAGGGATTAATATACAATTATAGAAAAGTCACTTGGTTTTGATCAATAAGGCTATGACAGGAATAGCCCACAGATATATGCACCAGCCAGTATTAGAAAATGGAAATGACATTCTCACTGTGCGAAAATCAGATTTCCAGAATTCCTTGTAAATCATGTAAATGAATGCTGATCAAATTCAGGATGGACAGGGCCGAGGAAGAAGATAAGCTCCAGGGTTGAGGTTCTGTTGTTGGGATGCCCTTTCCCAGCATCCCCAATTATGTCCTAAAGAAATAAACTCAAGAGTCCTGATGTTCTTGCTTGTCAGAGACCAGTGAAAAGGCAGTGTAACTTAGAGGCTAGGTACAGGAACCAAATCAAAAGCACCCCTGGGCAAAGGGCTGTATTGATTTACTAGCACATGGGCTATTTCGAACCTGCTTTACCCAAGTGAAAAAAAAAAAAAAAAAAGCCAAAAAGCACACTATGCTGATTCTCTTATGCATTTTACATCCCTTTTCTTCATGAAAATGTCCAGTCTGGAAATGGCTTCTCTTTTCTCTCTGTAGATACATTTTGTACTTCACAAGAGGTTTAATTCTTAACATCCCAGGTACTGTGCAGCAAATAATCTGTAGACCAGAAGAGCGTATCTCCATTCAGCTCTCCTCTAAGCCATCCTCAAGCCAGGATCTGGAGTTTTGGAGGCTGTAGACCCCAAACATTTTGTGTATGTTCAAAAGGCTTGATACAGTCATCAGGCAGGTATGCTGTTTCTAAGTTACAGTCAACATTTTAAACACCATGTTATGCTCACTGCCTTTGGTCACTTCCAAAAAAGAATAATCATCCCTATGCATTAGTTTTGGTCTAAACCATTTATAAAACACACCAATTTTGCAATCGTTTGTGATATTCTGCACATAGAAAGCCTTGAATATTCACATAACTGTTGGTAGCAGTTTTACTGCAGGTTTATGTTTGTCTCCTCCTTCCTTAATTTCATTGAAATTTCCATCTCCTGCCTGTTGCCGTGTCTCCTACATGCTTCTTGTGTACCTTGCCTGATAGAGAAGCTTTGAATATGAACTGTACCATAGCTAAACAGCAATGCACTCAGCTTCGCTCCATGTTTGATGATTTAAATCCTATGTCTTCATAAGCGGTGGATAAACACATGGCAACACCAAACCCCGCCAGCTGCAGAAAACGTCATTGATCCCCCCCCAGAAAAGGACACTACACTTCCCAGTTTTGGCAAAAGGCAATTTGCTGTCTACATCTCTGTAGAGCTAAATTGCTGATGCTTCAGCAGCCAGACGTAGAGGCATGTGTGCGTGCACACGCACTCCCTTCTGAGACTTGACAGTCCGTGCTGTCAGAAGATTAAATTATACTAGTGGAAAATGGTGTGAGGGAAATAGCCTGAGACAGATTTCTCAGATATTGACCAGTTTTCTGCAAGACCCGTTAGTGTTAATTCTCTGTTCTTTCACTCCAGTTTCTTCCTCAGTAGCAGTTAGGTGCAAAATGTAATGAAGTCAGCATTTTGGGGATGACATGTCCAGAGCATTAGCCGTGAAAGGCAAGTCTCTTAGATTAGTCCCCAGCTCAGGAGAGGTGTTAGGGTTCTGGCTTCTAGAAATGCTGAGCAGTCCAAAATGTGGGAGAAATCAATGGGATCCGTGGGGCTTCAGCTTGTCTGCAACTCTGGCCCTTGATGTACTGCTGATTTAGCAATGACTTTTTTTTTTGTCTGTCCACTAGTAAACGAAGTGGCTTTCCCATCTTTCATGCTTTTCCTTCAGTTTCTGCCATTTTTCCTCCCTCATGCAGACTTCCTCTTCTATTTCCTTCTCTGTCTCAGGTGTTTCATTTTACCTAGCTTTTACTGTCTGACAGTTAGGCTACTAATTTAAGCTGTTTTTCAGGCTATCTTAACAGCCACCCCATCTGAGACAACTACTTATTATGGAATAATTAATAATTTAGAAGTGCCCCTTCTTTCTTCCTATTGCCTATAGCACAAACACATCACGAGGTTAGACAAGACACCTACCCTAAAGTCATCTGAAGTTAGGGGCAATGAATCCTGCACATTCATTTCAAAGCCTGGAGCACTGTGTAGCCCCAGCCAGATTCTTGCATTAGGTCCCCAAAGATACTGAACACCTGGTGCCAGAGGGTGCTGGGTGTTATTCCAGTCCCCTTATGGTTGCAGGAGCTGAAATTACTGGAATGCAGAATAATGTGCTGCACTGGAGGCTCTATAGGGCTGGGTGTCTAAGTAGGCTGGCTGGTTCCCCTTATGGCTCTGTGGCTATAGAAATACCTTTAATGATATTCTTACGCACTTCTCTGGGTGTAGGGTGTAGGTTGTGGGGAATGGATTGAGTGAGACAGGAGAGATAGCAGGCAATAATGGGGAAATAGAAGAATAAAGAAAAAGTAATAGAAGGAAAGTACAGAATAGTAAAATAAGGAGAATGAGGCAGAATGGAGGAAGAAAACAAGAGAAGTGAAAAAAAAAGAATTAAGTTTGGAGTAAGAATGATGGAAGTTGGATATAGAGATCAGGGAAGAGGACATGGAGGGCGGATGGAGGGATTATATGAGGGTAACTGAAAAAGGGAGAAAATGGGGACCTGTCAGAGTACAGGAGAAATGCTTATTAAGAGTTAATTTTCTTCCCAGTGGAATAGTCCTGCTAGGAGAAAACAGTCGTCTAACAGACAGCATGTCAGCTTGAAATAACACACAAAAATTAATATTACATTGTGTATGATTTGCTAAATTCCATCCCCTGGGGGACATCTTTAGGTGGAAACAAACTTTGGGTTTGTCAGAATGAGGCTTTCTCTTTGAAGGTAAATTGTTCTGTCTTTGTGTCATGTACCTGGCAGTGATTCGTAAGTTGACAAAAGCTCACACTGGGGAGAAGTAGAGATGCGAGGTCTTTCCTCTTATCATGCTTGTGTGCTGGGGTGGGAGGGAAGTGGAGGAGCAGGGGCATAGTGAGGAAATTTGTGCAGATTAATGTTTCTAAAGAGGAACATCTATAAGGGATGGATAAGGACAGAAGGAAGTGTATGAGAGAATAAAAGACAAGACATAATGGAGAAGTATGACTAGTGAGCAGGGACCTAAAGAGGTCCTTTTCTCTTCCTATCTTTTCATCAATTAATTCCCTTCTGATGTTTGTTGTTTTACTTCTCTGACTTCCCTGGCATTTCATTATGTTCAGCTCCCTCTGTACTCTCCTTTTGCCTCTGTTTTCCCATGTTCTGCTACAGCCAAAAGCCCTTTTCCAACCCCTTTAGCCTTCGTGCCTTTTCACAGGCTCTCTGCATAAAACCAGTGTCTCACTTACTCTCTTTTTCTCTCACACTTCTCTTTATTACCTATTTGTGCTCTTTTCCTGGACTTGCCTTTATTATCCAGCTCTTAGAGGTTCTTTCTCTGGTGTTCTACATAGCCAGGATCCCACAGTTAAAGTGGCATTGAGTGCACCCTGAACAAGTTTGATGACGACATCAAGCTGAGTGGTGCAGTGGATACGCCAGAGGGACAGGATGCCATGCAGAGGGACCTGGACAAGCTGGAGAGGTGGGCCCAGGTGAACCTCATGAGGTTCAACAAGGCCAAGTGCAGGGTCCTGCACCTGAGCTGTGGCAACCAGCTGTATCAATATAGGCTGGGAGGAAACATGCTAGAGAGCAGCCCTGTGGAAAAAGACTTAGGGGTACTGGTGGATGAAAAGCTGGACATGAGCCACCGATGCTCAATCACATCCTGGGCTGCATCAAAAGAAGTGTGGCCAGCAGATCGAGAGAGGTGATTCTGCCCCTCTACTCTGCCCTGGTGAGACCTCACCTGGAATACTGTGTCTAGCTTTGAAGCCCCCAACACAAGAAGGATGTGGGCCTGTTGGAACATGTCCAGAGGAGAGCTACAAAGATGATTAGAGGGCTGGAGCACCTGTCCTGTGTAGAGAGGCTGAGAGAATTGGGCCTGTTCAGCCTGCAGAAGAGAAGGCTTCAGGGAGACCTTATTGCGACCTTCCAATACCTGAAAAGGGCCTATAAGAAAGCAGGAAAAGAACAATTCACAAGGGTTTGTAGTGACAGGATGAGGGGTAATGGCTTTAAGCTAGAAGAGGGTAGATTGAAGTTGGATATTAGAAAAAAGTTCTTTAATGTGAGAGTGATAGATCACTGAACAGGTTGCTCAGAGAGGTGGTGGACGCCCCATCTCTGGAGTCATTCAAGGTCAGGCTTGATGGGGCTCTGAGCAACCTGGTCTAGTTAGAGAAGTCCCTGCTTATTGTAGGGGGGTTGGACTAGATGACCTTTGGAGGTCCCTTTCAATCCAAAACATTCTATGATTCTATGATTTATTCATATGTACACACAGATATATATAATGTATATAAATATGTATATCATAATAATGTTTTATATATATATAAAACTTATTCTGAACTAGAGATACTTAATCTGTCCTTGGGCATAAGATGAAGAATGGGCATTGTTCTTACTGTAGCTTGTGAGCTTCCTGCTTTGATGTAAGGATTCAGACAGAAAGACATGATCGCATTTCTCCAGGGCCTTCTCACAATACTTCTTTCATGCCCAGAAACTGCCCATGACTTGGCAGGATGGAGTTGTGGGAACGGCTTGGCTTACTTCAGCACTGACATCATGAAATAGGACTCCTGAAACCAAACTGCCCCATGTTGGTGAGAGCAATACTAGCACAAAGATTATCAAGTGGATCTAGCAGAATAGGATAGGGCAGTGCGAACTGTCATGATGAACCATACCAGCTTCAGACACTCATTGCAGCCCCACTCCTCCCTCTTGCCCACCCCTCCTCATGCTAAGCTCTTTGCCCTCACACCCAACCAATAGAGGTAACTCTTCTCTGTACTGCAAATAAGACATCCTTTTAGTCTATGTGCTGAAGGCCTGAGTGTTTCGATGCTCTATACCTTGAATTATGCTTGTCAAAGCTGCATGTAGATAGCTTAATTTGTATTTGAGGTGATTGTATTTACTGTATTTAGACACAGGTTGTTTCTAGGCATTTAGAATAACCTACATCTATGCTTGGCCATTTTACTTCGTCGCAGGCTTAGTATAGGTGTGAAGCAAGAGTATAAATACTGAATCTTTCCTACTCTGGTTTTCTAAGGAAATAGGTTTTACGTACTACACTGTGAGAGAGTTAGTGCCTCTTCTTCCTCTTAATGAAGTTTGAAACTCTTTGGCCAAATTGGTTAGAGAACCCTCTTTGGAGAAGGGTGTTGCAGGGACCACACCTTCTTGAACATCAGAAAACCTGTTTGGGAAAGTTGCCCTGAGACATAGATCCACTGCTGGCCGGGGTCTATTAGTTCCTCTGGTTTTGGGACTATGCACTGATGTCCTCCTGAGTTCTCTGCTGTGGGACAGATGTGCTCTTCTTCTAGCCTCACAATGGCTCTTGTTTCCCACTTATGTGCCTCAGGTGGCCCATGCTCTCAGTGCCTTTCCAAAGGCCACACTGCTGTGAGGGTATGGACTAAGTCATGAAAGTAGCAATGCCTCCTATACCTTCCCACTACACTTCTTTCTTGCCCAACCCAAGTTCTGTGATGGTATGGGAAGAAAGTTTTGTTTACCTCAGCTCTGAGTCATGGCAGGTTACAGATGATTGGGGTTTGCACAGAGCCAGAAGTTTTTCTGGAAGCCCACAAAGAGACCAGAACTGTGGGGTGCACTGACTTTGCAGGTAGCATCTTTGCTGACACCAACAACCCAGCAGCTTATATTATAGCATAGTCAGCCAACTGTGTGTGGAAAAAAGTTTCCAATTCTGAGTTTGAAAATCTCTCGTATTCACATTTTTTTAATTTGCTACCCTTCTGGATCATTAAAAAGCCTCCTTTTGCAGAGTCAAAGATCTCAATGCCAGAAGAGTCAAGATATTGTATGGAGGAACCCTCTGTTGAACAATTTATTTCATTAACTTCCACTTGTATGGAGGCTGATAATTTGTGTTTGGTGAACACCTATCTTCCAAAAAGGCATTAGCTCTTGATGTGAGAAGACTGGGAGATGAAGAAGTTACTGCTGCTCTTGGTAATTTGTTCCAGCAGTTAAACCCTTGCAATGTAATTTGTGCCTCATTTCTAGCTTGAAGGTGTTTTATTTCACTTTCCAGGTTTGCATTCACCTATTTCTCCATAGTTGTGCTTATCCACAGTGAACCTTAATTTTCTTCAAGGTCCCTACTTTACCAATTCCATTCTCTTGCTTTTTAGATGTAGTCTGCATTCCTTGGTCCTTGACATATTACCCTGTATTTGACTGAATCAGAATATATTCAGATCAAGCAGGTATAATCTAGAAGTGATCCACTTTGTTTTATATGTCTGCTCCTCTATCAATCTCTGCAAACATCACCTCAAGTATTTTGCATTTATTTCTGCATCAGTGATGAGATGTAAAACCATGTTCTGTTTACTTACGATCTATGCAGAACCTCACACCAAATCCTCATACTGAATGATTCCTCATTCATTGTTCCTTTCTGAGATCCTCAGGCAGTCCTCAATCCATTGAATAGGTACTTTATTGTTAATATATAATGCAATTTAAATAACAGTGCTATGAGGTAATAAGTCACAAGCTCTACAAAAGACAAAATTTTTGTAGGTATTCATTCACCTTTGTCAACTGAGTTTGTCATTTAATTAGAATATGAAACCATATTGCTTAAAAAGACTTTATCCCCATAATCCTGTTTCCTGGCATGAGTGTTATCAATACCAATTAATACTGGGAGTGTTATCAAGCTGAGAACCCTTCCTACTTCCCTGCTCTTTTGACTATTGACTCAACATTAGGAATCTCCTGGTCATATCAAGTTCCTCAAAATTCTACAACACATTAAAAAGTAATATCAAGAAGCCTGGGATGTCTGTAAGCCAGCTTTTCAAGAATTGTGGCTATAGGCTCTCTGGCCTGCAGAACTTGTCCCTGGTCCCAGTATGTTCATTATTTACTAATGGAATTGGTTATTGTCAACTCAAAGCAGGCATGCTAAATAGCTACAGTAATGGTTATAAGATATTTTGCTACCATGGCATTAAAAATTTTGCCACTTTTAACTAGTATCACAGATTTCTTCAGATTTCTTTTGTTCCCAGAGTGTTTTCAGACACCTACATTTTGTCATTCTCAACTCTGTCAGCCAGGCATTTTCCCCATATGTCTTCAGCTTCCCTTATCTGTTACGTACACCCCATAACTTTCATTTATGTTGACTGCTACCTGTAACTGCTCCCTTAGATTTTGCCATATGTTGCTTTTATTTCTAATTACTGCTTTATTTGCCATCAAACAAAGCATTGTTTTCCTATCTAAGGTTGTAAGCTTTCATGACTGTGAGACTAGCATTTTGACTAGTTAATTAACTCTTCTTGTATAAAGTACTTCCACTTTTCAGTCATGTTACATGTCTAATTTTTGGTTCATCTCAGTTTTGCTCAAGTTTTCTTCAAATACCTTCTCTTGAAGCCTTAATTGTATTTGTAGGTATCTGTGTCCTTTGTATGCATGTGGGTATGTATACATATTACTAGCGGGTGCTGACCTTTTGTTGCCCTTATTGATTATAATCTGGTCATGATAGTGGGTTTCCAGGCAACTGTCATTTTTCAATCCAGTGAAAATTTATTTTCTGCTCATAGGAAGAAGAGAGAGGAATATGATATCTTAATTTAACTTTTCTTCATCCTTTCTTGTTTTCATGCTATTCTCCCCTCTGGGATGAGGTTTGTTCTTCTGAACATAGACTCTCTCAGTCTTTAAAATCTTTTTTTTTCCCCTCAGTGTTTCCAGTCTTCTAACAATTGCTCTTTCTGGAACTGACACCCTTGATTTTTTTCTTCCCTTCTTCTTTCCTTCAAATTTTTTTTTTACTAAACTCTTCACCATGAATGAACGTCATGGATTACTTTAATGAAATTATAATATTTCAAGGGTTCTTCTTTGGTCTTTTCTTCATACATCTTGATATTTAATTTGTCCTGAAGATTGCCTTTGTTGCACACTGAACTGTCCATGGAGTTCATAGATAATTTAGAAGCCAGTAATATCTGCAACGAGTTCAAATGATTCCTTCTGGTATCTCACATTTTTCAGCACTGAGTTTCATTTCTCGTCTTTGTGCTCATTCACATGTCTTTGCCAGGTTCAGCTGAAAGCCTTTATCATCTTCTTCACTCTTGATTAAACAAAATAAATGGCATTGTTTGGAGGTTTAGTCACTTCCCTCCTCACTCCTTTTTATACGTCCCTACTAAACGTGTTCATGTAAAGTACTAAACAAATATAACAAATCTCATATCTTTTGCTGTGCAATGTTCCTGCTACTTCACAGACAAAAGAAAATTTATGGGATTCAAAAAATGTATTTTGGAGCAATGTAAACTCTGTTTTAAAATCTGGAACTAGGAATCATTCTGCTGACCTGTTGTTCACTGGCTGAATAGTGCTGAAATCCTCTTCTCCTCAGCCACTAAAAGCCTCTCTCTTCTTCACTTCATTTTCTCTTTGGAGAGATGTCCTCCTTTTTCCCAACAGTTAATTTCAGAGGAGTTTTGATAACAATGTGATAAACAGTGTCAGATCAAGCAAGAGCACTTTTCTGTTAATAAACTGAATAGATATTCTCACAGGAGGTCATCAAATATCGATTTGCCATTATGGATGATATGGACCAAATTCAGCTCTTGGTTACCTGACTTCAGCAAAGCCTTATTAAGATAATGGGAGTAGAATTTAGCTAAAGGTGCAGTTTTTATTTTCACATGTGGCTGCCATCAGCTAAGTGACGAGTAAGGAGCCTGTGTGAAAAAGTCCTGATCATCTGTGGTGTCAAGTGCTCTTCCTTGGCCTGCCCTCCCCTTCCCACCATGGCTGCAGCGATCAGCTAAGTGGTGCTGGAGTGATGAATGTCATCCTTTGCCGGGAGTATGAATTGTCATTCAGACAGGAAAGCACTTGCTTTTAGTCTTCATTCTTTCCTTGCTTGGATTTATGTGGGCAATTGTCAGCAGGACACTTTTTGGATCTGAAATTGGGTCTGCGGAGGGCTTTCTCTGCTGAAAGCTGTGACATGTATTTAATCAATCACTGTTATAAACAAAGGACATCTCTATAAGCTAGGCCTCACAGCTTGGTGTAACTGACATTAAAAGGAATTTCTGCAATATTTAATTTGTGAGGAGTGGGCTGTTTATGGGAATGAAGCCCACATGCAGGTAAATAGTCTGTGGAGTACCACCGTTCTTTGCTTCCCACGCAGGATGGAGAAAGATAAGGAAAGGGAAGTGAGAAAAGCAGCCCCTGGCACATCTCTGCCAGCTTTCAATTGCAGCCAGGCAGTAAGTCTATGCATGCATCCATTATGATAAGTTGATAAACAAATCTATCAAATTTGCCAAGTCTGTGGGAATCCCAGGCTATCTAATGGTAGATGGAGGTAGGGGTTTCAGCAGGATGGCATTTACTATAGCTGGGAGCTGAAATACAATAATAATATAGTAATAAATATGTTGCTGCTCCAGCAGAGAGAGCAGAACTACTGGGGCTGCATGAAATTTGGGTATAAAAGGGGCAGCAGTGGGATACCTGGAGGATATTTAGCATAAGGCAGCAGGAGATATCCAGGAGATATGGCAAATGGAGGAGGATGCAGTCTGTGAAGCACAGTAGTCCGAAACTCAGATCATACATCATGTTTAAAATGAATATGATGTATGTTTTGGATAATATTATGATTTTATCATGTTGTTTAGTAACTGGATGAAATACTTGACCTCTCTGTGGAGTAATAACCCTCTTTAATTTACCATCTGCTGAACATGTACACACATGTTGTACCAAGCATTCTTTTTTAGCTTTCAAGGGGAATTAACTGTGAGTCAGGGACATTTTAGGTGATGTTTTATCACTTTAATTTTTTTGTAAGATGTGCTTTAAATTATGAATTGTCTGTGTACTGCATGGCAAAACCTAAACTGACACGCTTATCTGTGTGGGAACAAAAATCACATTGTACAGAGGCCACTGTGAGGGTCTTCAGTTCAAGAGCATTTGGCACCAAAGTTGTTTTGACCTTCTCTCTAAATACATATTAACTTAAACATAGGCATAAACAGCTGAGGAGAGATGTGACGTGAGCATTCAATGCTTGGTAAGTCTGACAGGAAGGATCAGAGGCAGCTCCTGCATGCACAGAATTGTGGAGACAATTTCACTGATATGAGCAAACTCATGTTGATGACTCGGGTGAGAAGACAGAGAAAGAGAGGAACAGACACTGTGACATTGCAATTACATCACCATTTAAAAATAAATGTTTAAGAAAGTAGATGGAAAAAGATAGGGAAAACAAAAACAAAAGCCAAAAAAGTCCCCAGGAACTCCAAGGCATTAATCTAACCTTCAGCATGACTGAAAACTGCACAGGCAGGTGAGCAGAATTATTGATGTTTGAAGTAATTACTTCAGCAGGCGCTGCTATCAAAATTCATAGTGATTGATTTCCCACTAGTCAGCTTATCTCTCTGAGAACAAGTTCACTGCAAAGCAGCTTATAACCCCTTCCTAATAAGCCATAGCACATCACTGGAGAAAATGGCGTGAGGCTCATTTTGTTTTGCATTCACTGCTGTTAAAGGTTGAATCATTCAAAATTTTAAGACACCAGGCTCTTTTTTTCACCAGACAGCTTAGGAATAGAGAGATCTGCACTCCCCAGGCAACCCACCCTTGTCCTGATAGGTACAGTGTGAACTGAAGGAGACTTTCAGGATGAACTTCTTTCAGTAACAACAGGGAAAAGTTATGTCTGAACACAGAGAGACCATAACTTTATTTTTAAAGGTGGGTCTCAAATATAGAATATTTTATGCAGGCTGACTGAGAGCTGGTTAAATCAGGACACTGGAGGTTATCATTGAGGTGCCTACCCTTAGGACACACCCGTGATGTATATGCATGGAGCAGCATCGGCTCAAATCCCTGTTCCAATAAGCTGTGGATCCAGGTCTGAATCTGGGTCATAAGGTTAGGGTGGATGAAGATATAGGCTCTGCTGGGGCTGTTTTCACCAGAAGACCTAGAAGACACAATCCATATCATCACAGCTGCAGTAAAGGACCACAGTGTTGTGATGAGAACATGATTAAACATCTCTCATGTCCTAGGTATCCTGAGTGACGTTAGGGAAGAAGAAATTACTGTCCATGACACTGCAACAAATATTCAGGCAAACGCAGCCTCCATCCCACCTCTGGATATTGATGCATGACTTACAGAGAAGGCCTATCAAGCTGGGGTGGGCTTAGGTGAGCTGCTATCAAACTTAGGTGAGCTGCTCCTTCCAGGATCATGCAGCTGTCTCCTTAGAAGCTATGAATGAGAAGGAGAGGTGAAGGTGGGAAGGGAGTTAGAATTTAAATGACGACTTTTTTAGAGTTTTGGGAAGATTTGGGCCAGTTTTTCTATTCACTATTTGCCCATTTAATGAACACTTGTGTCCTAGTCTTTAATGGCTAATACATATGCAAAACATGTGGGTGTCTGACTCCCTGTGGGTGTTTCACTTCCACTGACTTGTCTTTGAGTTCCCAGCTTGGAGCCTTTCTGTTTGCAATGGTGAAGACTGACAGAGAGACATCACAGCAGCATCATACTGCACAGTATGCAGTATCCCACAGCACCCCATTACAAAACACCAGTACAACTCCACTGTATGGTCAGTGCTAATCTTTCACCCTGCTCTGTGCCACCCTTTGGGGCATAGCTTAGTCCTGCTTAGTGCAGAATGGGCTGGATGAGTCTCTGCTTGTCCTCTCAGAGCTGAGGCATCTGCTTGACCCCAGACATTAGGAAGGGCTGGTGGTGGATCTTCCTTCTACTGCCTTAGCAAAAGGCAGTACTGTCATGTGCAGTGGAGCAGTGGAGGAGGCAGTGCAAAACAGCAAGGTCTCTCAGGCAGAGGCTCTGGCCTCTTGGCTTGCAGAGAGGCAGTTAATACTGGAAGGGAGAAAGATGTCTGCCCAGAGCTCCTCGAAATCCATCCAGGTCCTTATCAAAAAGGCCTATGCGTTTCACTATACATAAACACATGGCAGCTCTTCTCTGGCAGCAGCAGTGTCGAGGGCTCCTTCTACTGCTCATCTACACTGTTGGGGCAACCAGGAGGGCATGGAGAGGTCTGGAAGCTCCTTTGATAGAAAAGCCCTCAGCATGTGGCAGTCCTAGAAGGGGAGCTCTGGATCATACGAACAATGCATCCTAGCAGTCCCAAGTGGCCTGTGACTCTTCAGATGCTGCGACAAGACTGTGTAAGGGCAATCCTTTCTTCTCTCAGCTGTACCCAGCAGACTCTGGAGACGTCAGAGGCTCCACGGATTCCTGCGTGTGCCTTTATTCTCATGGGTTTCTTCACCTGCATTCTCATGAGCTATGGGGGCACTGTTGATATGTGCCACTACATACACCTCTACTCTTTTGTGGGCCTTGTACCATGCTCTGCAAAACAATATATCAACGCTGGGTTTTGGGCCACTTTCCAAATAGTCTTCTTTCCTCTTTTTATCATTCTGGGTTTCTAGTGCAGTGGGCTACAGCAGAGATCAAATTCCCACATCGCCTTTCTGGCTTGCAGTGTTGTGCTTCTATTTCAGTACCTGGCTCCCTGGTCAGTGTACAGTGATCCTCATGGTCCACAGGACTCTGGCAAGGTTTGGGGAGCAGATGGTCACAATAGCACAATGGGGTTATATGAAAACTGCCTCTGACAGGGGTGCATTTCTCAGATGCACAGAGATGACTGCATCTTCTCATAGCTAAAGAGGAAGCTAGATGAGGATCCAACTGGTTTCCCTTGCAAGACAACCTCCTTTAGGACCCCAAACCTTCAATGCCTTGCCTGTGTGTTTGCTTCTTTTTCCATTCATGTCTCTGGATGGGTGGTGTGGCAGCTCGCCTCTCCGATTTCAGCAGAGCTTGGAGGTGAAGCGCAGAATGCAGACCGGATGGTTTCCCCGTGGGGCTGTAAAGCCTCTCTCTCTCTGTAATTGTTTCTGACGTTTCACCTGTCACATCCTGAGCTGCTTCGGGGGGGTTGATAAAATGTTTGGATCTCTGAATGTGTAGCCAGTACACTGTGTTCTCTGTCGACAAGAGATCAAAGATGTCAGAGCTCTGGGAAAGACAAAAAAGACAGATTGGAAAGCAAAATATATAAAGGGAGAGAGAGATGTGAAGAAGGAGAAGAAAGTCAAGTAGAAATAGGAACAATTGCCTAGAGACAGGTGGACAGATGCCTAGCAAACCAAATAGACAGACAGCAGTGGCAGAAAGACAGCATACTCCTTGCTGTTCTTGGGCTGTAATTATCAGCTATTTAGGCAGTAAGCCCAGGCAAACCAGTTATTATCAGCATTCAACAGCTCTGAGGTGAAGCCCAAAGCAATTAATGCCTTTTGAGAACTGGGGACTAACTACAATGAGCACTGATTTTAAGCAGTGTTTGTGGGGAGGGATGGATTAGGACATTTTCATTATATAAGAGGAGAGGGAATCTGCTGTAGAGGATGTCCCTATGGATGAGCAAACCAGGTATGAACTCCAGCAGAGCTAGACAATGTGAGCAGGGAGCAATTGCTGATCACATTTTCCCTACAAGTAGCTCCTTTTCTTTGGAGGAGAAATTGCTGTCTGAACTGATAGAGTTCTTCTGAGAAAGCAGAAGCACTCAGAAATACATAGTCAGGAGAGCAGAAAAAACATGGTCTGTCAAGGGCAGGAGCACCTCATTCCTGGGGGAGTTTTTGGTCTGATGTGACTGTAGCATCTGAAAAGGAGACAAGCCTCATGTATGAGAGGGAGGGAAGTGTACTTTGCTGGGTGGAGGGCTGAAGTCCAGGAGCAAGGGTCACCTTTTTGAAGTATTCATTCCTTGCCTTAACTAGAAAACCATCCTCCTGCTGATCTGGGCAGTGGAGGGCACTTGGCATGGCATTACAAGACTCTGGCCACTTGGGGTTTTTTGGGAAATAGAGAAGACTATCCCAAAGAAAACCTTTCAAAGAAGTTTCAGAGTGTGTAGTCTGCAGCCTATTTCAGCCTTAATAGGTCTATGGAAGCAGTTGCCGTGTACACATCCAGGTGCACACAGATCTAGCTGTGTGTCAAGAGTCTGACGCTTGACTGCTGTCAAGCACCCTAGCTCTGCTGAGTTAGTGCAGCTCTGCTGATCTGCCCTTACTCAGGGTCTAACCACTCATGGCTTTCTTAACCAGCCACGTGCAGCATCTTGGCCTGTATGATAGCTCAACAGCTGGTGCTGGGTTCTCACAAGTCAGAAACCTTAAGAAAACATGAAGTCCCAGGCATAGGGAATTCTGTCTGTCAAGGCAGCCTGAAACAGATTTCCTCCTGATACGGAGAGGCCGCCCACTGCTCTTTGGCTTGGAAAATAAAGCATGAGCAGCTGAGATGAGAACTTGTGGAGTTGTTACACTGGGATACTTCACTCTAGATCTCAAGCATGCTTGGGGGTGAACAGCAGAGCCAGCAGTTTATGACTCAAGATACACAAATTAATAGTGTATTTTGGTGTTTCTAATTAGCCCCTCAAGCACAGCACAGAACCTGCTTGGAAAACCCGAGCTTGTGATTTGCTGCTTTGCTGTGAAGTCTGTTCTGATGGTTCTTTTCTGATGGAAAGTGTTTTGAAGAAGCCACATATGTGAAATGGCTGTTAATTCTCCTTAAAACCCCCACATTTTTATGGTCTCCTGGAAAACACCTTCCTTTATACTTTGAGCTGTATTTTTCATATAAACTTGCTCTTCAAAACTCTAGAGTACAGGAACAGCCACCACAAAGTAAGAGTAGCAGAGGGGAGAGAAAAGAGGCAAGAGAGAAAATCTATTTCCCTGAGATGTGAAGACTGAGAAGTGAGAAGGTGGTTGAGTGAAAGGGAGCTGGTGGCTGCAGCTGTGGTGAAGGAGGTTCTTTCATCCCACGGCGCTGAAGCTGCACAGAGAGGGGCTTGTGGTAGCAGATGTTGTGGGGGAAAAAAGCAGCAAGGAAAAAATTTCTTTCACCAATGCAAGTTTCAACAGTTCTTCCACCATTGCGAGCAAAGCACCCATGCTGAGGAGGCCCACTTCTGATTTGAGGAAGCCTCCAGTTGGCTCAAGAACTGGGTAGTATGCAGCCACTGCATAGTGAACCATACCTTGCTAAATAATTTGAGTAACACTTATTGAGTGGGATATGAAGGAAGACACCCACACGTTGAAATAAGGTAATTAAGGTAAATATTTGAGTTCTCTGACCCACTTATTTATTTGTTCAACCTGCAGCTTTTCTCTGGAGCTACACAGTCCTGAAGCAGAGCTTTAAAGCTGACTCAGTGAATGATGCTGAGATTTGTTTTCCTTTTAGATCTAGCAGCATCAGTAAGAACCAAGGAAACTGGAGAGTGGTGGAGGCACCGTGTTCCTTATGCCACTGGCTAGGATCAGAGCTGTGCTCTGTGCTCTGCAGCCACTTCTCAGAAACCCTCAGGCTCTTTGCTACACAAATGGTTGGACATGCTTGAAAAGGGAGTGTTTCCCCACAGTGGTTAATCTTTATTTTATTATTTTTATTTTATCACATCCATTACTTTCCTCCAGATATTTTGAACACAGCTAGAAATTCATAGGGCTTGATTGCTTATTTTCTCTTTTACTTTAGGTCTTGGCATGGTGTCAGTGCACCAGTTATGATTTATTAGGTTGATGCTGTTGCCTGACCAGTAAAACAGCGCAGTGTGTTTGCTTGGGACTATTCCTCCATTAAATGGAGTCCTGCCCTGCACAGCAGGTAGATATTGGTGCTTTATTTCTTCCTTTGAAGGACTTGCTCTAGTTACTTTTGAGAAAGATGGCATGGCAATCCAACTGTCATTGGCGTTTTCTGACATAACAATTTCTGTAATCACTACATTGGGATTTAGTCTGGCAATGAGAGAGCTTTTTAAAAAATACACATTTAAATGTCATAGGAGAGAAGACCTGTGTAAGATGTTTGGAAACATGATGTCTTCTGAATGCCTCATTGGGTCTTCAGAAAGAGAGTTGACACTATCCTGGGTTAATCCTGCGTAGCTTTGTGCTGAGTCTGTTACATGAGGAGATGGAATTTGGGAAGCTTGAGTGCTGTGGGAATGCTCATGCTGTGCAGACATGATAAATTAAGCTGGTAGATTGTGTCTCTTCTGTCAACTTTGTGTCTTGATTTACAGAGCTTTCAGTGTTTTAGGGCCCCTACAGCACTATAAATCCAGATAATACAGAATTTTCTTAGTTTGGGATTTGCTCCAAAACTCTTCCTGTGTGCACTGAAAGGCTTGATATCTTTTCAAGCTGATAATTTTAAGCATTTCTTATTGATTCGTTCCTTTGCAACAAAATGGAGGGAAATCTGTTGTGTTGCTGAAAAAAACAACCAACCAACAAAAAAGCTCCAACCAACCAAAACCAAAAGGTAATGTTTGGAAAAAGACTTGCTTTTTTTTTTGATCTCTGGGATTGTTAGCAAGACAGCCTCAGAGTAGAAATAGGACTAGCCTTTGTCTAGTCTGTGGCAAACCAGGAGGGGCATGAGGGTGGGCAAAAGGAATTTATTTAGAAAGAAAAGTAACTGTTTTCCCCCAAAATCTGCTAAGCACTTTAAAAATTATTTTGAAGAACAAATTAGGAGTCTGTCTTTATTCAGTGGGCTGGGTGATTATTTTAGATACTGACTCTGCTGGCAGTTTGGCATCAATTTTTCTCCATCCGCCCCACTCTAGCTTTGTTTTGGAGGGAGGGAATGGAAGCTCCCAGTAGCATCACTTGGAGCTCCTCTCTGCTCCCCATCCCTCCCTTCCTCCTCCCCTCTCACTCTGCCTCTTTGTGCCTCATGTTCCCTTTTCAAAAAGTAATTTCATGGCTCATGCACTTAAGATTCCATCAGAAAGTCGAGTCTTTGATCAGGCAGACAGATGCCCTGCTGGGATTTCATTGGGAAATCACAATTCCCTTAATTAAGACTATGTGTCTTTATATCACTAAACTGATTCCAGCTGGGTTCCTGCTCGTTTTACATCCAGATTCACCTAGACTATGGAGTCTCACCCCCTGCAACTCCAGAGGAACAAAAACCTTTTAAAGACTTTTCCTTCCTAGCTTCTCCCCCAGCTGCTTCTCCCCACCAGTGCAGCAGTTGGTGTGGGCTGGGAACTAAATCTCTCCCTCAGTCTTGTTTGCACTCACCTCCAAATGGGGAGGAATGGTCGTGCAAGGGATTTGCTCTGTTTCTCTCCAGCACTTAGAAGCTGGGAAACAGTAGTACAAAGGGAACAGAAGTTGCCTGGTGTTTTTTTCTTCTTTTCAGAAGCCATGTTTTTACTGAAAGTCAAGAAGACACTAAAATTCAACATAGTTTTTTTCCTTCCCAGCTTTCTTTAGCTATCAATTAAAGATGAAGCAGGTTAAGAATGCTCACTTATGGTAATTACAGGTCCTGAGTGGGAGGGACCTTGGTGACATTTCTGCTGTGCTGGGTTTGCTTGTTGTATTAGTCATGCCAAGGCAAACATTTCTCCAGAGACAAAATACACAGTCAACGAGTCCTGACTTTAAGATGTGTGGTCTGCTCTGGCCAAGGAGATAACGCTCTGGGGGGAGGTTCAACAGGCAATATTGTTTTTCCTTCAGTCATCTGCATTTTCCCTTCCTCCTCTTTAACTTCCTCATCTCCTCTGAGCGGTGCCCTGACACCTTCTCCAAGGAGAGGAAACTTCCATAGCAACCCACTAAGGGCACTAATTACAGGGGTGGCAGCTAGCATGGCTGCCATGAGACAGCACCCAGACTCTGACGCAAGGGCCCAGCCATTCCCCACCATCACAATGCCTGTCTGAGGTGGTGAAAGAAATTCAGGGATGGAGCTTCTCAGTGCACTAAACCCCAGTGGCATGACAGTGCGTTTGCCACATATCAGAGAGAGAAGCCTGGCTCCTCTGGAGCAAATCCTTTAGACATTTTCAAAACCATCTGTGGGGAGGCAGCAGGTTCTAACAAACATGCCCACTGTTTGAGAAACATCCCCGTAAATGTAACTACAGGTGGGTGCAGTCAGACTCTGCCCTACATGTAGGCAGTCGCCGTCCCTGTGTGGGGCTCATGAGGAACCACCCCCACGCCCTGAGCATCCCTGCGAGTGACAGCTCTGTGGCCAGGAAAGCCGGCTGCTGGCTGAGCAGCAGTGGGTAGTGCTACAGCACATGGGAGGCTGTTGGCTACTTATGCAGTCATGCTTAAAATTGAGAAATAGCCAGCAAACAGTGCAGCTTTAGTGGCTACCAAACCCTGACCCAGCACTTCCTGAAGCCGAGTTGCCCGCTTAATAAGTGAATCCAAAGTCTCAACTCAGGATGCATCCTCTTTTACAGACAGATTAATCTTTAGATTTATCATACGGAATTCTTTGCTTGAAAATGCCTACGTAATTATGTGCCAGCAGAGCTTCAAACCCTATCTCAGGGATGCAGTGACTTTGTAATGGGCTATTGCAGAACTTGACTTTTAAAGGGGCTTCATTTTAAGGATCTGGCGTGTTTCCAGCTGTTACTCCCAGCAAAAAGAGTTTTGGTTCAGTTGAACAGGCTACAGCCTGAGCTAAACATTATTTAGCTCTTCACATGCTAATAAAAATGTTCACTGAAAACCCTAACAGGACTTTACACTTAGATGGGTCTTTGATTTGAGGATTCCAAAGCTTTTTTAGTAAGAATTTCTGGTTATGACTCCATGGTAAGACCAGATTAAATCAAAAGGGGTTCAGGATCTCTGTTTTGTTTGACAGACAGAGCAAACCTATCCCAAATGTAAAGTACATGCAGTGACTAGAAAATTAATTTTATGAGTCTTTATAAATAACTTGATAATTAATTTTTTTGTTAAAATCAATTAGAAATCTCATGCTTTATAGAATGTTAACATCTATGTTTATCTTTATCTTGTACCAAATCATCTTAATGGAAAGACAGAGACGCATTAAACTTATATGTAGTTAAAGTTAATTGAAAGCCTGCTCATAGACTCTATGTAAAGAAATTAGGATGTAATTAAGATAAGTTGTTAATGATTGCTGTGTCTAGATGCTGTGGTTATCAGGGTCTGTTCCAGAATCAAGCCACTTGGAGGTGCAGACAAAGGAGCCCGAGGAGTTGTCATGTTTCCTCTGTGGCTTATTGAACACAGAGGGATGGTGGGCTGCAGGAATATGGTGGCACTGGGGATGTCCCTTCCCTGAAGGAAGGTGTCTCAGTTGGCAGGGGAGCCAGGACCCAGAAACCTGCTGTGGCTTGGGGGTGGCAGCTCTGTGACTGGAGCACGGATGCTTCAAAAATGGAACTGGAGTACAGAGACATCGAGACTCGACTGAGCATCCTCTGCACCCCTCGCTGTAGTCATAGGCTCATTTATAGAGCCCCTAGATGAAAATGTTGATCGAGGGTGAAAAGCCAAAGTCACGAGTGTGCTTTGGGTATGTAACACCACAGCAACACAATGAACATGTCCTAAAAAATGTTAAATTAGGAGGAGAGATGGAAAGCTGATTCTTCACGTCATCAAGCCATTAGATATATCAAAAAGTAGGATTCTCTTTGGCTTTTATGCAGTTTGTGTGATTTAAAAAAAATAAAATTATAACAAGCACATTAAGAAAACTGCTAAGCAAAACATCAAGTGGTGCTGCAGTTAAGAGTATCGGTAACTTATGGGTTAAAATAATAGAGGACAATATCAAACAGCAGGAAACCAGGATATTCACAGCTGAGTTTATGCATAAGAGAAAGCAACCACATTAAGGTAAGAAATGCAGAGATAAGGCACCCAAACTTTCTTACTTCAGCCCTGGAAAGAGAAAGATACCATAAAGGGAGAAAGTGGAAAATCAGTGATGTTGCAGTTTGACAACGATTTAAATCTCATCTGAGACCGTAAAGATGGTGTCACTCTTATCCACACTGAACTGTAATCATTGCATCTGGCCACTGACTTCCCTACTATTTTCTTTTGACCTGATAAGGAATCTGATACCTGACTACAGCTTTTCAGATGTCTTAAAAGTCACTGGGAGGGTGTTAAGATGTGTCAACCTAGAGAGAAAGAGAAAGGAGATGGGAGGAAATTATAGGGGAGCGTTAGAAAGGGAAGGGAGGTGTGTGTTAAGAAAGGAGGAGCGAAAGGCGATGAAAAACCAAAGTGCTATGAGGCAGAGAAGAGGACACAGAGAAAAGGAGGGGATTTACCAGAGATAGGCTTAGAGGAACAGATAGGAGGAAAGGTGAGGAGATAGCTGGAGGGGGCAGGATGGCAGCTGCAAGGGGAAGGGTGGTATATTTTCTTAAAATACAGATATTTGCATGCATTTGGCATATGTCTTGGCTCTCTAGATGTATAGTCCTCAGTTAAAGAAAAAAAAAATGGCATCTTGTACCCTGACAAAGTGCATCCCATCTTTTGGCAACTGAGCATTTGGCAGGATAGGCTCTTTTAAGGAGCGTATCACTGTTGTCTGAGGCATAGCTGTCTGCCTTCTCCTCTACTGATAACTAGGGGGAAAAGGGAGATAAATCATCCCCTAGTCTAGCAGAGTGCAGTGGAAGTCAATCCTGGCCCCAGCGTGCATCAGTTCCTGATACAGTGAGAGTCTTCTGGATTGTTTTTCTTATTCTACACACGAGCACTAAACGACTGGGAAGAAAATGGTTCTTTCCCGATCAAAAGATGCTTTTTCCATCTATCACAAGTGTTTTTACTGTGTCTGTCTCCTGCTCTTTACCAGGCTGAGGCATGTGTTTTGATATGCAAACGTGGCAGACCTGCCTGCAATCTTTTCATTACCTTTCAGTATTTCATGCTGCATAATGAGATCAAAAAGGTTAACTGAACCAGAAATCTCCTAACCACAGCTTTTCAGAAATGTGCGACTGTTAGCAATGCACAGTGGGCCTTTCCCTCCCCTTGTTCCCCCTCCTTTGCATATGTACCCATCACCGCTTCAAACGCTGCATCAGATCTGGAGAGACCCATTAGGAAGTGAGCAGACCAGCCAATGCAGGCGAACTGAAAAGCTTCTTAAAAGTGAGAAAATGTGCTACAAGGATTTCAGATCCCAAACCAATTGAATCACTCATGGGTAGGCAAAAAAAATAAAACCATATGTCATCTCAGAAACAAAATATTTGAGAATTAATTCCATTTTTACTCACCTGTCAAAGCTTGGCTTCTGAGTTTAGCTTTCTCATTCCTGCCAGCGATATTATTAGCCCTCTGCCACTGCTCAGGTGCCGCACTGATGGACAGAGCTGTTGAAATAAGGGGCTTTCTGGCTGGAAAGGCAAAGTGAATAAAACAGCATGGTGGAAGGGCTGCAGGTGGCTTTTAGAAGATTTTCAGCAAAATGAACAACAATTTATTTTGGAGCAGTCGAGAGAATTTTAGCTGAATTGAGACGCTTTGGTTGTCTTACTTAACCCTTTTAAATCCTTTCTCCTTTTTCTTTTTGATGTATGTGCCATTTTTAAAAATGCCATTTGAAGTGAAAAATCAGAAGTTTTATCATGAGAAAATGCCTGTATGAGACATTCGGGTTTTTAATACGAAGCATATTGACAATTTTTAACTCTCTTTAAAGTCCCTCTTTTGCAAGATCTCAAAAACAGTAGAAAGCCAGAATTGAGCAGGCAACTACTCAGACACTTTGTTACACTGCTTTTGGGTTGCTCTGCTGCCCTTCAAGGAGGACAGCATCCAGGCAGGCCTGCAGTGGCCAGGCAGGTCTGATGGCCAACCAGGAATTTGGCTAAGGGGCAGGGTCTGGATTGAGATTTGGGGTGTTCCTGGCCAGGCCTAGGCCTGGCTGTGATGTGGTGAGGCCATAGCACTCATGGGGCTGGGGCTGTTGCCCTGGCTGAAGGCAGCTACCAAGGGCAGGGGATGAGCCCTAGCAGGCGTTTACCTGATCACCAACACTACCACCAACTGGATTGTTTCTGAGGTGATCATGTAGATTTAATATAGGACCTTGTTTTCCTCTAGTTCTTAAAGAAGTTTTTGTTGTGATGGACAGGAGATGACACCTGGCCAAATGGACAATTTGGCCTCAGGCAGTCCTGACTAGCGTGCTGCCATCCTGGGGCCATGGCAGAGCCCTGCATCAACAAGAGCAGCCTCTAGGCTGCTCTGGTACCATGCAAGGGGGAATGGACCACCTTGCAGCACCTACGTATGTCTCCATATGCAGCAGTGTAAGGAAAGTGTCAAGGTAGTCTGGCAAGCAGCTTCCAACTTGTGTTAAAAAGATGTCTGTTCTACATCAGTATCACAGACTCAGCCTTCAAGGTGAACGCATAAAGCCATGTAGCATGATGAACTTTATGACTTTCAAGTCCAGCCAATCAACCATCACCCAGTGAAAGAAACAGGATAGCTGAGCCCTCCACAAAGAGTCCCTTGGGTGGAGATGTTACAATGCCATGCATCCTATGTTGGTATTTCTAGACTTGGAAGCTTATTAAAACTCTCTTCTGGGGCACAAAAGTCAAGTATGTGTTTTATGGAGCAGGTTTTGATCACTTAGCTATCTGGTCATTTCAATGTGCTTGTGAGTAATTAAACCTTATATGGAGATCATTGGAGTTGCTCTAGATTTCCACTAAGTCAAGGATCTGATTAAGTACAGGGATATTTATTTTTTCTCATTAACACTAAAGAATCTGTTTCATGGCAAGTTCTTCTAGATCATTGGGTGGTTGTGAAGGAATGCCATCAGAGTCTGTTGGTGGTGTTAAGGGAGTTGTTTGTTGGTTTTAGGTGATCTTAGGTAATCTTGTGGAACATACAGTGGTATCCTCAGGAATCGGGGCCCTTCTATCCTCTTCACCAAGTAAGCATCACTCACTTCAGAGACTCGAAGTGACATCTCACGGCCTCACACCTCTCTGTCAAACCTTGGGGCTGCAGGCAGAGTGCTGCCTGCAGGTCTCTGCTGCATTAGCAGCACTCACTGTTTTCCTTAGCAACAGATCGAGGGGTGCTTTCTGTGAAAAGGTAACAGGTCCCATGAGACCACATACAGCTACAAGATTTTTCATCCTCCTACCCTGTTGGTCAGCATGCGGAGGCCGTTTAAACTGGCCAGCTTCCCTAACGTGCGGTCATTTCTCAGAAAATCTCCCACAGTTGCACCAGTTTGGCGTGGGCTTCTGTAATGCTACCAGCAGCAGGAGTGCTAATGCTTGCCATAGAAAAATGTGCTGCTAACCAGTGCTTCCACTGTGGCTACTATCAGGGGAGCCCGTGCAGGGATCTGTCTTTCCTGACAAAGCTCGAAGAGCAGCACAGCTCGTTAGCAGCTTGAGAGGTCAGAGAAACGCTTTGGGGGGTGGGAACACAGTCCTAGGCCAGGAAGGGCCTCTATAAAACTGGGAATGGGCTTACTTGAGGAGAAAGCTTCAGATGAATATCTATGAGCTATTCTGCGTCACCGTCATTTCTAGAACAAGGCAGGGGCTTGCTCTGTCCTGTGCTGTGTGTGAAAACCCTACCTGCTTGCAGAGCTGTGGCCAAATAATGACTAAGTCCCACTCTTTTTGTCAGATGAGACCAGGTAACCTCACAAGCCAAGTTGTATCCTACCAGTTATTTTAGATAAAGCAAAGTGTTGCCAGAAGCTGTCAAAGCTAAATATGGTATATACTGGCTTTGGAAGCAACTTCATGCTGTTTCCTGAAATCTGACAGGTGAATGACTTTGGACTAAGCACGCCATGGTGAAATCCATCCTGCTCTCTGTAACAAGTGCAGGACATCCTGCACTTCTGATCCCTTATCATCCTCCCAGTCCCATCAAGCCTAACCCCTTACAAATATCATGCTGGTAGTAATCATATGAAACACCCACGCATGGTCCAGCCTTGGCTGCAGTCCCCTGCCTATCAAGTGACAGTACTTCAGAAAGGTCTTAGGCTTCACACTCATGACTGTGGTTAATACAGTGATCCAGCAGCTACCCTACTATTATTTCTTCAGCACAAAAAAACACTTCAGGGAAAATGTCTCAAAACCAATAAATCTGACTTTTTCATCAGGCTTACTGTTCCCAGTCTGTGTAAAGACCCAGCTTTCTGAGGTTGTACTTTCAGTGTCAGCCCACCTCTGTCAGCAGCTGCTGACCAGTGGCTCCCACTATCCTTGCTTAGGGAGCGTTTTGGAGTTTGTTGGAGCCCTTTTGGGCTCCACATTTGGCTCTGTGCTTCTGGAGATGGGAAGAGCATGCCCCATTGCCCCTCAGTTGCAAGCTAGGGTGTGCTTATCTAGATACTTGTGCTGCCTCCCACCCTGGTCTGCCTAGAGGACCCACATCATCATAAAGAAAATTCAAATAAATTATTGTATTTAAATAGTAATTTTGCATCACTGATTAGCCATGTACAACAGCTATACTGTTACTATGATACTACACCTGATTATTTATATATGTGTGACTACACCTCCACTTTTTCTATCAAGATCAGTAAACCACAGTAAAAGCCACAGTCCTCTGATTCCAGTAAAAAAGTTATTTATTATTATATATGCTGAAATGGGCACCAGAAAGAAAGGGGATGATCACGTCACTGCTTACCTCACAATAGCAATTACTGTGCCTGGGAGCAGAAACCAGACACAGCCAAGTGAAATTGTCTTTCTAACAGTGGGGGTTAATTAACCACCTGAACAAACCATGAAATGCAACATTTTTCTTATCTCCATCTTATCACATGATGATTGGACCACTTTCTGGAAGTTAGTTTTTAGCCAAATATTATGGGATTCAATATAGAAGTAATTTGGAGAAGATATATGGTGCGCAATACATGTGCCGAGTAGCTGAGCCAATCTGTGAACTGTCAGTGATGTTTTGTGCAGAGATACCTTGAAAAGTAAATTCAAAGACACTCCACAAAGCAGTGTTAGAAAATAGTTACTACCCTACGGCTGATCACATTGGTGGAAATATTGAAGATTCCTTGTTAGAGCAACTGCCGAGTCCTGTGATATCTGATGTTAACCAGATAGTTTGCACAGATTGAATGCCGTGCCCCATTTCCCTTCTGCTTGGAAAGACTTTCCCTAAATTTGCCATGTGAGGAGAATCTGTTGGGAGGCATCTCAGGCTAGACTGGGCTTAATGGGTGCCTAAGGCTTTTTTTCTGAGCACATATTTGCTGGGGTACATCCAGCTGTGGATGTGCTTTTCCTTTTTACTGTGCATAACATCTGTGCAGTGGGCTTTTGTTTGGCTGGTTGGTGGTTTTCTCCTCCTTCCCCCAAGCTGCTTTGGCTGCTCACCCAGCTTTTTACCAAATTGCAAATTTATATTCCTTCTGCTTTCGGCAGGTCCATATGTGAAACTGTCAAAATGTCACTGGCATCAATTGTGAAAGGTTAGTGCCACATTATAGTCAGTGAGCTTATTAACAGGGAAATGATTGGGTTTTGGAGAGAGAGAGGGAAGGACAAATGGGAATCCATTTTCCAGGCACCTGCTTCTTCTACTAAACATTTCTTCTTGTCATGTATATATTTTCAGAAAGTGGTTGTCATCTGCATAGGAAAAAAATTAGCTAGAGACCCCAGAAAGAATGAGGCTGTTCCTTGTGAGATTCCAGCAAGCTAGGAGGAGGGAAGGAGAGATGGAGAGACAATAAGAACAATCTGGGCAAATTTATTTGCTTGTTGAGTGACAGGAGATGTTCATCTTCACTGACTCAGTGACTAGAGACAGGATCATGACACAAAAATTGGGTCTGATGGGGACCCAGTGTCAAACTGGGAGACTGTGGGTCTTGGTTCCGTAATTTCAGCTTGGCCCAAGAAATAGTCATGAAATGACAGTTGCCTTCCCCAGGTTTACAGATGCCATATACAGATGAGAGCCACCATTTTATTTATTTTCATCTCTGTGCTTTTTCAGATTTAATCAGATTGTATCCAAAGTCACCACTGAAAAAAATGTCCATATCCTACTGCAAAGCTTTTATTTGTCCAAGGCATTTTTAGGGCATTTGGTACCATCATTACAGAGAACCTAGCTCACAATCTTTAATGTCTTAGTCTTCAAAACAACCCAGTAAAATGAGATTATCCCAGTTTGTGAGAACTCTGAGGCATAGAAAGCCTTACTTTTTTACCACGCAAGTCTGTGAGACAGCAGAGATTAGTATCTGCATCTTATAGACTCTCTGCTAGTACTGAATCACTGAACCATCCTTCTCATGACTCATTTTTTCCTTTGGCTTTCCCACCTTGTTTTATAAAGTCAGCCTAATGTCCAGCTGGAGGCACTGAAGTCATGTGTTAGAGAGGCAGAAGGAGAAGTGCCCAGACCCTGCCAAAAAGTTAAATCTGGTTGTGTCATTACTCTTTAAAAAGAGACAAAGCACAGTGTAGGTGCTTGTCCTTTGGGTTTCTATGGAGCTGCTATTTCACAGGCACCACCACCTGGTTTTTGGACTGTAGCTCACAGCCAGTGCCAGCCTGACCTAGATTCAGACCAGTGACCTAAAGGTGAAAGCCACCAGGGTCCATAGCTGAGCCTCCAGGCCATTAACCCTCCTTCACTGCTGATTATTCCCTTTTTGACATGGCAGAAAAGGCCCTCAAGGTGACTGATAATGTACTGGTGGGAGTAGTATATGTCTGATCTTTTCTGTAGGAATGAGCTTGAAAATGAGGTGGAAAAGAAGGGAATGAATATTAATAATTGGATTGTCTTGGGGATTCTTCACTGGTGATGAAGCCCATTATGCCCTGGAATTAGAGCGAGCACCATGCACAGGTGGCTTTTTATGGCTCCTTGAATACTGCTGGTAGGTGAAATTTAATTTCACCACTCGTGACAAAAACCAAGAAGTGGGGATTCTGCATCAGACACAACCAGTGAGAGGCCCCTCGCTCACAGACAGGAACTTACCTGTTTCCTGCCACGCTTCTGCCCGTCCCTCTGTATGTAAGTCACAGGCCAACATATGGGATGTGGAGCCCTGGCACAAAGCTGAGCCCCAGAGTGGTCACTTCAGGCAGAGAGGAGGCAAGTGAGGATGAGAGGTAGGGAGAACTTGCCTGCAATGTGGGGATATTACCTTTATTAATTTCCAGCTTTCCCCCTCGCCATGTGTGCATTGGGGATTTCAGCTCTCCCTGGCTCAGGAGACAGCTCTTGCTCTTTCTTGTTCTTGGTGCTTTTGCTGCAGGAGAAGGGGTAGCACTGTGCAAAACACCAGAACCAAATCTCATACGAGATTTCTAGGTTTGTGATGCATACTGTGCAGAGTCCCAGGCACTGATACCCAGGATAAGAGTGTGATGTGAAATGCGGATCAATATGTGGACATCACTTCTTGCCCCAGGACTTCTCTCCAAACCCCCTGAGCCTCCCCAAGCCCCAGTGATTTCTTGTTTGTGAGTTCTCCTGTGACACCCCGGTTAACACCACACGTAACAACTATGCTTAGGTGTCTTTTGGGGAGGTGCATGGTCCTGTTTTCCAGGTGGTACCTGAAGGTACAGAGGTGTCTAACAAAACTGCAGAAGATCTCATTCTTCAGGCAAGATGAGTGCCCTGGCGATGACCCCAGCAAACTGAGCATTTCAGTGGGAATGTGCAGCCCCTTGGGCACAGGGGCCATGACGCTAGCACCAGGCAGAGAAGACCTTCTTGGCCTCATCCATAGCAACAGGCTGGACCACCTCCTGCAGGCTTCAGAGGCCATCCTGCAGAATATCTGAACTCAAAACCTGGGTTTCGGGCAATTAAGCAGCCACCCCTCTGCCTCCTTGTGCCAAGCAGAATTTTAATGTACTTTCAATTTCTCTTTTTAGCATGCACAAAGAAAAAAAGAAAAAAAATTAATAATCATCTATAAGAGAAGTTCTTTTCAGACAAATGGAGAAACATTCAATGCTGATATATATTTTTCCCCACTTTTAAATGGTATCTATTTAAATGCAGATTTTCTGGTTTCCTATGTGGAGCTTGGAAGGAACGCCTTTCAATTTAAATGTTAATAGAAAAGTAAACTTCAAAATCAAAATTTCTCCACGAGGGAGAGTGTTTTCTCACAGCTTTAAATGTCTTTCAATGCTTCCTCCCTCCTTCTCCCCCATCCTCCTTGCTCTCTTCCCAGCCCCAGGCTCAGCCTCACTTGCATTAAAACAGTCTTTTTTAAAAAATAAGAATGCACCTTTCAGAGTTCCTGAATTGAAATGTTTAATGCTGGGGTCTGTGGAATGAGTGTGTCTGAGCAGAGTGCTGGGGCACTGATAAAGCAGAGATACCATCCCTCCACCTCCAGCCTTTTTCATGCTGGCCATTCATCAAACTTGCTGCCCTGAATGCTTTATGATGGGATTATTCTCATGCTTGTGCTGCATAATATTGCACCAGCAGTTGGGGCAGGGGCTGAAAGGGAAGAAAAAACTTTAGGATAATGTTTTATTTGCTCCTGAATGCAGGCAAGGCTTTGTTGCTGGGCTGGGCTGGGCTGGGCTGGGCAATGCAGGAGGGAAGTCAAATGCAGAGGGAAGAAGGTGAAACAGAGGAGGCATAATCGAGTCTCTCTCTTTCTGCATTACCCCCCCAGCTCCTCCCATGGTCCATTCCCACATGCCTCCAACTTCATTTATCTTCAGGAGGAGCTTAGGGTAAATCTTCACTTTATAAAAGACCCTTAACACTGCCTGATGCTGGGGTTTTACATACAATTATGTTTCTTGCTTGCTGTCACACTCCATTTGTCATCTTTAATACAAACTTTTATCTAATTTTCTTCATCACTCTCTTCAATTCTCCATCTATTTTTCTTCTCTATTTTCTCTTTAATGTAAGAAAAGGGGAGGAAAAAAGGTGTTATTTTTCTTTCTGCTTCCTTCTGGCCCTGATGAGCCCTGGCTAGGTAGCCAGCAAGAAGTGGTTCAAGAGATGCTAACTGAAGATTAAGTTTTAATAAACTTCCATGTATTTAGTGGACATGTAGATACCGTGATGGTGGCTGGCATATAAAAAGCAGAGTGTAACAAGGCAGAGTCTGCTCATTGTGGAAGAAGACTTTTGTAAACTAGACAATAAAGCCATGACTATATATAATAGGATGTAGGGCTTTCTGTATCCAGATTATTTTCACACAACTGTTACTGTACTATGTATATCATTACTGTCCAAATGGCTCTGAAGGAAAAATGAAATGGCTTCCATATCACCCCTGGGAGACAGGAGAAAGTCTGATTTTTAGAAGAAAACCCAACCCTCCCACTGCTTTCAGGGAAAGCGGAACTTACTGGAGTCTTCGCTTAGATGCTCAGTCCCTTGCAGGCAGGGGTGCTGGAGAGACCACTTGCCCCCAAGGCGTCTCGAGGTGCCTGTGACACGCTGGCAGGGCTGCGTGGTGAAGCTCTCCCTGACGCCCTGCTCTGTATTTCCTCTTGTGCACTGTACCTAGTGGGAGGAATAAATGGAGTAGTTCAGTCTTCAGTGGTGTCAAAGGAGTGCTTCTCACCAGCACTGAAAGCACTTTACAATGAACAGTGTCACCTTTACCCTGAAACCCAGAGCCCATTGCAACTTTCTTCCAGACCATTGGAGGGTGCAGGAAAACTTCCATTTAGAAAGCTGGGCTTTCCACTTGGCCTCTCTCGGTGCTGCTGGAGCTGGAGGTATTGGGAGCGGGGAGATGGTGCCTCACATCCTTCAGGAATGATCCCTCTGGCCAGTCTAACATGGTGCTGAGGGACTGTGTTGTTCTTCCTCTCCAGCAAGATCGTACCTGTGGTGGTGTGGCTCAAAAGAGAGGTCGCTTAAAGTAAGAGGTGACCAGCTTAAAGAAATGTGTACTCCCTGAGTTCTTCAAAGGAATAGGAAGAGAGGAAAATGAAAAAAGCACAGCACTGATCTGATAAAGTCCCAAAGTTCACATTGAAATTGAGCAGAAGCCATTTTATTATATGTGCTTAAAATTCTTCAACACCTGCATAATCCGTGAAAGCTGTGTAATGAAAAGCCTCTTGGCACGGCTACAACTGGGAAGTGTTTTCTTTGTATGGCCTCACTTGGCAGGAGCAGGAAGGATTAAAGTTATGAATATGAAGAAGGATGGCCAAAAATGCAGGTGCCTCAGACTGTCTTCCTGTTCCTAGGGAATGAGAGAGGGAGAGGAGGGATGAAAGGGTTGGCTGGGCAAATTACAAATGTACTCTGCTGGGACCGAATCTTGGAAATGTTCCTAGATGATCACATATTGCAGTGCTAAAAGCCCAGATAGTAAATCTGGAGGGAGAAAAAGTCTTCAATATCAGTTCTTAAACATCACTGAATAAGTAGAAATTATCAAATTTCTAAGAATAAAGATCTTCTCTCCAGAATCAGAAAAAGGGAGAGAATGGCTTGGAGCAGGGTAGAGTAGAGTAGAGTAGAGTAGAGTAGAATAATACTTTGGCTTAGGCTCAGCTACTCTGACCCACTACATCAGGGATTGTGAGGGCAAAGCTTTTGTTTTCTTCCTAGCTTGCTGTCACTGAGAGCTGAGCAGCAACAGAGCAGATAATAAAAAATTCTTTTTTGTTCTCTGGCGTAAAGTTTCTTTTAAAGAAGAAGGGGAAGTAATTTTAGAGCAAAAGGCTGAACCCTTTTATGGGATGGTGTTTGCAGTCATCTTTCTCCAAAGACTACAATAAGTTTTCTGCCTTCTACAGTAGAACTGCATCTGATGTGTTAAATTTCTGCTGTGTAAATGCCTCCTTTGTGCATTGACCTCTCTAATATTCATATCATAAAGCTTCTTGAAGACAAATCCATCTTTTCAGGCACATGAGACACTTTGCCTCACCTTTTTCTCCCTGCGCTTAAACAAGCTTTGTTTCCTTCCTTCTCTACTGCCTCCTTAAATCTCTCCCTTATTATCTAGGGGTTGTCTTTTGCCTCTTCTCTGCTTTACATGAGCAAAAGGCAAGAGTAAAATCATGACTTGATATTCGAGCTCCAGATGGTGCTTTCAGCCACTGCAGGATTTCTTAGGCCCCTGTAGTTTTTCCAAATACTGGATGAATTGCTTTCAGACAGCAACACACCAGTGTGTGACCTGGTCTGGGATGCCCCCTCCCTCTCTGATGCTTTATGAGAAGGTTCACTGGAGACAAGAAATTGCCATGTCATGTTGAGTTTGCTGGTTTTCAGCAAGAACCTCTGAAGGTGTCAGCCTTTGTAGAAGACAGGACTTCATTCCTTCTCTGATGAACTGTTCACCTGATTCTGAAGCTGTAGGATTTCTTATGAAGGAAGACAAGCTGAAGTGTCAGCAGTGCACAGCTGGTACCTTCCTTTTGTGAATGTTTCTGTGTTAAATAACTGTAAGAACTCTTAAGAACTCTGACAGAGGAAATCCAGATAGATGGTCTGTCCTGACAAGAATAATTCCTGTGCCAGGATGCCCATCTACATCCTGTCCTGAGGGATATGTTGACTGGCACAGACCAGTTTGTGAAGTGTCCTATCAGCATTTCCATATAGGTGAGTTCATACACACTGGCAACCAAACAACACTTCATCATACAACCAACAAACTCTAGTCAAGAGAAGGTGATGGGATTTTCTGGTTTAGGAGAAGTTACGCATGTATCTTATAAACACCATTGCACCTCTTGTGACATGAAGGCTCACCTAAATCCTTCAGAGTGACAGTTTCTCTTTTTCTGAGAGCCTTCTGCTGCTCTTTCAGCTTTGAGAGGGTTGTGTTTTAGTGTGTGTGCTTGTGACATGCGTATTTCCGAGTCACTTTCTGGTGCAGAGTACTTACATATAAATATAATCCACTGTTACTTTTCTTGAAGTGGGCTGTACTCATTGTGATTGTGTTAAAGTAATCTTTAAACTGAAGACTGGGTGATTCAGTAAAAGGCACTCAGAGATTTTAGCTGAGTCTCAAGTAGACTAATACATATTTCTTTTCTTATCTCTCCATACCTGAAGCGGAAAGAAAGATTAAAACCTCACCCTCTACTTGCCAACCTCATCCAAAATACAGTCATAAGCTGTGTGGAGAGAGTCGTGAGAGCCAGAAGATGCCACTCAAAATCACCTGTATTAATACTCGTTCATTGTAGCTGGGAGCTGCTAGGACTGGCATTCAGTAGAAGACACATCTGTCTGATTTTAGATCTTGCCCCCCTCCTTGTAGTTTTGGGGTGAGGTAAGAGAAGGGATGATGCCAGAGAAAGGTACCTCTGTGTTGATTCTTTGTAGGAAAAGTCATTTAAAGAAAGCTTAGTGAAATCTGGTGAATTGTGCTTTTGGACTGTGTGCAGCTCTTGAACAATTTCCAATACGTATATTTGTTTGGAAAAAGATGAAAAAGGAGTGACTTGGATTCTTCTCAGGTATAAATGTTTTTAATCCCACACTGGTAAAGACAAATGAGAATGAATCTAGTGCAGGAAGGAATAGATCAAAGTGACCTGCAATGAAGGATTATGCTAAGGAATTATGCTATCCCAGTCTATTTCTGCTTGTGACAATACTATATTCTGGCATTTAGTCCTCAAGGGGCACGGAAATACGTTTGTGATTTTCTTTTTTGGTTTCCCAGTTTGTTGGGATATCTCAGGAGAGAATGGTGCTGTACCCAGAATGCCTTGTAAGCTGTTCTAGATATTCTGGATACGGACTTCAGGGTCCTTAGTCCCTGTAGACCTTTCTCTACTGGGAGAAGAAAGGAGAAGATGTAGGATGGACTATTTGAAATACTGTTTGCAGCAGTATTACACTTTCTGATGGTCTGATACCACTGCAGTTTGATTTGGTAACAAATACTTGAGAATAGGCAGTTCTGGAAGCACTGCAGTGCTGGGTGGTTAAAAAGCTGTCCAGAAAGCCTGATAATACAGATTCAATGATATGCTCTTGCAGAAGTTTTTCATGCTGCCATGGGCAGGTTGCTTATTCTCATCTTGTCTTGGTTTCCCCATCTTTCACAAAGAGGCTCATATTTCCCTCCCTGTATGTGTTGTGAGAAAAGAAATCTCTAGTATTTTGGAAGTATTATTTCACTTCTCTGTGGAAAAGAAGATAGAGAGATACCAACAGGAAGATTGAGCTCTTGCTTTAGAAAGATGACTTGCAATTTCAAGGAAGAAATCGGGACATCAGAAGCCAAAAAGGCATATTGAAATTTTCAAGAAGCAACGCTGATTCAGAACATGTTATGTTTGCAGCTGCTGGGGTGTGAAACTTCTTCCATGATGTGACAACCAGCATGAATTACTTTACTGCTCACAACAAATACAGATGGGCAGATATCAGGGTGAAATGAAGGGCAGGGGCATGTGCAAACTGACAGAGATCCTTCCACCACATGCTGCTTGGAAATAAACAGATCTTATTCAGCTCTTCTGCCTTTCTTTCTCTTCAGAAAACCTTTAGAGTTAATATTCTTCAGCAGAAAACTAAAACGCTTTTAGGAAATGCATGTTGCTTTATGAGAATCTGTCTCTATTTTAAGGAGGTTGTCTAAAATGCTAATGTTTCTCTTTTCATCACGATTCATGAAGCTTGTGGCTTTCAAATGTACCATTTCAGTTTCAGTCATGGGAACTGGATTACTTCATTTTCCATCCCTTCTCCAATGTTATCAATCAAGACATTTGTTGTTTCCAGCCTACATGAGCATGATGCCTGTTTTCCTTGCCTGATGATCCACAGTGGATTTTAGACAGGATTGAGTTCTTTGCCTATTTCATGTGACAGCACCTGTAGCAGTGCTAGGTGTGGAAAGTACTCCCCAGGAGAAGATATTCAAACCTAGCTTTTAGTCTGTTAATATAAAAAAGAAAATGGGATGAAGATGATGTCTCTAAAACATGAGTGGAAAGAGAACATTGCACTTTCACCCACAAGTGATGGTGGTATCTATCATGCAGTAAATCATTGGAACTACTGGTCATACAGGCAAGGAAAACAGGCCTTACACATGTCTTACACAAGCAATGTGATACCTCCCTTATTTGCACTCTGTAGCTACATTTCTAAAGCTTTAGGTTATTAGATGGTGGAGAAGTGGGATTCATAGTACCCCTGCAACCTGTGCACTTTGCTACAGTGTGAGGACTTGGGATGGGTATTGCCAAGGTTTAGGGTCAATCCACCTACAACAGATGCTCTCTGTTAACCACTCTTCCCCCCCCCTCCCCTAATTAGAATAAGAGGAAAAGGATAAGAGAGAGAGACTTATGGCCCCCTCCCCTCCCAAATGGGAGAGGAAGGGAATAAGAGAGAGGCTTCCAGATTAGAAAAGAAAACTAAAACAGCTTTAATAAAGGTAATGATAATAAAATTGAATATATACAAATATATACAAAACCAGTATTTAACCCAGCCTCCCCTGATGGCAATTATGACACTGTCACCACTGAGGCTGTGGAGCAGACGTTGGCAAAGTCCCAGACTGGGCTCAGCAGCTGATGAGAACTGAGTTCAGGAGCTGGGTTCAGGATCACATGAATCGAGATCAAAGGCAGGGCCAAGAAGGAAGAAGGCCTAAGGGTCCTGAAGGGAAGAGCATCCGGTCATAAGGGTATACCGAAGGCATGGCATAAGAGATAAGGGCCGAGACCCTCATAACCCTCACTTTTATACTGAATATAGTGTATATGGGCTGGAATACCTGATTGGTCAGTTTAGGGTCACCTGTCCTGGCTGCTCCTCCCCACATGTGCAGCCTTTCACTTTCTGCACCTTCCGATGGGGCACACAAGATCTAGCAGTGACCTTGGTCTGAACACCAATCCTTGGTAGTAACTCTAAACATGGAGCGTTATCACTGCTAGAAGCAGACACTGTCTGCAAAAACATGCTGTTAACTTCAGAAAGTGCAGTGAGTTAGCAGAGACTCAGATGAAAAGTAAAATCTCTGAACAGCACTGCCTTGGTTCCAACTCAAACCAGGAGAGGTATCCAGGAGAGTATCAGCTGCAGAACCAGCTAAGCAGTACATGAGTGAGCTAAGAGAAAGTATATTTGCTGTTGCAGCTCCCATTTGGCTGCACAAGATTGGACAGGGCATTTTGCTGGCATAGTCAGTCCTTCAATTGCCTGGGATTGTCATGCCATGATCCTGAGATGCTGTAGTTACTCAGAGAGGTTTTCAAAGAAAGAATGAATGTAGAGAACAGTTCATTTCATAGTCTAAAAATAAATAAAAGCAATTTCAGAAAAATAAAAATCAAACCCAGGATGTGCTCAAGTGTCATAAAGTGGTGTTCTATGATAAAGCATTGACCCTTTTTGCCTTTGCAGGATGTATTCAGAAAAGGTCTTACCAGTGCCAATCAGACTCAAACAAAACCCCATCAATTTGTACTGATGAGCTATTGTTTATTTATATGTCATCCCTTGCTTCTAAATTAGCAGAAGGAGTTTCTATATTGCCTCGAGTGCACAATACAAATCTTTGCTTTTCTTCTGTCCTTTCCATGTCAAGCGCCAAGCCAACAGTAGTCATAAAAAGTACCACTAATAGGAGTTTGTGCCCAGAGAATATAGGCTCCTGTTCCCTGGCCTTCTCCCCACTAAATAGCCCAAGGATCATGATTCGGTTACGTACATTAAGCACTTTCCCACAAAAGAATCACTTTGAAAAGACTTGTTCCCAGCATTGACCTCAGCTTCATGTGGGCTCTGACAGGTGAGGAGCACTAGGAAGATGCTGTTGGACAAGCACAGGCTGTTTATGAAACCAACTTTGCAACCCCCTTTCCCAGCACTGTCATGTGCAAGGGCTGCCCTCGAGGAAGGTTGTGGCAGGACAAAAGCCGAGATAGTTTTGAATAGAAAAAAATGCTTCTAATTTATTGATTTTGGATAAGCCTTAATGGATGTGTTTGTGAGGAGCAGATTTGGCTTAAGCAGTGGCAATCTTAAACTAAGCCCACTGAACTTGTGAGATTTATTAAAAGAATTAAATTTTGAATTTTTTTATATGTGGTATGAAGTGTCTGTCAGAGGTTAGATTTTTATTTTTTTCAAGAGAAAACGTAAGCCCAGATTTAAGATGCTGATGGATTTTGCTGCGTTGTTTAGAAAGGGAATTTCAAGTTCCATCAGGAAGAGAGGCCAAGTAAAACAAACCTCAAAATTTGGCCTAGAAAACTTGGTCTTGCTACTTCAACTCTTCTGTTCGACGGCAAAACTCACACTGATTTTAGTGGAGTAAAAACTACTCCTTATTTCATATACAGGATGTGGGGATACTTGTGATGTCCTCTGAGACCTATGAAAACTGGCTCCATCAGCCAGTGGTTGGGGTAGGTCTGAGGAGTTACTGGCATCTTGCAGCTGGATAAAGCTATTTAAATTCAGCTCATTAAAAGCAAATTGTTATGGTATGTTTCCATCAGGAAGAATAAGTGCTGTTACCCAGAGTCAGCAGTCACAAGTTAAAATGGAAGGGTTTTGTGGAGCTGACACAGGCAGCTGTGCAGCGCATCTGAGAGACGTGTTATGCTGTTATTGAAGATGACATAGGAAACAGTAAACATTTTACGTTTTTATCTATCTTTCAAATTGAGCCCAGGCCTTCACAGACTGAAAAATAGGAAGACACTCTGCCATCAAAGATGCTTACTAACATATACTGCTTGTTTTAGAAAGCACTCTGAGAAATTCCCAAGGAGCACAGACTAGTGTTGCTCGTGGGAACGTTTCTGCAGGAAATGTATTTTATTTTCTGCACCAGGCATCCTTGAATATATTCAGATTTTTTGTGGCGAGTTTTAATTTGGGTTTTTTTTGTAGGACAGTCACAAAACCTAAGATAAAAATACTAATTTTAAGATGCGTATCTTGTCAAAAGAGCCCTGGTCACTGATGGGCTGAAGGCCTCCCTCTGTTGTCAGAGGGCCTCCTTGCAAAAACCAGTGACAATGCATAGAAACCAGTTATAATTTCAAGGGAGGGGGTGCATTCTACAACTCAATCTTGCATAAGAACTGTGATGATGAACAATAGTCCTGAGTAAACCACCTGCCACTGAATCAAATCATTCTGTCCCAACACACCTATAGACCTTGTGGACACTTAGCATTTTGAATAAGGAGTTTCATAAATTTCTGATGATGCTAATTTATCTCTGTTCATAAATTTCACTGAATCTGCACTGCTGGTATTGATGGTCCTTTTGATCCACTGTGGGAAAAGAGTAAAAAATAGCAGAAATTGAGAAACAATCAAAGGCCAGCCAAGGAGAAAAGCTGCTACAGAGACTGGTGGATGATTCACAGTTTTCAAATCTTCCTCTCCCTGTCATAAGCATTCTGTCTCTTGAAAGAAAGTTAAATCATTGCTATGTGAAAAAGAGAAAAAAAAATTGTTTCAAGAAGGAAACAAATGTTTGGAGAGCTGACTTGGCTGGAATTTTCCCTGCACATGTACTCTTGACATATCAATGCTTTAACTTTCTATGCCTGCATGGGGGGGGACAGGGAATAATCAAATGTTAGCGAAGATGCCCCCATCTGTTCCACTATTTGAGGGTGTAGAGATGCTCTTTAGCTTTCATAGTCCTTGCCTATTTCACTTGCCAGGTGGTCTCTCTGCTCAGATTTCACATCAAAAACAGCTGTGAAGATATTTTTTCCCAGCATATGCAGGAGGAAGGATCCCAGTAGTCCCATCTTTTTTGCAGAAGGCAAATATGTGGTATAGCCAAGTCTTAATTCAAGGGCTCCTTACATTAGGTTCTGGGGATCTTTTTCCTTTATTTATGAAATAAATACAGGTCAACCCCATGCACTGTATCAGATGTAGTACTCAGTCCCCACTTGCAGAGCACAAAATGCTTCACTCCAGCACCCTGCATTCCTCCCACTCTCAGTGCTTCCTGGAGCACTCAGAAACATCCTCACCAAAAATCATCTGACAGGGTCACCATATAGGTACAAGAGAGGACAATTAAGTTGTCTGTGCCCCAGCCATGTATCTGCAGTGCATTTACTATCTCTGACACGAGAATATCTGCGTGGCACCTCATCCTGGAGGTACCAAGTTTCACATACACATAGCTGGACAGGAAGGCCCAACTTACACATGGAAATCATGGCCCAGAGGGGCTCAATGACTTGCCCAAGATGACACAGTGGGTCAAAAATGAGGCGAATCCCCTGCCATGTCTACACTGGAGCAAGACATAGAAATCAGTTTGGGCAGGTGCATCCATTGGAGCAGTGGAGTAACGGGTGGAGATGAGAAGGCAGGATTTAAACAGACATTGTGCTAGTACCCAGAGTCTAGAGCTATTTTGGACAGTGTTGTGCTGAGGCCATTTTACAACTTCTAATTCCTGAGCAAATTGTCACAAGTCACTCAGGTGCATCTGGACTCAACTTCACTGTATGGTGAAATGGCAACTGCTCTCTCTCCCCAGCACACTCTAGTATCTTAATTTATGGATTATCCTCCCTCTGAGCTATCCTTACTCAAATCATTCCATGCCAACATACACTGAAGACCTTGCAGATCAGTAGCATTTTGGATTAAGACTATTATGAACCTCTGATTTTGCTGATTTATCACTGTTCACATGCATGTTTTCTTTCTCTCTTCCCCACTGCAGATCTGCGCAGGATGACAGCTGGCTTCATGGGCATGGCTGTGGCCATCATCCTCTTTGGATGGATTATCGGGGTGCTGGGGTGCTGTTGGGATCGAGGCCTTATGCAGTATGTGGCAGGGCTTCTCTTCCTCATGGGAGGTAAGGATGTTGGTGTTTTCCTTGTTGTTTTCATATTCCCTCTTTTCACATGTCTCTCCTTTCCTAAGTCACTGAAAACATGCTTTCAGAGTTGTTTTTAAGTGATCTGGACTTGGTTTCATTCTGAGCTCCTTCTGGTGTACACTAAGGATAACTCAACCATAGTTACATGTTACTTCATATCATAAAGCAGTGTCCATAAGTCACAGGATTAGAAATGGCCCGTGAGTTGTTTAGTCCAGTGGTCTATTGTTGCAAGTAACACTGTAGCCCTTAAACTTAATAAGCTTAATAAATTTAGTAATAAAAATCTGAGGATTATGCAGATGTTATTCACACCACTATTCTATTTTATAGTGGAACGCTTTGACTGCTAGAAACTGTGCACAAAGTTTTGACCTATATTTATTCCTCATCAGTTGTTCTTGAGTCAAACGTAACCTTTAGTTTATGCATCTCTTTCCTTTCTCTGATGTACACATGATAAGCTATGGTGTCCTCTGTTTTCCTTTTCCCACTCCACATATGCTATTTCTTGTAGACTTTTCTCTGCAAGACCAGTTATCAATCCAGCAGCCCTTTATGCCACTTGTTCTTGTTTGTACTTGCCTTTCTCAAATACAGATGAGAAGGACCATTTCCAAACAAGGTCTGATCTTTACCTTGTATAAGTGACATGATGGTTCCTTTTCTCTGCTGGAAATCCCTTGCCTGATGTATTTTGTGGGTTGTATTTACCTTTTTCATGTTGTATCACACTGCAGACCCACAGTCATCCTTCAGTTGGATAATACATCCAAGCCTTTGTAATTTCCTACTGATGATCTCCCAATTTACAGCAGGGGTTCTGCTTATTACTCTCCAGGTACATAACCTGGCACTCTGTGCTTTCAAGCTTCTTCCCATTTCTACTACACTAGCCCTCAAGGTCATCCAACATTTCCTGTGTAATGTTCCAGCCTTTCTTACTACAGATGCCATCCAACTTTCTGTCATCAGCAGGCTTCATGGCACACAGTTACTTGAAATGAAGTCTGTGAGAATCAAGTCCCCAACATAGAGCTGGGTGAACGTCTCAAAGTGACCAGCACTATTTCTGTTCTCTCTTCTTTTCTCTTTTCTCTGCTGGTGGTTTTTTTTTTTGGCTGGGTTTTGCCCCTCAGGCACATCATCACTTCAATGCACTTGGTCGCCTGTTCATCTATTCTGTGGTGTGACACAGCTCAGTGTGTGAAATACAGGGAAGCTTCTGTAGTCCCAGAAGAGGAGTTAAGCGCTCCAGTAACAAGTATTTATGTTCCAGTGCTGTTGGGGTTGGTGACATAGACATTAGCTCTCTTGGTGCCCACAAACACATCTGAAGTCTGCCAGTACCTTGTGCAAGCACACACTGATCTATGTGTGGATGTCTGTAACTGGTTTGTTGTGGTTGTTAATACTTTACGGGCAATGGATCTACCAAATTAGCTTGGTATTTCTTATGTAATTAAAAGCTTGGTTTGCACGGGGAGCTATTTTGCTCTAATATGCTCAGATATCTGTATGATATTTAACTTACTACAGCACAGCATTCATATTAAAACATTAGGACTGTAGTAAAACAATATAGAAAAAATATTAGAAACTAGCTAAGTCTTGTTTACTAGTTGGAAATTATCACTATATATGGGAGAGTTTCTAATGCAACTGCAGAGATTACTTATTGGCTTAATGTTGTTTGTCAGTGATTTGGAAGATAGCTGATGGAAGTTTGCAGGTGAAACAAGACTCAGTGTAAACATGCATAATGGGATGGGTCACTCGTAGCTGACAAAGCCATCTTTTGGTATGCTTAAACAATACGTGTGTCAGTGGAGACAGATCCAAGGTCATACAACTGGGAACAAAAAGTGTCAGTTATCCTTGCAGAACAAGAGGCTGCCTTCAGAAAGCAGAGGCTCTGAAAAGGTCTCTGGGATCATGGTTGCTGGGACCATCCAGCTGCACAGAAGCTCTCAGTGCAATGCAGCTGCTAACTGTGCCAGTTTTGATAGGAATATGATAGGATATCAAATGGGGATATCACTGGGCAAAGCAAAACTATTTCTGGACATCCTAATCTGGCATCCATACTAAAGAAGGATGTGGAAAGTCTGGGAAAGGTTTGCAGAAGAGCTACAAGAATGACTGAAGGTCTGAAAAACAAGAAAAACACAGCATGCCACAAAAGCCAATTGCTTGAAACTGCTTAACAGAAGGTTTATAATTTACTTGAACACAGTGTGGAAGTACCTATACAAGGAGAAGCCATTTGATGGTGGCATGCTCTTTGACTGCATAGACAAAATAATAACATGATCCAGCAGCTGGAATCTGAAACTAATTGAAATGAGAGACACCGTATTATTTTATCTGCCAAATTCTGTCAAGTTGCGTGATAATTTTAATAAAGATGTGTTGGGAGGAGATCAAACTTGTTTTCTACTCCAGTATAGACATGTGGATCAGGGTTACAAAAGGTTACTCCCTTTTTGGTTTTGCACAAGTCTGTGGCAACTGCTATACTTTTCCTGATGTCTTTTAACAGCAAATGTGCATGAAGTAACATCTACAAACTGAAGTAGTCAGTTAATAAAATACACGACTAGAGCCATCTAATCTAAAAGTCAGTAGATATCAACGTTTTCAGACTGTCTCATATGTTACACAGTCATTCCTTCTATAGCCAATTAATCTTTTAATTTGAACCTTTTTATTGTTGGAAGATGCTTGAATACAAAGCTGTTACTTCTATCATGATGTAATGCTGTGAACATCTCATCTCAGCATCCTGGCCTGTATCAGAAATGGTGTGATCAGCAGGAGCAGGGAGGTGATCGTGCCCCTGTACTCGACACTCGTGTGACTGCACCTTGGGCATTATGTCCAGTTTTGGTCACCACAGTATAAGAAGGACATTGAGGTGCTGGAGTGGGTGCAGAGAAGGGCAATGAAGCTGGTGAGAGGTCTGGAGAATACGTTGTACCTGAGGGAACTGGGGTTGTTTAGCTTGGAGAAGAGGAGACTGAGAGGAGACCTCATTGCTCATTACAACTACCTAAAAGAAGGCTATAGTGAGGCTGGTGTTGGTCTCTTCTCCCAAGTAACTAATGACAGGACAAGAGCTAACAGCCTCAAGTTGTGCCAGGAGAGGTTTAGATTGGATATTAGGATGTTTGTTACTGAAAGAGTGGTCAGACACTGGAACAGGCTGGCCAGGGAGGTGGTGGAGCCACCATACCTGGAGGTGTCCAAAAAATGAGTAGGTGTGGTGCTTCAGGGCATGGTCTAGTGGTCAGGGAGATGCTGGGATGAAGGCTGGACTTGATGATCCTAGAGGTCTTTTCCAACCTAAAAGATTCTATGATCTTATTGGTCCTCAAAATGCATGGAGCCAGAGTACCTCTTAGTTTTGCCTAACTTTTTCTCAGATCAATTAATGGGGAAAATTCTTTGGGAGGCTTATGACATCTGACCTTATTGCAGCTGAAAGGAGACTGTGTTAAATTGGTAGCATATGCTACCAATTCAGCTCAGCCTGAAATCTAACTTTCCCTTGCATTTGCAATGCTACTTGTTTTGGCTATGTTTGTAGCATTTGCTCTGTTTTAATTTCTAGACAAATAGCTCTTCTGTAATGCCCAAACATTCCTGGCTTACCATATCTATGTGTTTTGTTCCTTATTGCCCATAATTCTTTGAGCTGAAATGGATGCTGTGACAATCTAACAAGGCCAGACGTGATTTCCTTGGACTCTGGTTCTTTATTATATTTGGTGAACAGTTTTCTTGCTAGCCCTTGTGGCAGTGCCTAATAAGGACTTGCTTTAGTGTGCTTGATCTAATTTCTCAAGCAAATTGCTGAAATAAGTAATTTGTGAAATGCGGGCCATTATCTGGTATTAGCTCATCTGGAATCCAGGACATGTAAACTGTGATTTAGAGTGTGGTTTACCCTGTTACTCAACACGTTTTGTAACAAGTTAAAAATTATTAATAATTCATCTTTTCTGTTTAGTCCAAATGTATCTGTATCAACAGCAATCACAGGTCTCTTATGGCTTCTGAAGTTCTTTTGCATAATTTTCTGTATTTATTGTAGAACTTGTACTTGGATTCCTTATCTTGAGTGACAGCATTTGCCTGACCACAGTAGGATTTTTTTTTCAGTCCCTCATGCTGTACAGAGCCAGATGGATACCGCAAATTATGTTTAGTAGTTTTGACCTCATTTTGCATGAGGGTACTATTGCATACCCAGAGTTGCACTATCTGTTGTAGTTTCATGTCAGTATTGTCAGTATGATTTTATTTTGTAAGGTGGAAGTGTTTCTCTTTTCGAGAGTTTCTCCATTTGGAATTGTGCTCTTAAGTTTCAGTAAGACTAGTTCATTTTATGCATCTTATTTGAGACTATTTAATTATATTACAGAAGTGGGTCATACTCAAATGATACATGACTCCAAGCACTCCTCTTGCAGCTTTTTGTGTTTTCTCTACATGCAAATTATTGAAAATCTGTGCACCAGTAAAAACTCCATACTGGGCAAGTCATCTAGCAATTTTGTAATTTTATAATAATTTCTGGAACCTTAGAAACATCTGTAACGCTTCTTCCAAATGTCAGAGTCCTGTGGCAAACTAGATGCTTTCACATTCATCAAGTACCTAGTAGTAGTCTAAAAGGAATTCAGTTAAACATCTACCTGAGAAAATGCATGTGGGGCATTTTATACATTGGTTTTGACCAAAGTATAATTTATTGCACCAAACACATGCCTTTGCTTTTTGGAATCTAGATGTGACCTCCTCATCAGTTCCCAGGAAATAGTGCTCACATTTTCTGGCCTTGAGGAGTTCTTTTGAATGTATTCAAATCTTTGACTTGTTTGATTTTATTATCATGGTAAACCTGTCAGTTCATTTGGTTGGTGTCTTTACTGCCTCAACAGTAGGTAATATTATTGCCACGTCAAAGTCAAATTTCAGTTTTGCTTCCAGCTCCAAACAGTTGGGATGCTATGAAATGGCACATTGGCAACTCTACCAAGGCAGGAATCTTCAAGAATTTTTCCTTTCAGTTCTTCATCAAGTTGTTTAAGAATATTTTCTGCACCATGATAAGCAGACAACTTATATATCCATACAACTACTGGTTTTCCCGCCTGCTCTCTAGCACATTCATTCATAGGATTTTTTTGTTTCAGCATCTCAGACAGGGTGGGGTTGATTGTCCTTCCACAATCATGCAAAACCAACCTCATCACACCTTCTGTTATTTTACTTGCTGTACAAAATCAGCTTTTAAAGACAACCTCTGATAGCCTGTTGTTTTCCTGGTTCAGCTCTGATTTCATTTCAGTCAGCTGTTTTGAAACATCACCTGGCTTGCTTTATTTCTAGTTTTGAGGGCAGGGATGACTTTGTACCTAAATGCTCCAAACCCCTTTTTCTCCTTATGAGTGCTTGCCATGAGTAAAGTGGGCTGGCAGGGCTGCCCCATGGTAGCCTGCTCCAGTGTTTCGGCAGTGGTTGCATCCTCCCCTTTCCTACCTGGTGCACCTTCCTGCAGAACTTCTGTCCCTTGTCCCAGCTGAAAATACAAAATGGCACTTCCAACATCTGTTCTGGTACTTGCTTCAGCACAAAATTATCTCTGGCCAAATTACCTCCCTGGCCAAAGCTCCATCACTTGCCTTTGTAAATGTACAAAGACCCACAAAGAAGGATGTTTTATCATCCTTATCAGAGCTCTGTCCTTCAGCTGCACATTCACGTATTTTCCTTTTGTAAGTCTGTAATTTGTACTGAGAACACATTTCAGTGAAATAGTTAGAGGTTTTACTGCGTGCCTAACAAGGCAGCCCTTCAGGGAGAGACTTCTGCGTTGTCTTATTTTGTTCCAAATTTACTGCAAATAAATGCAATAAATCATCTCTGCACTTGTTTACTGTTTTACCTGTTTTCTTCACTCTTATCTGGTCCCTGCCAGTTTTGTCTTGTGACATGCATTATATGATCTCTTTAGGGTTTTTTCCCCATTTGCTAACAGTTTCCTTAGAGAAGCATATAATTTTACTAGCCTTGCAAATATTCATTATTCTTTGCAAAGTCAAGTGTGTTTCTTGCGGTAACCTTGCTTTGAGCCAATTATAAATTTTACCATTAATAATTCAGTCTCTAATTAGTCTATTTGGAAATTATTCCAGCTGCTAAATGCCCTTATTCATGTGATTTAGCTTCACCATGCAGATCTGTAATAAAATGATCTGTAGCCTCACATAGTAGCTCATTTCTTGTCTTTGCCTAGTGACATTTTTCATGAAATATTGGGCTTGAGGTTTTGCTTGGGAGCTTGGGAGCTTTGAAATTCCCTATTTTACTGGCGCTGAAGGGCCTGAAAGTCTTGCTGTACAAATACAGCAGTGCTATGAAGTTTTTCCTCTGATTTTTTGTCCTAGCATTTTCTTTCAGAAACATCAGGAATTTCTTTCATCCTCTTCTCCTCCCTCCTCTCCAATGATGATCTGCCAATCTGTGGGATTCAAGCACCATTTGCCAGCTCTGCTTCTGCTGCTGATTTGGGTTTCTTCTGGCCCACCTAAGAGTCCTGCAGAGACATTGCTCTTTGCAGCCCGTCCACACTCACAGGACTTAGGTCAGGGTTGCAAAAGCTTCAAACCTCTTTCCACAGCAGAGGCGAACATCTATTCTTTCCAGTGCTTACTGCTGCGGTGGAGATAAGCAGGCAGGAAAGATGTATGAGAGGGAAAAAACCCAAAGTTTTGCAGGTGTGCTGGCACAATTTAACGCTTTATTTCAGATATGCAAGAAGGTATGTTTATTAAAGAAATAAAGAACAACCCACTTATGCATGTATGAGTGCATTCTGCTTTTCTATTCTAATCCAGGGAGAAACAAACTTTTATAAGTCATTTCCATCCACCTTCCTTCTCAGAAATATTTCCAAAAATATATTCTTTCCCTCAGTCGAGGAGTAAGTCAACAAACTGCTTTCTTAGCCCTGCAGCCAGAGGATGAACGACTGTTTGCTCTGGGTTACCTCCTCTTGCCCCAGCCATGCCATGCTTCACGCAGGTCTGTCACAAGGCACCCAGGGGACAAAGATGCACTGGGGGCTTTGTGCCAGTGCCTGCTAGAGCCCAGCAGCTGCCAGAGCACTACTTACTGTGTCCAGGAGATGACAGCCAGGCTGATACTGAGGGATGCAAGTCCCATCAGAAAGTGGGGCTTCAAAACAGAGCTTGAGAGGAGCCCATGCAGCACAGTTGTTGGTACAGATGTGCTGCACTTGTCTGTATCCTCTTTCGCTCCCCACCTCCATGGAGAGTCTTGTCTTCAAAATCTCCAAGCCCATGTGCTGTGCTTCCTTCGTCTGTGGTGTGCATATGTTAGTAGATGACAACTGAGGCATCTGTGGTTTTGCAGCCATGGATTGTTACCAGCTGTTGAGTCATTCGAGTCCCAAATTTAACTCACTGTACTTTGAAAATAGCACATAGCAGTAGAAAATAAGAGTGTTTATTCTACACAACTGTAGTCCTGCGATCTCAAAATAATCGTTCCTCCGCTGAATAATTTAAGAAACAAAAATGGAGCAATTTAATACAGCAAGTGTAAGGCAAAGCTCTGTGATTGACGTCAAAAAAAATAAGAAAAGAAAGTAAAATACATTCCTTGGAGTTCATCTGGAAATATGGTGGATCTCACAGGGCACCCAGAATTTCTATTTCTCACTAAAACTCAAGGTTTCTACCCATTCTTTGGGATATTCACTTGTGTGACATGATCAAACACAACACTGCAGATGAAAGATGCTTTCTGTAATTTTTTTTCTTTCTTTTCCTCAACATTATTCATTGAAAATCCAGTTTCTTGTGATTCTTTTCCAAAAGAAATAGCATTAGAAAGTTTAAACAAAATCTTTTTTTTTTTCCATATAGAAAGGCAAGTGCAAATGCACGTGTTTGCACAAGTGCATGAATACAGATCTTAAGCAATAGTGCGTGATCTTTACAAAAACAGAGGTCTACAATAAATGGCTGTAGTCTGAGCTGTGAATTTTGGCATAAATATAGTTTTCACAAAGACATAATACCTTTTGCCAGTTTGAAAAGTATTTATAATTCAAAAAAGGTTGGATTACTGGAAAAAATGAGATGTTTATTATGTTTTAATCCTGAGGGAGATACTAAATTACTGATGGCAGTAATTCTTGCAGAATTTTTTCCCTTAGATCTCCCCCAAATTCTCTTAGGGACCTCTAAAACCCACTTAGTGTCCCTCCATCCCCCTGAGACACCCCCATAATCTGCCTTGGGACCCCAAAACTCCTTGCAGACCACTGTAACAACTTATTTATGTGGATTGACCTCCAGATGGAGACAAAGGCTGGTTCGTATCAAGAGATGCCATAACTTAGTTATGAAAGTCTTTGAAACAAGCCTCAGTGTGACAAGGTCAGTCCCCCCTCTGCCATGCCTCCCACACCACACACATACGCTCTTGTTCCTACTTGTGCTTTTGGTTAAATTTTGCATTATGCTCTGAAGTAATGTAAGGCCTCGAATTGGAATGAACTTGAGTTAATGTACAGCGTTAATAGATTTTAAATGTTTAAACTCCTCTAAGGCTCTGGATTGTCTATAACCCTCAAACACATTACAACGGTGTTGCAGAAGTCAGAAAAGGAGTTGATGAAGATCTCTGGGGGCTTGTGATGGGACCCAGAGCTCGGAACAGCCATTCAGGCTTTGTACCTTAGTGCCCATCAGGCACTAAATAATGTAACAAGACCAAGCACATGCATATTAGGGTAATAAGAGTTAGCTTGCTTTTAAAAATGTCCTTTTTCATCACTTTCAGGATCTGTCAGTCTCTCTTTTCAATCATCTCTCTCCTGCACATCTTGTAGTATCCCTCACAGATGGGGTTGCAGGTCATGTTCCTTTGTCCTGTTTTAGACTATGTTTCTGGGGTCTAAAGAGTGGTTCTTCGATTCTTATGTATTTTAAAACCTGGACACTGATGGATACATGCCCAGATACATATGTATGTATATAAGTCCACTGAACATATACATATCCATTCCCCACACATGGATAGGACTGGAGGTGCTTCTTCATCCTGACCGACTAACCATTAGTAATCAGCCTTTAGAAATTGGTCCCACTTTCCTTTTGAATGTTATCTAATTTCTTATTTTCACTCCAAAAATAAACATTTAGGAAATGATCCATGCAGACATACACCCCCCTTGCCATCTTCTGGGGTTTTAATATGATGCCACGGTGGCCTGTTTAGCATTTCCAAGCTCAGCTGTTGGCATAGCGAGGCTCACAGTGCATTATGTTTAAAAGGTAGAGCTAGGGTAGCGTGTTACATCTCTGCTTCTAGTAGTTCCCTACACTTACGGGTGCATTGAGAACACATTTTGATTTTATTTATTAATGCTGGCACCCATTTTGATAAGAAAATAAGAGGTTCTCTGGAAATATGAAAGATTGCCTACTTTCACTGTATGGGCACCTGTGTGTCACTGTGTACTGGCCACTGAATTGTTCTTTTATAATCCCATGTTATAATACTCCTCAGGAGGAATCATAACACCCATCTTCACATCTCCTGCAGCATAAGTTCAAATGCAGAGTTATGATCTTCATCTCACAGAATAGTATTTTCACTAGATGATTTTTTTTTCAGGAATTTAGCTGATTCTTTAGGTCAATACCAGCAGACCTAGCCCTTAAAAAGCCAGGACCTAAGACTTAACACCTCTATCAGAGAATGGAAGTGGGGTATAGAAATGTTTTTTTCAAATCTCTAACACAGCTGTACTGCAGTGTTGTCATTTAGAGGTGGGGGTTTTTTTCTCTTGGAAGGAAAGGCACAACAAGAGAATTCATTGTCAACTCCATAGCATTTAATCTCCATGGAAACATGATCGGCTGACTTCAAAGTCAACCTTCAGATGTGTTGCATTTTTTTTTCCTGTGACTGGTTTCTGATGCTCCTAGATGTGCATTTGCATGATGTGGGGAGAGATACCAACACAAGCAATTCCAACAGCTTTGTACCTGATCACAGGAGAGCACTGGCATTTAAAGGAAAGGCTTAGCAATGAGGTGCAGAGATTTTATAGTCTGGAGCAAAAGACACAGCAAGTAGCGTATGTGCACCTCTAAACTCATTATTTCTCAGTCTTAATTCAAATTGGTCTCCCTAAACTTGGCGTATAGTAAATAAAAGAGTCAGCTCATTCTGACTTTTCAGCAAAAAGAACTGTTCCTATTCCTCTGTGTGCTCATTTTAAGTCAGCTCTACTGACTTGTAATTTCTCCCTCACCAGGACAGGAGGTACTGACAGAAGCATCAGTACCTTCTTGAGCTATGAGAACAGAAAACCTAGTGCAGTCTATGAAGGGCATGCCATCTAGTTTGCTTCTCAGGGATGTCAGTAGGTCTTTGGGGGGCTGACAGAAGGTGAATTAAAGTAGAAGCAAAGTAGGGAAGACAGATCCAGTAGCAATACAAAAGACTTTTCCGCCCACAGCCCTGGAAAACAAGTTATGTGTATTTTAAAATTCTGTGGTTGTTCCTTATCGCTTAATAATGTCACCAGGTCTTTGATCTGTTGCTGGTTTCTGAATTCCAATGGCAAGTTGCATCAAGGCCAAAGGAAGACAGTGAAAACAAAGCTGGCATTTATTATTGGGTTGGTTTTTATTTTTAAAAAATAGTTTGCTGACTTGTTTGCATGTCTGGCATCAAAGAGGAAAGAAGACTGCACATGCAACAGAAGGAAGAATGACACTGGAAAGATTTGCTGGGCAGAAAGTATTCTTTACAGAGAGAAAAGGGAGCAAATTTTGGCATATGGCAGATCTTGTTAAATGCAGAGGCTGAAGGAAGGTTTAGATTCACCTTCTTGGCTCCTCAGGTTGTCAACTTAGAAAAACAACATTCCCCTTGGACAAATCACTGCTATGCTTGCAATCTGCCTGGACAGAGTCCAACTGGCCACTGGAAATTCTATGGAAAAAGCAGCCAGACCTGGCAGAAAGTAAATAAGTGAGGCCTTCCTCATTTCTGCCCAACTTGACTCTTCTGGAGGATACAGAGACAAGTCATACCGGTGTACTTGTGTGGGCTATAGAGGCTGCAGAGTAATTTCTTCTGCAACAGGAAAGATTTCAGCATGTGGTAGAGGCAGTAGAGGATCAGGATAGTTTGTTGCTTGCAAGCATTCCCATGAATGATGTAAACTTCATAGGGGTGGCCTGTACAAAGTGGCCCTTGTTGACAAGGCAACTACCTCTTCTTTTGATTTCTGGCTATTATATCTCAATAACTGTATCACTTAGCCCATAAAGAAAGTATTTTTCTGTTCTTGGCAGGTCAGCTCAGGGAAATGGTAGTAGAGCCCAGAGCCTTTTGCAGCAAAGATTCCCAGTTCACATTCAATATCAACACCTGAAAGTTGTACAACCGAAGAGTCCTTTGATCATGTGAAAAAAAAATGGATGGATAAGCTTCTTTCCAGCACTTGAAGGGGAAAATAACCAAATCAGGTAGCCACCACCTTCACCCAGAGCTCCCAGTGGCTTCTTTACCAGTGCTTTCAGCAAAAAAAAAGGATTAAAAAGGCGTGTGAGTAACTCTACCCTTTCAGCCCTGGAAATATTCCTTCTAAGAGTATTTTTAGTGGCACACACTAGGTAACATGGAAGAAGGCTGCACTGAATTTTTCTGCTGTGTTTGTTCTCCAGTCTCACTTATCTTGAAGAATATCTGAAAACTTTTCAGCCATTTAAGGTTTCCTACAAAAGAAAGATTCCACAAAGCCTCTGAGGCTCCCTCTGAGGTTCCTTCTGAGAGAGGTTCAATTTTTTGACTAGAAGAAAGAGATCCTACGTGGAGAGAGGCAGAATGACCTGGTTGCTAAAAGTTCAAACACAATGTGGTTCATGGATTCCCCATGCTATGGGAGATGTCCTGTGACAAGGCAAACCCAACCTGACCTCACAAGTTTCTCTTCAGCTCTCTCAAATGCCTAGGCTGGGAAGCACATGGCTGAGGTACAGTTTGATACAAAACTTACATGTCTTGTCTTCTGGCAAATCTGAGAAGTGATGGAGTCACTCAAATTTGCTCAGACCTCCTCCAGTGCCCCTTTCCATTTAATCTTTTAGCCTCTGCCTGGGCCATCCTGGGAGGTCCATACTGTGGGGGATAAAAGAAACCTGCTGGCAGCCTCTGCAGGTTGCCAAGCATGGTGCTTGGCAGCACGGGGATGGGATAATTTCACTATCCTTTGATTGGGATGTTTCTTCATTTTGACATTAAGAGATCTTCTTCCTTTCTTTCCCTTCTGCTCACAATAAAATACTGAATCACATCCCTCTGCTACAACTGGCACAATTTGTGCTGCCTCCTCTGTTGTGGCTGCAAGTTCATGAGCCATTATGTTTGCTTAATGGCTGTAGTCAAGTCACTTTATTATTGCTAGGTTATTTTAACTGGGTCATAGGAATTACCATTGCTAAAGTAATCAGAGGGTTATTCCACTCGGGCTTTGATCAACTCTTCTATTTCTCCCTAGCCCATTTTATCAAAACAACGTGCCTTTAGCTAAGTAGTGTTGCTTTTGCCTTATGTGCCAATTCATAACTTCAGAGGGTGCTTGCTCTGAGCTGGTGCTCGCTGGCTGCCATAGTGCACACACAGCAGGGGTATCCCCTCCAGTGCAGTCCCATGCATTGTTGGATATGGTAGCAGAAATGTCACCATGTGCACCTCTGGAGGGTGCTAGAATGTGCAATATAGACAGTCAGTGCTATCAGCATAGCAAAGCGGAGATCAGCCGTTTGCTTCTGTAATGTCATTCCATCTACTGTGCTGATTTACATGAGCCTAAGGCTGGCACCCATTAAGTATTTGTGGTCGTGACAGAGGATACGTAGTCTTCTGGTGCCATAACATATTACAGCTTGTGCAGCAGCAATTCAACAGACAGGCCCCGCTGCTGAGGTAACACAGCTCTGGTGTGGCATGGGTGCCACCCGTACGTCTTGAGGTAGGAGGCCAAAGGCCAAATGCAAACCACATTCTGACAATGGCTATAATGCAATATCATAGCACCACTATAGACCCCACAGTTTACTCTGGCTCACAGTATGAAATAAAAATGCATTAAGTTCTAACGCAGATGGGTATGTGGTCTCTCACAAGGACACCTCACTGCATCACCACCACCCAGTCAGACTTCTTCTTCCATCTCGGCACTCTTTGTAAGGCTAATTTTCCAGTAGACCCCTTGCTATTCTGCAACCTATCGGTGATGCTGCAAGCTGCTTCTGCTGGAACGGTACATAATTAAGCAATAATTTATATTCTATGCGTGTATGCACAGAGCAATAAAGTGTTCTCAAGAGCTGTGTGCTGCTGAGGCGTTTAATCCATGCACAGAAGGAGTTTACTGCAAAGCTGCTCCCTCCAAAAGGCTTTTGTCATCACTGTGTTGGGAGGGAATTTGGTTTATTCTTTAATAATTTCATTTGATTGTGATATAATTTAAATAGCTAATGGTACACACTGCACTTCAGGATGAGACCTCATTTTATTTGTTTGTTTGATGTAACTTGAAAATAGTAAAAGCTAGTAGGGCAGAGAGAAAGTAAAGATAATGTTGTTTCACTTGTGAGATTTTTTCCCCCATAACCCTATAATAAAAAAATGATGATAATTAAATAAACAGCACTCCTTCCAAAGACATTAGTGGCCACAAATTGCCATCAATTGCAGCTACTAGAAATACTTTCAAAGGCAGAGATTTGCATTTATTTGAGAACTGTGTGGTTTCAGAGGACATCTTAAAATCCATACCTTTGTGTTCCTCTTTTCATCTACTAGTGTTTATAAGTAATACTTGACGTTTCTATCTATGAAAAAAAACAGAAGGGGAGAAGAATCAGGGGTTTTTTGTTTGTTTACTTTGTACATCTGACAGCACAGTTAGTCTATGAGTCATTGCTGCCTGTTGTGGGGGGAAGGGAGAGAACGAGCGTCATTCCGTTAGGTGTGGAAGAAATGTTTTCCAAATAATGAGAAAAATCATATGTAGAGAGGACGGTCTCAGAGGTGGGCTTGTGCCTGGATCATTTTAATTACTGGCTTTTAGGATTTCTCTTGACTTCGGATTCGTGATGTCTCCTTCAGGCTACAGTCAGACACCTCATCCATAATACCAGGGACGAGGATGTTTGGATGAAGCTCCTGCCAGTGGGGTCTGTTTGTGCACCAGCACCCTGAAGGATCACCTTTGTTTGCAGTATATCAAAGAAAGGCAGCAGTCCTTGTCTCACAAAACATCATGGACCCTGTGAAATCTCTCAAGCTCTATTGCTGTGGAAGTCAAGCCAGGTCTCTGAGTGAGAGACATGGCTTCTGACATGGTTCAGAGCACACTAATGTGAGGCAAAACTCAAGCCTCATACCATATTTGGTATGGATGGTTTGAGCCTGTTTGTGTTTAAATCTATTCCCTCACAAGAAGTTCTGCTCTACCCTGAAGGTGAGGTTTGAAAACTACATATGGAGGTATTGCAGCCCTTCATGTAGCTGGGCTGATTGGAAAGAAAAGGGATATTTACTGAAAAAAGTAATTCCTAGCAGCAGAGGCCCATGGCTCTGCTTGATATAATCGTGCTTAAAAACAGCTACAGCAAAGGGCTCTGACTCATAATCCACATCAAATTAGGCTTTGATCAACAATGATATTACTGTTCCCAGCCATCCCTCTCCTGGCCACATCTGCCCCTGTAGCAGGGATAACAGGACCCCAATCTTATACACATACACAGCAAATAGGTTTGTCTCTGTCCTAAACAAACTTCCAGTCTAAATAGAAGAGACATTCAGTGTAATGTTTAATATTATTCTTCTTCTGTAATATATAAGAAGGAAGAGCACAAGATAGCCATGAGGCATTTAGTAGCTCAGGTGCTCAAACCACTGTTGATCATCAGTCCGTTAGTAGGACAGGCACTGTCAAAACCAGCCCAAGAGGAAGGGTGTCTGTCTGACAGGGAGTCGGGATGGAGGTTTGGCTACATGTCAGGCAGCAGTTTCTGAGGCACAGACATGGCTTTACATGAAATTTCATCTCTTATCTGACTGAAGCATTTTTGCAGTGACACATGAATTTCCTTTGTCAAAAATGTCACTGTTGCCTCATCTCATTCATTACTGTTTTACTTAGGATGATAACGTGTAAATCCCAGCACAAAGAACTTACCACTTTCTGCTCTCCTCAGCTGTGGAAGGAGATGGTCTTTATCTCCCTCTTCCAGCTCACATACCTGGTGAGGTCTTATTACCACCTGTCTTTCACATTCTGTTTGCCAGTGCCACAGCTGGACCACCAGCCTTCAGGTCTGGTCATCTGCTTGGGCCATAGTTATGGGGAGCATTTTTCACAAGAAATTAGAGTTTGTATTGCTGTGGCTGCCTGGCGATCTGGGACATCAGTGTGCAGGTAAGGAGGCACCTCCACTGATGGTAACAACCTGCCAGAAAAGTGAATAAGTTTAGTTTATTTTCTGGGGAGAAAAATAATTTCAAGGTTGGGGATGCTTGCTGAAATCCTGCTGCCTCTGAAGCACCATGTCCATAGTGCAAGCAATGTCATGGGCAGGAGTAACAGCCTCCCTCCTCCTGTCATTCCAGCTCTGTGTCTTACTCAGGTTAGCAGAGGCTACATTTCCAGGTGTAAGCTCAGCCTCTGCATCTCTTCCCCTCATGACTCTTTCACTATGATGGCCAACAACTGTGCAATTTGCAAGGATGGTCCTTGGTTTTATGATTGTCAGTTCATGAGGAAAAGCTACTGAACTAAGTTGTGAGGTAGTAACTATACTCAATTTCATCAGTTACTCTCCCGGTAAGAGGCCAGATTAACCACAAGTGGAATTTCCTTGCTTGGCTGACTACAAGCAACACATGGGACTCAAAGAATGGCCATAAAGATTCCACTAGGTGGTATAAAATGGCTTTTTTGTGTGTGTCTGTAATGAATAGCACTAGGAAGGATGATAAACCTGTGCTGTAGAAGACATCCTGCAGAAGCACAGGGGTGTCACTGGCTGAGGACCGTACTGTGCATCCTCTAATGTTGTGCATGGCAGTTAGTTGTTATTTGTCACTGTGGAATTAGCACATTCTCCAGCAAAGAAGAAGGGGGACAGCCTTTTTTTAAAGAAGTCTCATGCTCATAATTTGCTTTATTGTCTATTGTTGCTACTTGTTCTTCTTTATTGTTCGTTTGTTATGGGGTAGAATATCTCTGGCAAGGTGAAGTGACAATATATTGGGCACTGTTCAAATACAGAGGGTAAGCAACACCCATTGCATGGTAAAGCTTGTGATCAAAACAGCCAAGATAAAGTGTGAAAGCACAGGGAGCATTTGAAACTCAAAGTTGTTTCCTTCCCTTTTGTACTTAGCAAATGCAGCTTCAGTCTGGCCGCACAGATTTTCCCACCCACCTCTCTTAAAAATCTTATATTTCGAGAGAGCTGAAATTATCATGTTCTTGCTAGCAAAGAAAGGCCTTTCATGTTATTTTTTAACCACAGCCATTTGAAACGAGCCATGGAGCTTGGTTCAGAGCACAGTGGCTCTGATGGATCCTTATTTCCACGATCCCACAGTGTAGTCATGTCACACCGGGAACAACCCTGTTCTTGCCAGACACCCTCATGTTACTGGATAACCTAAGCGACATGGTAAAACATGGAGTAAGGGATTCTGGGAGGAAGACCTCCTCATTCATCCTGCTCTGTACTTTGAAGCAGTGTAGGACATTTCTGAAGACAGCTCCAGAGCCTGAGAACTCACAAGGCTTTTGCAAAAGCCTAGAGCACTGATTTTAGACTAATTGGGGTGTTGATGAGAAGCAAGAAGGCTGTTTTTATTTAAACAGGCATAGTACTTACTGCAGCAGCTCGCTGGTCCTCACTGGTACCCTGTGGCACTATCATAATATGAGTACTTATGAATAATGAATAACCTGGGCCATCTGTCAGGTATATGTAGCATTGGGGGAGGCACCCAGAGTTCCCATATTCCCTGACCTTTACAACAGAGACTATCTACAAGTGGCACTCCAAAACACATCAGAGAAAAGACAGTCCAAACAGACAAAGCAGTGATCAGAAGAGAAAACAGAGAGAGGGCCATGAGAGTGGTCCATGATAAAGATTTGCCTGCAGATTCTAGACCTGTGTGATGCTTCTACTTAGTAAAGGAGGTGAGTATGGTGAAAAGCCTACACATTTTTGGTGATGCACATATGTTCCTACAAATGTCCCCAGTCCAAGCCTAATTCGAGGCAAATTCACCTCATACATGCATCTTCAGAGTGGGGAGTATAAAATCCAGTTCTTCAGTGCAATGACCACATGTGTTACTACAGCATACCTCCTGTAGGTTGTCTTCTGTGCTCAGGCCTCTCCAGGCATTCAGAGAAGGACACACAGGGAGGAATTAGAGAGGAAAAACAAACTACCAACTTTATGTTGACTTTAGTTGTTATCTCTTGAGCCAGGCACGTAGCATTTGTAGCTATCCATTATTTGCTGTGTGGGTGGCAACTGTGACATTTCAGGAGCTCAGAGTTTAGCTTTGATGAAGCTGGAGGCCAAAGATCAAAATTAGACTCATCTGGGTGGGCTAAGGTTCAGCCTTGTCCACTACATGTGTCTTTCTGTAACACTTACCACCTGACAGACTTATGAAGCCTGTTCTCGCAGTATTCTCAGGAATAAATGAAATATTGCTGCAGAGATAGAAAACAAGAACAAGGTATTTTGAAAAATTCTCCAACACTGCAGAGGGCATCTAGATTAGGACTGGAGTCATGCAGAGGGTAGAATCTTAATTCTGTGAGGGATTTTAAGATTTTGAGAGTGATATTTAAAAGGGGGTTTATAATGAAAGATTTGAGATTTTTGATATGAGAAAAGTCAGAAAAAAATATCCAGAATAATTTTACATGTGTGTTTTAACAGATCCAGAATATGTCAAGTATTCTGTAGTATTTTTCTTTATAAATTCCATCACTGAAAATTGAAATTAAACAAAAACTTTAAGCTTTTTTCCCCCTCAAAAGTACTGAAACATGATGATTCTCTCTGTATTTGTCTAAAGCAAAAATCCAGAAAAATCAATGATTTCGTGAAGCATTCTGGTTCCCAGGGGAATGCTTGTAATGAGAAAACCATTCCTGTTGAAGTTTCTCTATAAGCCCTGTTCAGCATCAGTATTCTAAGCTCTGGTGGTGCTCAATTCTTTCCTCATGGAGCTACTAAACTAAGCTACTTTCTATACAAACATCTTCCCTTAGGCATTTCCTTACTGCTTGCACCAGCTCTTCTCAGGCGACTTGGGAAGTGGTATGTCTGTCACTCTTCTAACTTCTCTTTGTTTTTTTCCTCCTTCCTTCTCCCCTTCCCACTTTCCTCCAGGAACCTTCTGCATCATTTCACTGTGCACGTGCGTGGCTGGAATCAACTTTGAGCTCTCCCGCTACCCCCGCTACCTGTACGGACTTCCTGACGACATCAGCCATGGCTATGGCTGGTCCATGTTCTGTGCGTGGGGGGGCCTGGGCCTCACTCTTATCTCTGGCTTCTTCTGCACTCTGGCCCCTTCTGTCCAACCTGTCCCCAGGACCAACTGCCCCAAATCTAGACCTGAAAATGGGACAGTGTGCTAAAACAGATCGCAAACAAATACACACACACACTCATACATATATATATATATGTCTATGTATATCTATACATGCATATATATGTATATATAATTATATATATATAATCTCAAATTAATGCCAGTGCCAAGGTAGAGCTGAGTCCAACACGGCACTCACATCTCCACTGGACTCTGTGTTGCTTCGTTCTTTCTCACAGTGATGGGAAAGCTTTTCTCTCACATGGCTCTTCCATCCAACTTCAGCATCATACCTTAGAGGTCAAATGAACATACAGTTGCACCTACCTACTACCATTTGGGAGGAGGAACAGGGGGTCCGTGTGGGGGACCTGGAACCAGAATCTGTACAGGACATGGAGGGTGGGGTGGGGGGTACAAAAAGCCTGTCCATTGCACAGCCAGAAGGGAAAATGCAAACAGCAAGCAAAGGAACAAATCAAGCATTTGTGCCACCTCTACAATGTACCTCCTCAAGGCCATTATCAGAAGCCCACCCACTTCCTCTTTTTTTCTTAAAACAAAATGATAGAAGCCTGCCCTGTCATTGGTCTGGGGGGTTGGGTTTTGTTTTTCTTTTTGCATAAAACAGAAGAAAAAAAATGGACAGAATACGTGGGGGAAAGCAGAAAAGCATTTTCTTTTTGCCTACCAAACTTTAGAGAGAAGCAAACAAGTGAAAATAATAATCATACTAATAAAAACCAGATCTAACAAAATAAAAGCAGAAAACAAACAAACAAACAACTCCATGAGGACATCTCAGCGAACTTTCCAACAATGCGGTTTTAATCTTCCAGCTGCCTTACTCCAGGCTTACAACTGAGGCTGAACTGCTAATGTAAATGCAGCAGAAGGCCTTTTGAAAATGCTGTGATACATGTGTGTATAACTTTTTCTTCCCTCTTCTTTTTTTTTTTTTTTTTTTAAGAAAAACAAAAATTTAAAACATTGCAATGTGATTGTCTACTAAACCATCCATGCTGTGTTTGTGGCCCAAGACTGAGGCACCGCAACTGCAAAAGCGTGAGGAAAGCTGTCAGGTCTGAGACAGCATGTCTCCTCTGGTGGATTTCAGGATGTTTTTTTGTTTTCATGGAGCATCTGAGAGTTCAGAATGGTGGATCCAAGGGAAGACTGACCAGGGAGAAGGGAGGTGGGGGGAACCCTGGCAGTTGTTCTTCCCAGGTATTTTCTGGAGTGGGATTTCATCGAGTTTCTGTTTTCAATGTTTAAGACAACTGGGCAAAGGCCATTACCAAGGAGAAAAGGGGAGCTAATTTTGTAAGGGAGAAGAGACGCCTCTTGTTGTGTTCATGTATGCCAAATAAGACCTTCCCACATCTTGTCTTTGGAAATTTCCCTGGTTTATTGGACATCTCCACTCTTCATCTGGGAGAACTGTGTACAGATGGAAGCGAAAGGGTCAGATGCAGAGAACGGAGATCCATTTCCCATGAGCTCAAACATTGTATGATATAATTGTGAATCCGCAAATGGGACTCTCTCTCTCTGTCTTTCTCTTTTTCCTGCTACTCCTCTTCCCATTGTCTCCCTTTTCCTTCACTCTGCTCTTTCCGTCATTCAGGTCATAGGTCCCAGAAGAGCTAAATGAACAGTGAAGTCTGGAGAGGTAGGGGAAGAAAGCATTCTGAGGGCAGTGGGTCCTTGCAGCGGAATAGTGGCTGAGGGGAGGGCAGGGAGGAAGGGCCAAGGGTGTAACCAAATGGCATCTGAAGAGACGATGACTCACTGGCCATGTGCAGGAGTGAGGGTACCACTGACAAATGTAAAGGCAAAGAAAAAAGACCTCCCCGAAACCATGCCAACTCAACATGCTCTTAATTCAGGAACAGTGCCAACAATCCTTTATTACATGATAGCTGCATGCCATCAATCCTCATTAGTCAATAAAAAACATCCTCTGCATCTACGAAAACTCACCATGAGAAGGAGGCAACTTGTTGGAACTGTGCCTACTGCACAGAAATGAAGCATTAATTTCCAGGTCATGTCATTTACATAGCTGGCAAGAAACAGTTTTTTGCTCAGTTAAAAAAATCCAACCAACAAATAATTATGCAATACAATTGCCTAGCCAGCCATTCCCCTTCCAGTCCTGCTTCCCCTCCTCATTATACCTTGTGTGATGATGCTGCTTTATTAACAGTGCCCAAAGAAATTAAGTTTCTGGAGGTCATGTTGGAGTAAGGTAGATTTGGGGTTCTTTCATTCTTGCTCAACTACCTAGCTTTTGCTTTCTCTCCTCTACAAATTCCCCAAACACACCAATGCCAGCTGCCAAGCCAGTGTGTTGCCACTGAAGTGCCATCCCTGGCAACTGAAGGTTTGCCATTTTGTTCTCCATTAGATCTAACTGGAGAAAGTATTTATTTATTCATGTAGAAAATGCCTTTTGAAGAAATTTCTGGTTTAAGTAGATTGGTTTATTTATTTTTTCTGGCAAGGTTTCCAAACAGAGTGGTTTTGAAAAGCTTTGAAACCGTTTGACTGTGCAAGTGCCTACTAGGTAAGGAGGCTGATGAATTACTATTGGAGTGAAGAACAAAATTAAAAACAGCTCTTGGAAAGCTAAATGAGAACTGAAAGCAGTAAATCAATAATGCAAAACCAAAAGAGGCCTATTTTAAAAAGTGAAAATTTTCAAAATATGAACAATTTTGAGAAAAAACTTCTCTTTAAGAGATTAATGGTTTAGAAAAATGGTAATTGTTTCATTAAAGCAGCATTGAATGCAAACTTCCTTCCTTTGCAGTGCTGAGTGCGATAGGGAAGGTGTTCCATGTGAATACAGGTACCTCGAGTGACCCAAATAAACTAAAGGGCACCGAGGTATCTATCTGGAGTCCACCATCAGGCCCTGTAGCATGGAAAGCAGTACACCAGCTCCTGTGACCATGTACAGCCTTGTGCAGCCTGTGGCTGGTCACAGGGTGTATTCTTTCACAGAGGTAGTTTTGAAAAATGTATAGCAGTAAGATTTAAAGAAATGGAAATAATTCTGCTCTTTCATGGGTTCTCAAAGCTTTATTTTCTTTCTGCAGATGGCATGAAAAGTATTCTCTGATGATGTTGGTTTACAAGCTATATATGAGCCTTTGTGTTTGTCTGTGTGTGGCGATGGTGGCAGAGGGTTATGATTATTTTTATTTGCAACAGAGAAGTGTTAACCCTGGATCTTTAGGCAAGTTCTGTGACTTTTCTGCTCACTATAGCACAGACTCTCTAGGGCCTCTGTGGCTGTGAAGCAACTTAAAAACTATGGGAGTTAAGCATCTGAAGCAGCAGGTGATTATATAATCTTAATCTCAGTGTGGATCCCCAAAGGGGCCATTTGTCCAAACACCAGTTCTTTCATCTTTGCCTCAAATAAGGGCAACCCCCCCCTTGGAATATTGTAAATTTCCCTCCATACTACTTACAGAACTGGCAGGAGCCCTGAGTGCTTCGATACCCTTGAAGGGGGCTCACAGTCCCACCATGCTTTATGTTGGCTCAGATTCTTTAAAGCAAGGTTGGCTCAAAATACACCCAAATCAAAATTTGCCATGGTTAGTGTCTCCATCTATCCTGAGCCAAAGCACTCTCCCATCTAGTCTGAGATTCTACATATTTGGGAGGCTTTGAAGTATCTTTCTGAACAGAAATTCAAGCTTTTTGACGAGTGTGTGGTTTTCTAGTTGGAGGAGTAGTTAATTACAAATCCATTAGCTGTGATCTCAGCATTAAGAGGCTTGACCCTGTCTCTCAGATCTGCTCTGATGAAGCGCCTAAGCATGTGCTTTACCCAGAACATGTGACTAATCCCCTTAAATTTGGTAGACTATTTGTATCCTTAAAGTTAAGAATGTGATTTCCTGGATGATACTCAGCTTCCTGCAGAGTTCAGCCTCCACTCTTCTTTTCATATCCATCCCCCCCCCATAGATAAAGTGACGCTCTTGTCCTAGCCTGATGTACCAGCGGGTGTTTGATCTCCCTTTCCGTGAGGTAGTAACACAGGGTCTGTAGCTGGCGGGGTCTTTCCCCCATGTGACCTTTCATGTTGTACTGCTGGGACAACACGTCTCTGTGCTCCAGAGACCACAGAGGAACTTGGCTGCAGCAAACGCAGATGTCATGAAATGCCAGTCCTAGGAACAGAGGATGAATTGGCTCAACACACTGTGATCTGCAGGCTGAGGTTTTGTATGTAATGACTCTCCATTATTGTAGAGTGAAGTTGTCCTCTGACTGCAGTGCGTTAGCTACAGGGGATTCTGCTGTCCCTCTCTGCTGGGGACAATGTATGTGAGGGAGGCTACATGGCAAGAGTCCATGTGCTCTGTATCTTACATACTGGATAGGACACCTTCTTCTTCAAGCTAAAGCTGTTTGTGTGTTAAAATTCCTGACTCATATTGGCAACCTGTATATATCATCTCTCCCTTCTCTCTCTCTGCAAGCACACAACTGTTCTTCCCTGATCTAAAAAGTGCAGTCCCTCCAGTTATATTTCTAGTTGGGTGCTTTTTTTTTTCTTTCATTTTACCCCAGGGACAGTCACAAGTGGATCACAAACCACCGGTGACCAGAGCAATTTCTTTGAAATACTGCTTTTGAAAAACTGCCATTACTTTTTAAAATTTTATTCCAGCTGCAGCAACAAATGAAAGGAAAAAAGAAAAGCCCTCAGAGTCCTCTAAAGAGAGGATCCTCATCCTCCCAGGAGAGAAGCATGACAGTACAGGTGTTCTGCTTTCCTGTAGGTGTGAGTCATTTGGGACTACTTTTAACTATGGGAAGTTAGCTGTACAGTTCATTGGGTGGTGAATAAAAAAACATTGGTGAGGGAGAGGATTGATATGCAGGGGGTATCTCAGATTCTCAAGCGTTCCTGGAAGACTGTGTCTCCATGGCTGTCCATTTACCCACCATGCAGTGCCTCTGAATCAGGCTCATCCCTGGAGCCCCACTGATAAGCAGAGCTGAGAAGAAAATCACTGTAATCTGTCCTTAATTCTTGAGTGCCAAGCCAACTGCCAGCAGGGAAATGGAGAGGAAATAATATGTTACCAAGTATAGCTTAAATAAAGACATACATTGTTCGAGCTCTTTCTTCTGTGTGTCTCTACGTAGGCCTAGAAGGGCTATAGGAGCTCTCAGGCACATTCACACAAACCACCACTACATTTCCTTGCCCCCAGGTTTTGCACTCTTCCATGGCCCATGCTGCTGTGCTCACCCAGCCAGCAAGGGAAGATTCAAGGTGAAAAACATAGACAGCTCTGAACGATTGCCAGGCACCACTGAGAAACAAAGAGTAAAAAGTGTGCATGAAGCACAAATGGCATGTAAAGATTAGTGATGGATGAATTTTCAAGGTCAGGAACTGAGTTTCAAAAAAGCCTAAAGTTTGACTGCAAACTCCAGGCCAGATCCATAAGATCTGAAAACTCATAAAAACAGGACTTATCTCAAAACTTATAGCCCCACTGTTTCCTGTTATAGCCAGAAATATAATGCTTCTGTTCCATAGTCTGTTGAAGTGCATAGAAAGCTTTCCTTTGGCTCCAGCGAATTTTGGATCAGGTGCCTTAGAAAATGTTTTAGTGCTGTTTTGGTTAACACTGAAAATGAAATATGTGCTTACACACTCAGAGTATCTCTGGCTTTAGAAAGAAACAGTCATCAGATGTTACCTTCTTTTTTGTTTCTCTCTGATTTCACATTTCCATCCTGTCTGCCCCACTAGTACCCCAATCCTACAGCCTTCTTCAGAGCCATAGTTAGAGTTCACAACATTTTTTAAAACAAATGACCTGCTGCTGGTGGCAGGGCACTTTGACAAACTCCGCATTGACATTGGTGGGAGAACTGGAGCCTGATACAATGCTGTCAATTTAATTGCAGTAAGCCTTGCACATGTTTAGGATTTAACTTGAACAAAGAGCCTAGATGACTGCCTCAATACAGGCCACAAGAGGGAAGTGAAATGCTGGTCACCTCTAGTAAAGCACTCTAGAGTCACAGATCAATTGTCCTTCCTTGCTCAGGGAAGACTTGCAATGAAAATAATGGAGGCTCAGATAGGTTATCTCCAAGGGAAGGTGAGAGAGTGAAAAAAAGAAACCGAACAGCAGCTGCTGTTAGGTCAAAATTGATGGGCATTGGTAGAATTACGTGATGACGATCCAATGTCACCCACAGCATCAGCAGCAGGAATTGTCAGTTGCTTCTAGGACTGCATTTTTATATTTTTCCTTCATTGATTAATGCTCCTGCAGAGTGCTAGGAAGTGACTTCAAAAGTTTTCTTGTGTAGTGTATACACATGGGCACCCTCACTGCCCTCCTTCCTCAGACACACACACATGCACATCTCACATGATGTGGGTGCTAATCTGTAAATATGTATACTATAGAAAGAGAAAATTCATGGCAAAATGCAGCATAATAGTTCGTTTTCTATTCTTTTATACTTAACTCAGGAGTTGCAATGCAATTCAGATGCCATCTGCGTCTGCGTTAGGTTGCGCGTACAGACTGCATGGAAACTATCTGCTGAAGAGATGTGGGGAAGCACAATACAACTGGGACGAATTGAGTATTCACCACCAAAATGTATTTAAATATTTAAGAAAGGGTTGCCAGTGTTGTTCTGATCCCAGCGGTGCAGGGAAAGGAAGAAGCTGAGACACAAATATGTGTTTCTTTCTGCCTGTTTTGCCTTTGGGCAGATACATCCAGCAGAAAGGGAAGCAGTGAACAGCTCAGGGCAGAAACCTCCTGAAGCACAGCAAGAGTCTCCAGAGCTCCAGTGCTCTTCAATACAGAGTTCCTACAGAACTACTTCTGATCCAGCCAGTCCTGAGCTAGCCATCCTACCTCCAAAAAGGCAGTTGTGTCCACAAGTCCTTACTACTTTCTAGTGCCACAGAGCCTGGTACTAACCACTCGTATGTGATACGTACAGGTGTGACTTTCTGAGTGCATCAGTCTAAGGGAAAAAACTTGCAGTCCCATCAGAAGCACAGCTTCAGTATTCACAAGATTGGTTCTTGAAACCCACTGTTGCAAGGTGCTTCTGTAACACAGATGGCATCCATCACAAGAGAAAAAATTGCACCATATCACCTCCAAATCAGAAAAGTTTATGATTCCTCAATGTAAAAATACATCTGTGCCAAGAGGCAGCACCATGGCAGGACAAGTTTTATTTCTGTCCTCTGCAGAGGGCTTGTGTGGGCTGTTGGCAGCACGAAGGTTGTGGTTAATGCTGTTTGGCACAGCAGGGAGCTCCACATCCTCATGGCTCTTGCCTTACCTATGGTACCAGGGCACAGGAACATCTCTGTAAAGGCAACTCCTTCAAGTGGCCTTGTTATTTTGCCAGCTAGTTAGAAATACCCAAACAATAACAACAATACTGCAGTAGATGAAATAAAGAGTCAAATCTTCAAAAAGCTGTATGACCTGAGGGTTTTGCCCCAGTTTCAAAGTGATATAGACACTGAGGAGTGTGAATCAGATACAGCTCAGTCTCCTGGGGGCCAGCTATACAAAAGAGCCTCCAATTCCTCCTTAGATGGTGAACAGGAGTAAACCACTAAATGCCTTTGGTGCTACATATTTAGAAAAAAAACCTACATACGCCCCTAATTCGCTTAAGCTCTTGTGACATTTTATCTCAAAACAGTTTTCATCTAACTGTAGAGCATAAGGCTGTACTTTTTAATGAAGGGATATTCATTAACAATATAGATCATAAGAAAAAGGTTCAAGTAATCAGAACAATAAAATAAAAGTGCAGCCTTAGACTATTCAGTTAGAGTGTACTGAATTATTTATAACTCCTGGGCACCAGCAACAATCACAGACATCTAATTTAAACTGTTACTATTTTTACTCGGCAATTTCCATCACTTAGAGTGTTTATATTCATGTATTTGTTCTTTGATCTTTTGCAGGACAAAATTTCCCCTACTTACACAGAAAAGCATATTTGGGGACTTTTGAAGGTATTTTTCTGCAGTGATTTAAATTATTTTAAAGATTTTGAGGCCTAATATGACAGATGTTATAATTTTCAAAGATGTAAACTTTAATTAAAATGGGCCTGAACTTTAGTTCTTTCTCAAGTAAAATTCCCTTTGATTACAGGTCATTGGAATCAATGGGAAATTTGCTTCATTAATAACTGTAAGACTGGATCCTATTTGTATGTATATGTGATGGGGGGATGTAGGTAAGGGGGCTGCTCTTATATGTCAGCCCACTTAAGGATCTTTTGCATAGACATAGGAACGGTCACTGCTAAGTCACTCCAACTTTATATCAATCTCTTTTTTTAAAAAACCCCCATACTTGTGTGTGGCTGGAACGATGTAGTGGTAAATCTAGCCCATAGGCTGACACACATATACATGTAGATATGTATATATATGTACATATATTTGTAAATTTATGAAAAATATCCATAGCTTCATGGTTGCCTGAAATAATCTGAGGTTGATGTACAGAATTTCAGGCAAAAGACTGGTTTTTTTTCACAATCCTCATGTGTCTCAGATTTAAGTCAAAACAAATTAAAAAGTACAATTTCCCAGGAAAATCCTCATTCTGCCATTGGGCCAGTCAAGGAGGGATACCGCACTAAAGTCAGCGGCACGCACATCCACACACGTATATCCAGTCATGGGACTGGATCTCAAGGGCTTTTTTAAGGAAAAGAAATGGACTGAAAGAGCCACGGCAGAATTTCTGTTCTACATTAGCTCTCTCAATAGACTCCCTTATCCTTTAGTAAGAGGCCCCTTGTACAGAAGCTGTTCTGCACTAGGTGCATGTTTGTGAGGAGCACCTTTGTGGATGAAGTCAAACTACACAAAGGCCTGGATTTTCTGACCTACATTCGTCCCTATTAACTTTGGGTACTTAACGGAGCTCTTTATGTTAATGGGCTCATCTCCCTTGATTTCTTGTATAGTTAGTGAAGACAGTTGCTTCTAGATGGTGAACCAGTAAAACTGACATCTAAGTCGGCTTCAGGAGCTTGCTCTTGCTCCGTAAAGTGACTACTCACCTATCTTGAGTGGTCCAAGGATCTTAAAAGATCTTAAATCCTGGTGAGATGAATCAGGGACCTAGTGCAGAAGAGCATCCATATGGAGATCAGCCATGGCCCTGTGCCTCAGATGCATGTCCTGGCTTGTCATGCAAAGCTCAGGTGTTAATTGTGGAAGACTGTTGAAGCAAAAGAAGACGTTCATGGCAGCCTGCCCCTCCCAAATAGCAACATGACTGCAAAGGATAGGGCTTGTCCCAACTCCTGGAAATTGCATTTGAGGTGAGTTCCTCATGGTGGTCTCCAGGTACACACTACTGGGTGGTCCTAGTGTTGGAGAAATCTTTGACCTTAGCTCTTCACCTTTCTCTGCAAGTCCTGGGCACTTCAAAGAGTGAATTTACATCCTGAAAGTTTAAATGATTGAGCTGTTCAAAGGTTATTTTCTTGCTCTATCACTAAACTGGTCGGACAAAAGTAATCTAGCTGGTAGTAATAATAAAAAAATCCTCCTCCAAGGTACAGTTTGGATAGTTTCTTTTTATACATATATAATGTTAATAACTGCTTTACAAACAGCTTACATGGAGATTAAAGAGATTGCAATTTCATCCCTTATTGTTGGGATTATAGTTGTCCTCAGAAAAACTAAACCAAGGACTCAGCAAGAGAATAAACTGTGATTGTATTATTCAGAAAGCTGCCCTGACAAGGCTGAACATGTGTCTCTATCTCATGATGATAGTCTCTCAGAGCCAAAATTTGGAATTTCACAATGACAGCGAGTCTGTCTGGAAGGACCAGCAATTTAATCCAGTGGAAGGACTTCAGAGTTCTTGTATATTCACATATTTTACCTGAATAAAACAAACACAGTCAGAGGAGTGGGAGAATTAAACTGATTTCTGAGAACTCCAGGGCTAAGTGAACTTTGGATATTGTGCCAATGCATGGTCACTACTATTTATTTCTACAGCTCAATTTAAGTCAGTTACTTGACAATCTTCACCCATCTCTCAGAACAACTTTATTTTTAAAATACTGTTGAGGTTATGACGAGAGGGACTTCAGCTGGCCTGCAGGAACCTGTAAAGTAAAGATTTGATACTGTGTACCAGTGCTTAGGGAACGACTTTAGCTAGAAAGTGGAAGATAAAACTGAGTTCCAGGGATCAAGAATTACTTTTCAGTATGGTGACACTTTGACCAAGCTGTACTATTTCATCCTGACATTCCTCTCCTGTTCTCCCTTTCCCTTTTTTGAGGAGTCAGATAAGTATCTCTCTCTCCCTCTTCCTTTTCCCCCCTCTGTGTGAGAATATAGAGATGCTTCCTGTAAAGATGTTTTTCTCTAAATCCCATTCCCTACCAACTCTTGCGTATGTGACTGTTTTGTTATTTGAGATGTCTGTGGAAAAGAAATAAAGGCTTTAAGAGTGAACTCTAGAAATGAGGAGGAACTTGAGAATCAATCAAATTTAAGGTTGCAGCACCATTTTCTGCAAGACTTTTCAGAATGTTCCTAAATTCTCATCATCACTCTCCTGTCCTCCCTCTTTGTAAGAAGGATGGGGAGGGTCTTGGGGTGCGGGAGTCTCAAAGGTTGCTCTTTTAGTTGTTAACTCACAGTGTCCCGTGAGGGTTTCGCAGGTTTTCAGAGTTTTACTGTCAAAGGAAACCTCCTTTTAAAAGATTATAAAGTCAATGTGCAACTTCATGTGGGAGAAGGCTCTAAAGGGTGACTCTGTCCCAGTTTATCTTTCTTTCCCATTCTTTACAACAGCTTTGCATGTCCAACCATGCTCACATTCCTCCCTGCTGGGCTGACTTTGCTAAGGTAGCTTTCCAAGAAGGGCCTGCACTTGGATTATCTTCTTGGTAACTTTTCATGTGCTCTTAAAAAAACTTGTCTCACCTCCTGATGAAAGCCATAACCACCCCTGTGGCCCTGCAGCAGGGAGCGGATGCACAGCCTCCCATGGGACAGCAGCCACGCCCAGCACGGGGGCAATCCTAGGGGATAGGCAGGAGAATGGGTGGAGCTCACAGGGCCATCTCACATCAAAGAGCTAAAGCATCACCTTTCAAGCCCCCCGTCCTGCTGCTCATGAGCCACTCGGCCAGTTCAGAGTGTGAGTCTGACTCCTCACTATCTCACGCTTGTGCCATCACATGCTCCTAAGGTAAATATGTGCAGTTATGACAAAACATGCCTGTGTGATGGCACTAGTGTTTTGCACAAGGGCCAGTGAGAAATCAGACTCACTGGACTGTCCTCCATCCACAGCAGGTGCACCTCATGCAGATATTTGCTCTTTAGGATTTCTTCTGACACAAATAATATTTGCCCTAGCCATGAGCAACCACATTGACCAAAAGCTTTTGGAGATTCCACTTCCTTGACTCTCTCATTTGACTTCTTTTCTTAAGAAAAAGTATCTTTTTGCTCAGAATAAATGAAAAAGCTCCCATAGCCATCCCTTGATGATGACAAAAGTTGCTATCACCACTGTCTCTAATTGACAGTTTGGGAGTCTTAGTATAATAATTCACTTAAATGCCTGAAAATTGAAGTATGTCAGCACTTTTCTAGGACATTCTCAAGTAAAACAATATGACTGGTACAAGACATTTGTCATATGGATGCATCTTGGCCAGATGTTTATGTTTCCTCTAAGTGCAGTACACATATAATGAAACTGAATTAGAAAAGACCTAAAATGCAACAACATTCAGGCATATTCAGAAAAATGCATTGATAGGTTGCATCTATCTGGTGTATTTTCTCCTCCAAAAATTTTACTATTATGAGTCACATCAGACCTGTCTGAGGCAGGTAGGTACTATAGCCATTTTAGAGATAGGAAGCCAAAAGCCTGGGAAAAGACCTGATGTTTAGTGGTTTGATGCCCCCCCACAACTTCTAGTAGCTGCAGGTGGAGCCTTTTGTTTTCAGCACTTTTGAAAATCCAGACTGTAGCTGGTTTGTCCAAACTGCAGTAACTTTAAATGTGAAAGCCAGGATTAGGACACTCAGGATCCTGACTTCATCAGAGCACTGCTACAGAGTTATGATCCCACAAAGCACGTAAGCACTTGCCTGATTTCAAGCACGAATGTCCCATTAATGGTGCTGTTGCCATGCTCAAAGCTAGGCATGTGCCTAATTGCTTTGATAGATTGGAAATTACATTAAAATCTATTAAACTTTTCCATATTCTGAAAAATCCAAAAATATGTCAATTTCTGATTATGTTTTGGCATTGTCAAGGATATTTGAACTGTGGATGTAGCCCCTCAACCAAGTGAAGCACTTTTTAGCCAATCCATGCAGTTGTCAGAAGTAATGGAAGGTGGCACATCCCGGACTTCTGTGCTGCCTCAAGAGGCAAAGTGGCTCCTGTGGCCATCGGTGCTAATAATACATCAACAACAACTGACTATTGCGTTAGGTCATTCCAGTAAGATGTGAGTGTGGTGGCTAATTTCATGAGTAATGTGACATCTTATCAAGTGTATTGTACTTTTCCATTTCTTCCTGTAATCTGTTGCAGAAGAGGTGAACAGAAGTTGTTTAAGCGTGAAACAAACCCAGACTTCTTGTCTTGTTACTCCAAGGTGCTAATCTGCAGACACACCGGTGTTTGTGTGCGTGCATCAGTGTTTGCAGGACCAAGGCCCTGAAGGATCATTTTAGTGGCAGGGTTGAGATCAGGGAACTAACAGGGGGAATGAACAAACCCCTGTAACTTTGAAAGACAAAAGTCGCAGAAAGCATCACAGGACTTTGCCAAAAAACTGGCTACATCTTACAATTTTCCTTTCATTTTGATTTTGTTCGGTTTGGGTTTTATCCAGATTGGCACAGAATACTGTATTTCCATCGATTAAAATCTTGTCTGGTAACTAACTAAACAACTTGTTCATGGAAAAATAAAAAAATAAATAAGTAAACTGTCAGTTGTGGAATGTAAACTGATTAAACAAATAAAAAAAATCATGTTGTGTGTTTTAAGTGGCCGTGTCTGCTTGTGTCAGGAGCGGGGCTGGACATCTCTCACCATCCTCATTCCCAGCTGAAGGACGAAGGACAAAGAGCAGAGCTGGAAGGTGAGTGGCCTCTGAGCTACAAGGTACTGGAGAAGCTCTTTTAAAACCACTACTACTAATAATAATGATTAAATACTTCTGATCAGAAACACCGTAGAAACATTACAAACACAAACAGTATCTCAACCTGACTATGAGGAAGGTTTTCTGCCTGTCATAGAATGGATTCATTCCTGCTGGAGCCTTGGGAACTGTGTGCATCATCTCATCCCTTTTTGGAGCCACCTAGCATGTACAACTCTGTGATTTGACTGAAATTTATAGAGACACCTCAGCAGTTTAGACCCCACCTTCCCTTGTAAATAAACAAACAAAACCAGATGTGAAATACAACCTTTAGGGTTTCCAGTGCTCAGCTGTGAAGGCTTTGGGAAATGTGGCGGGCACAACGCTACACTGATATTAGTGCTTCCTCACTCCCCTTGTATCCTCAGGCCAGCAACCACACATACACCACCTGATCTAGGTGATCCTGCTCTAGCAGGGGAGTTGGACTAGATGACCTTTCGAGGTCCCTTCCAACTCCTACCATTCTGTGATTCTGTGATTTTCTATACAGCTTGGAGTGTGCAACTAGAATTGGGCTGGGCTGAAGGTGTCCCAGGTTGAACACCCAAAGATCAGGGTATTAATAACAAATGTAAAGGAATAAAAACTACCCAAATGTATAAAAATGAAGAGGAATGGGCAAAAGTGGTTTCACCTGTCCTAGCAGAGGAAAAGTAAAAGAGTAGATCAAAGAGAAAACCATAACTTTTTAACTTTTTAATCAATGAAGTTTAAATTAATTAACCTGGAACTAAGCTATTACCAAAAATGCAGGCAAGGCATTTTAAAAACATGATTATTCTGTCGGGTATGGTGTTAAATATTGAAATTGTCTGTGTTGGCTGTTTTTACTTGATTTAGCAGGTGTACGTATCAAGACCTGACAGTAAAATATAAGGAGGCATCTAAAACATCCTGCCAGGTGGCACATTTTTCTAGCTGATGGTTCTTCCCAAGCTGACTGTTTTTTAGCAACAGACTTTGGGTTGTAGCAACAACAATCAATCTCCTGCAGTTCTCAGGATGAAGTCCTTCCTGCCCCCAAAGAAGTGCTGTCTAAAACATCAACTGCAGTAAGGAACCAAATGAAGGGTCTGAATGGAGAAGCATAACAGGGAATTCTCTGTTGAAAACCTCATCAGTACTAGCATGAATTCCTTGACCTCTGCCCTCTCATTAATGGCTAAGGAAGTGAGACATCTTGGTTATATACTAAACTCAGAACTTGGAGGATGGGCCTATTTTTGCCACATTTTGAGTAAAAATCACTTGCATTATCAGCACTTATCACCTGCTTGCTCCTATGAATAAAGTCTGCGAGACGAAGCAGAGAGCAGCAGGGGAAAGAGCTGGATGGGGCATGCAGAAGCTGGCAACCCCCCCCAAGGCAAATGAAGGCAGTGAAGGCTGTACAGTGGCATGTTCATCACCATGAGGAATTAAACCCTTTCAATCAAAAGTCTCCACTTCTTGCCTACTCCTACCCATGCTACCAGGCACAGCTGCCCACCCAGCTGTCCACATCTGCTTAGTGAAACCCCTCTGGTTTAGAAGCAAATGCCGGTGGTAGGGGCTGCTCAGGTCTTTGCTCTCTGCCATCAGCAGAGACAATGTGATTCATCAGTGCTAAAAATGGAAGTTTGCAGTGCTTGCTTTGTGGCAGGGGAGAAAGCAGGTGCCAGGTAAGGAAAGCCTCGTGAGCGTGGCCCCCAGCACAGGGGGCTCAGCTGCTCCCTGCTTGTACGGAGAAGGGGGAAAAAGAACATGAACCAAAGGAGCTGGTTGCTCCTTGAGGATTGAGCTAGAGACGTCATCATGGAAGGGCCTGCGCTGTAGAAAGAGAGTGGCCTGGCTTCAGGAAGGATTTCTGCATAGAAAGCCATGTTTGCATTAGCCACCTGAGGGCTGAATTTTAACCCCCCAGCGCACCCCAGCCCTGCTGCTGCAGGCTCCATGGTGCTTTGCAGGCTGCTGCTCACTTTCTGGGGTCTGGCTTTCTGGTACAAGGGGACATGCTGGGCAGTGCCACAGCAACTGCAAGAGAAGGGAAGACTTGTTAACCGTAGTTCACCACAGAGAAAATGGAGTAGAGAGGGCTTTGAATAGCTCAGCATCACACAAGTGGCCTGTGGCAGAGCAGGGGCTTTGTTGTGCCCTTGTTAGGTTGGCTCAGTCAGGAAGGCAAGGGCTAAGGCTGCCTTACACAGACACGGCCACACCGGGCACCCACACTCGGCAGCTCACAGCTGGGAAGCGTAGCAGCAGCAGCAGCGCTCATCTCTCGTGTCTAACTCCTGCTTCAAGTTAGCACCATTGCCTTCAAAGTTATCTCCATAACTACTCAAGACTCCACCTGCTCATGAAGAGAAGCATGATTCAGGAAGGAAAGTAGTGAATATGTTGAGAATTAAGTTTAGGAGAGAGAAATCTACCCATTGGCTTCTACAACACAGTGAGGTCTTGGCAGGTCAAACAGAGGGACGGGCAGCAACAACTCCAGTTCTTCAGAGCAGTGAAATCCCTTGCTCTGCCCCTGTGCAGCATCCTAAAGTGCGGCTTTCCCTTTGCTTTCGGGTATCTGCTAATGTTTTGTGCCCACACAGGAGCGAGGATCCTCTCACTGAAATGCAACTACTCTGTTTCAGAGGCAGGAAAATCTCACAGTGACCTTTCTTGTCAGAAGCACATGATAACTGCAGCAGACTGGGGCTGCATGGGGTGAGGATGCTGGTAATGAAATGCTTTCATAGCTCAACATTCATTATTCCACTACATTATTGGGCTCTTCCCCAGGGGCCCTCTAAAGAGTCACGGATGAGCTCTTTTCCTGCAGAGACCAAAACCAGACCACCTAACAAGCTACATTTACTAAAATTGTTGCTCCCTCCCTGCTCAGAGGGAGCATGGTCTTGTTCATTTGCATCAGACAGAAGTGCAAGAACTATGCTAGCTCAGCCATGATTTTATCAGCCTGCTAACCCATATCAAAAGAAAAGCAGTCAGCTGTCTCTAGCCAGGAGTGGCAGAGGCTGTTGCTACCCCAGAGCTCGCCACACAGGGCCCATGCTTCCTCCAGGGTCCCCAGCCACCCTCTCTCTGCTACCCTGCATTTGACTTGCAGGGTTGACCACTGAGCACTTCTTTGTAAGAAACTGCATTTTTTCTTTGACAGCTTAATTCCTTTTGATTTCTTATCATCCTCAAATAAACCCTCGGTCTTCTCAGTTCTGAAATTTAAAGTGGCTATCACCAGGAGTGAGGATATCACCTGGAGCTGGCTGCTCAGAGTGAAGCCTGCATTGGCTGTGAAAGCAAAGCCCTCAGACAGAGTTCAGTTCTTTACCAGGAAATTAGCTGGTGGCCCAAGGGCATGTCCAGTGGTCTGAGAGCTGTACTGCCAGCAGATACAGTGGAGAGAGAACACAGAGTCTAAGCTTTGGGCCATCATCTCCCCCCACTCAACTCCAGGGAGACAACCCTTTCATTCAAAGGTGGTGGTGGGTATTTCGGGAGCTTTTAAATAGAACTGGAGGAATTAGGGATCTTGCCATGGCTTTTGCTAACTGTTCACAGCAATACTCAAAATGCATGCCAGGAACATAAAGAGAGAAATAAACTCTGCCATAAGGAGAGTGTGATTTGGAAAAACAGAGGCAGCCAAAGGGTGAGAGAACAGAACAAAATGCACAGGAGAAGTCTTCATAGTGACAGTCAGCACTGAGTTGGCCATACAAATTTGAAACCACTATGCACAGAAAATTGCTTAGTATTTCAATGTCTTCTGATGGCTAAATAAACTTTGAGCACACACACGCATGGAGACATGTAGATATATGTGCACCCTCAACTGGCAGGTAAAACATGAAGCAAATCTGAATATTCATCTTCACAATAAGGCAGATTTCCTCCTTTTCTGTTATGTTTTCTTACAAGCTTCCTGCAAGCCTGCCAGAGAAAAGGAGGCTGAGAGAGAAACTAGTTGCTCTGTGCATTGAACAAAGCCTCGACTTTTCAGTTTTGCATTTGGGGTGTCTCTGACAGGCTGCGGTTTCTGCTTCATTTAACCCATCTCTTTCCCTTTGGGAATTGTCTACCCACCATGTTTACAGCCTGAAATACCATGTGCTGCAGTTTATAAGTTGCTTTCAAACTGAACGGGTGACTGCTGAGTCCTTCCTTCCTTCCCTTCTGTCAGATGGAGAGTCATGCATTACCTTGCACTTCTCGTCTCTTCTCAGCTACTGATATTCATAATTAGAAATCTAAATATTTTTGAGACTTCTAATGCTCCATCAAACTTGTCTGCAAGTAGCCAGTGGATTCAAAGGTTGATGGGGACAGATGTGTAGACATGAAGTGACAGAATCTTCATTTCCTTAGGACACCAGTCTAAAAATATTATCTTCAGAGTTCAGCTTTTTCCACGGAAATGCACAGTTTCCCGGGAGGCCCAGCCAAGTCAGTGGACGCAGGTGGCAGCAGCAGCTCTGTGTCCTGGGCAACACCTCTGCCCATCGCAGCTGTCATCCCCATTTCTGCCAAAGGTGTGTCATGTCGGCTCTTCCTTTCATCTGGGAGCCTCTACAGCTGTTGAGATCCTTGCTCTGGGTCTGAGCCCCTGAAGAGGAGCCCACCAGGGAGAATGATACAGAAACATTCATGGTCAGAGCAGAGATCCACATTGAGGCAGGATCTGAATGCTCCCAGGCTAAACCTGGCAAGTTGAAATGTATCTGCAGAGAAGGGAAGATGCCCTGAGGGATGTTGTGTCTCAGGATGGGCAGTCAGCCAGACTTTCCTCCCTCCTTTAGCTCTAACAGCACCATCCAAAACGGCCTTGTAGAAAACTTTGCAACCCACCTGCCCGCCTTGTTTTGCCCTCCAGTAAGCAGGGGTGGAGGCTAACATCTGCAAGAGCTTATTGTGAAGGCTACTAAGGCAGTGTTAATATAAATGTTTCCAGGTGGCACAGTCCCAGTCTGCATAAAACAGTCCCAGGGCCACCTTTTTGCCATTTTGCCAGTAACAACAAATTAATTTCCACCAACCCTGCAGCATCTCCAAAGAGCTAGTTCTGAGTCACATATTTATTAGTAATGTGCTCATCTGTTCTTGAACACAGAGTGTACTCCTGCAGCCCAGTGCCTCACAGGACATGGTAACGGGGGTGCAGGAGGTTGTGCACCAGGTTCAAGGGGTCGTGCACCAGGTTCATTGCCCAGTCTGTATGGGGAGAGAGGAGAAGGAGGAGGAGAGCAGTGCTCTACCCCCAGGCAGTGCTGAGATGGCTGCCAGTGCTTGCCCTACAGGCAGATTTCCCAACCAGCGCTGTGGATGGCTCTTGACTGTCCTGTCAGACCTTCTCTGACAAGTACTTAAATTGAGTTCATCCTGTAAAATTTAAGGAAGAAGCGAGAGGACACAAGCATGAAAGGCAATGTATTTTTCTTTTAGCACATCTCTTTTTCTCGTTTTCTCCTGAAGTGTCAGCACCTTAAATAAAAAGCCTTTTACTGCCTCACTGCTGCCTGCATCCAGTCACAAATAGCACACACTGTTGCAAACAGGCCAAGGTCTCAGCTAGCCAGCTCTACCCTCAAGGGTGTCACCTCTGTGCAGAGCCCTTCACTCTCCTTCCTGTCTCATTTCTCCTCTGCTGTCACATTCACTCCTGCCAGCTTGGAAAACACTTGCCTTCTGCTTGCAGAGATCAGAGGAGGTTGAGGACAAACCTGTTCCCAAGGTCTGCAGTTTGGCTTCCATTCCACCAGGAGAATGGCCAGGAGGAACCATGTTACTGATTTCGGGTTTCTCATGGTTCATTTCCAGACTTATGAACCACACTGGGAGCTGGTGAAGTATCATTCTGTCCTTGCTTCCTCCTGCAGCTCCAAGGACAGTTGGCTAGAAAGGGATCTTCTGCAAATTCCGCTTCCTGGAGAGTTCCCATGAGGGATTGTGAGGATGTTGGAGATCAGAAACTCAGAAAAAGAAACATTTCTTCTCAGCAGCTCCGGACAGAGCAAGACTATCCCATCAGCAGGCAAGAGGAGGATGAAACAGAGTCCCGAGTGGGACCTGCAGCCAAGCAGAGAACTGGGCTGACAGATCATGCCTAACCACATAGCAAGCACTAAACCAGAGGCACTCGTTTGTCTGGGTTTTTTAAAGTTGATTGCACTTTTGCGTCTCCTGGCTGAGCCCAGGCAGCATTGCAGCAGAACGAATGCTGGCAGCATGCAACGCAGGACATGAGTTATGGGAGAGCTGGGCAGAGGGGAAGCTTCGACCTGTTGTTTCTCCTCACACACTGGAAGACCTGTGTCTCTTTTAACAGCATAATGGGAGCCCCTGTGGCTTAGGATCCCTCTTATTTCTCCTAAAACTGGCTGCATACATCATCTGTGAAGTATTTCTCCATGGGAACATAGTCATAGACAAGTACAGCCCAGACAGAGGGGTCACACAACATAAATGGGAACAGGACAAGAGATTTACAGGGAGTTATACCAGCAGGGGTGGGATATTATCCTCCAGCTTCCCATTGTATTCTTTCTTTATGGATCCAGGAGAGTTTGGTATTTTTAAAAACCCTTGTTTGTTATCCCTTTGCCCACTCTACTGAACAATGTAACTGGGTGTCTCTATATTTATATTTGCAGTAGTAATACTGAATTACTGAGGTAAATGCAAACTTACATATTAAAACAAAAAGGGATTTCAATTATTTGAAGGAATACAAACAAGAAAGGGGCTGAGTCAGCACAGAAAGGCAATGATCTTAACCTCTCCTAAGTCCAAACTGAATCCAGGCACCCCTCTCAGCCTTGGCCCTCACCCACACAGAAATGTGCACATACATACAAGCACGTAACATACCATCCCCTCATTATTTTAATGGCACCTACTTCACTTCAGGGGCTGGAATTCTTTTCCAGCCATTTGGCTGAGCATTCCAAAAAGGTCACAAACTCATCTACGATACTGAAAAAAATTTTCCAGGCCAGAATGAACATGAAGTATAAGAGTAGAGTTGATAAAAATAATGAAGTTGGATGAGAATATTTTTTATGTACCCAGAGAGGAAACAGTCATAAATGTTTCTATCAGGTGTGCAATGTACCCATAAAATGTTCTAAATATATTTTCATGCATTTGCAGCTGAAAATAAAAAAAACGAACAAAACCCTTACATTTGTCAGCAGTTATTTTACCAGTGAGACAAATCAAGATCTGTTGTTGGACTAGACAGTATGTATCAAAGCTGGGGATGGGAATTGCTTTGATACATGATCAAGTGGCTCTGTGCAGGTGTAACAGAGCTAAATACAATCTGGCACGGCTGATAGGCAACAACAGCTTGAAAATCTAGTGTCTGCTCTTCATGAATATATTTCCATTTACTTCCACAAGCTGAGGATCAGGCCCCAAATCTTTTAAATATGGATGGCTCAGAACTCCTTTGTGGTTTTGCTTCACTCACTGTAACATCAGGAGTTGCTACATGTCAATAAGAAAGTGATGGCTTCTTAGTCCTATGCATGACCATCTAGTATGTCACCTGGAAGCATCTGATGTACCCAAGAGATGTTGGATCAAAGTCATAGAGTTCAGCTTCAAAGTGTCTCCAGCAGTCCCCTGGGTTGGCCTGTGCAGGGACTGGTGTTTGCCATGGGAATCCAACAATGTTGTCTCTGCTGAGAGGTCTCCCCGCTCACAAAGGGAGAGCTCTGTGACCATTTCTGTTCCTGACTGTGCCATTTTGCAGTAACTCTAGACTCTGAAAAAACCCCCTGTACTTGAAATAGGGTTTTCTTGAGCTATTTAAACCTTTCTCAGAAAATAATGGGCAGAAACCTATGAGAAAAATCTGCTTCAGAACTATCCATCACTCACTGTGAGATTCAAACTCAAGTTGATTGCTACTATTGTATGTATTTTTATTGTCCTCTGTTTGCTTAATGAATGTTGTAGTAATAAGATTATTGGTAACATGAAACAGATTTGCAGAATGATGAGAAGATAATTAGATGATACCTTGAGGGTGATTTCTGTTTAAGACACAGTAACTATGTCATGGAGTAAATAAACTTGATGAGAGAAGATATCAATGGCTATTAACCTAAAACACAATTATTCCTGAATTACCAGGATATGCATTTCATTACAGTGAAATACCTGGTGACTGATGCTTGGTCTGGGCTCTCCCATCCACTTGTGAGGCTGTGGGACAAAGCCTTGCTCAGAGTGGGAATGGGCAAGCAGCTGTGGTTCCCCATAGCCCAGGATGCAATGGTGGAGGTGGGACTCAGCACCCGTACCTGAGATGACTCAACATATTTACAGGAGCCCTGCTCCCATTTTTCCTCCTGTGAATATGCTCGGTCATGAAGTGTGAGGTTTTGATAAGCTCAAGTGACCAAACTCTGCCTGGCTTTCAAGAGCTCTGCTTTCTGTCTTGTCCATCTCCCATTGCCCATGTGTAACGGCAACAAAAGCCTGACAGCGCAGCAGTGACAGGGATGCTTGGCCATCACAGTCATAGTCTTAAGACCACATCTTCTTTTCTAAATTGATGCTTAGCGACATTTCAGGGTCAGCATTAGTGCAAGGAATCTGCTGCTGCTGCTGGCTTGGGACAAAGCAGTCACATAGCCATGAACCTGCAGATTTTGAGGCCGCCCACCGCTCCTGAATGAAACAACAGACTCATTGCTCCCTTCTTCCTTCTTGTCTTGGATTTGGAGATGTTCACGTAACTAATTGTGTGCTGGAGATGGTAATCTCCAGTGAATGCACAGCTGCTTGTATCCCACTGTTTTAACAAAGCAGTGACAACTACTGTATGCACACACAAGCAGATACACAGCTCTGCAATTTGCCCTCTGTCACCCAAATGAACAAACTAAATCCCTTGCATTTTTAGTAAATATGGTGAGTTTTACCAGCTTCCTCAGTGCCTTTAATGGTCTGTGGAATATTTTCCTGTCTCTTTGCTTAGATTTTTCAGTCCCTGAAGGACTTTCACACATCCATTTTAATCCTAACTAATGGGAGTTTCTGTGTAACTTTTAATAGTAATTCTGATAATAATGTTATTTATTTTCTCTAGAGTCTCTCAGCTATACCTCTGGCAATCTTGTCTTTTGTTCAAGGTTGGACGAAATTTTGCATATTTGGTTGGCTGTTTTTTCTAAGTCAAATCATTACACACAAAATCTAATCCTAAACTGCACCAACTGCATTTGCATGCAGGCAGCTGGGAGTGGGTCTAGGCCCCCAAAATGACTGCCAGCTCTGCATTTAACTGCAAAAAGTAATTCCCAGGAGGAACTGGCTTGACCATCTCAGTGAATGTGTCATGGCCAATTTCGGCAAACACTGTTTTCTGTGAATTAAAGCCAAAATCTCTTTATTTACTAGAAAACACCAATATTACATTTCATTGTCTTGAGTGGCACAGAAGTCATTGTTTGGCCACTTTGAGCATAGCTTTGCAGCACCACTAATAGTGTCCTTGGAGAAATGAATGCGTAACTTAACTCTTGTGCTGCGGACTATTAGAACAGAGTCCCCTAATCAGCTCCTTCAGTTTCTCAGACTCTGTATTAATATTGACATTGCACATCCATTAAACATCACCATGCAGCAGTGCTCCAGGTGTCTGCTGCAAGCAGATAGATTAGGGGCAAATGTCTCTCTGTAGCCGACGTTCCCAATGAATCTTCACACATTTTCCTCATCTATGTGGACAGGCTCTCCTCTGTCATCTCGCTCATGATATACTTATTTGACTTTCGATGTCAATGTCATTTATTCAAACATTATTTGCATTATCTAGAGTTTTCTGTTTTGTTTGCTTAGCTTTGTCCTGGCAGTTCTGGCACCAGAAGATACTGTGCTTTGTCCCTACAAAAGGAAATGTGATGGTACATGTTCTAACATCCTCTGTCCAGTGATCTTACTAACATCCTCACTTTGCCTCTGATTTAAGCGTATCTCCTAAAGACAAGGATTGCAGAGAGAAGGTAGTAGCATGAGACTAAGGGAGAGAGAATCTTCCAAGTCTGCTCTATATTCAGTTGAGATCTCTCTTGGGCCAGTGTGTCTTTTCCAATATATTTCCCATTCATTTTCCAGTTTTGTTCACATACTACTTTGTGCTTAATAAGCTTATTGCTGTGCATTCTGTTTTCCATATTTACATTCTGCTATGTGTGACTCTCCTACAAGCATCTTCTAAAAGTATATCTGGCAACACATTTGTTTCTGTATAACAGTTAAAAAATAAATGCTCTAATTACTTCCAGTTAGACCATTTCATCTTCGGCTGCTGTGTTGTACATTTCTGCTATATAACTTTCATCTAAGCAAGTGGTACTGTCCATGTTTTCTTTTACCCATCATATATATTCCTTCTGTTGATATTCACATGTTTTTGTAAAGTGATATAATCTGTAATTCTCCTTGTATCATTCATCATATAATGGACATTATCCCAATTTATGTTACCTGCTACAATGTGCATAAATCCATAAACCACTTTACATATTTGATATCTTGAGTCTCCTCAATGACTTGGGATTCTCCATGTATCTGTAACATCAGAGCCCTGCCCAACCTCTGCAAGATTCTCTCCGGACCAAGTGATTTCTGTCTCTTGGCAAAGCTTATCTTCTCTGTTAATCCTTAATTGTAAATCTACTGTTACTGGTTTCACTGCTTCATTCTTTCACTTATGGTATTTCCTTAATTTACTTTACTCCAGGTACCTTATGGTATTCAGTACTTAAATTACTCTTCCCATCTGTTCTTAGAAAGGGAAAGCAAGAAAACAAAGCAAGCAAAGATGTCCTATAAACAGAGTCAATAACGCCTGTGCATTTAGAGAGCACAGTTAACAAGTGGTGGCTTGTAACTATGGCTCAAACCACTTTCATTTAATGTAAAATACAAGTCTGTTCTAATCTAGCCTAGTCAAATCCCAGAGTCTTACACTGCCCTCAGCAGCATCTTATCATAGATCCTTAAAGCAGCATATCAAGTGAAAAGAATGTTTTAACGGCACAAAAAGCAAAACCAGCTTTTGAACTGATACCAGATCACAATGTGATATGAATTCAAAGAAAATGCACTGTATGCAGTGAAAGAAACTACACAGAATTCAGAAGCAATGTCTCCATCATAATTAGCATGTCAATTAATAACACTAGAATAACACTTAATATTTTTAAAACCATATCACTTAGTAACTTTCTGGAAGACAAATGCAATGTAAAACTGTACAACAAAATCTGTAGCCACAGAGCTTGTTGAAATACATCTACTGAAAATGCTACAGAGTTTATACAGAAAACATGTTTGGAAGACCTCTAATCTGGTTCATTAGTCTTCCAAAAGCTAAAGAACCAGTATATATGACAGGATCTGTAACTCCAGCAACTTTCTTCTTGTGGTAAGAGTAAAAAGATTACCTTTGAAACAGCTGAAAGCTGGGAGGCAATGAAAAAGCAGAATATCAGATTTTATTCTAATTCAACTAATTTAAAAGAAAAAAAAAAAAAGCACAGTTTTGCATTCATCAACCCCTGAAAACGTTAAGACCTTTATTTCACAGACCAATGAAATGGCCAGTAATAATTCATAAGCAAAGGTCATTGCCATTATTAGATGTGGGATATATCTTTTGGTAGGGACTGAACTAAACCAATTTATAGTAACTCAGAGGGATTATACTTTTTCCAAGTAGCCATATTTTGAGCTCCAGAATCTAAGACAAATTAATATTCCAGCTTCAACAGAGGCAAAGATATTTTGCTGGTGAAGAGGAATGGGAGTGGTACATCATTACAGTGATGGATTTTCTTAGCCCGCCTTTGCCTGTGACTGATTCTGTTGTTCCCCCAACGCCACCTAAGGACAAGGATAAAGCAACTTGTCGTCACAGAGCACTGCCACTGACTTTGGAAGAAGTGCAACTTCGAGCAAACACAGTAATGTGCTGGGTATGTGATCTAAGATGCCAGCCAGATGTGTTCAGTGGGCCATGGTGATGCACACAATTGAGTCAAAGCAAAATGAAAATAGAAGCATTTAATAGGAAACCAACTGGGAATCTCTCTTTCCTTCAAACTGTGGCTGTTGCTCTTTGATTACAATTGCCCAAGGCCCCACTCCATCTGGTCCATAGATTAGGATGTCACTGCCTCAGTGAAAAATGAATCATTGCTACAGATGTATTAGTAGTTTTCAGGAGCTCTTCTGAATAGAAATCATCTGGCTATAAGATGTAATGAGGATGGTATATAGCACCAGCAGGATTTTCAGATTCTGTCTGCAGAAGTGAAAATACCTGCAGATGCAAGCCCAGGAGTGGTTAGGAGTTACCAGCATACTGGACAACGGCTACCTCCCTTCCAAAGAAATGCTGCTTAGAGAGGCAAGCACATCCCATGAGCACATCTGCACCATGTATTTGGTCTCTCTCTTTCTCTCTCCATCCTGTATTATACTATTTTCTATGCAGAGTCCCTTAATATGTAGCAGCACCATAATAACAGCACCAGCTCAGGGGTGAGTGACCTTAGCCTGGGTCAGCAAGACTTTCTTAAGAGTAGGTACCTGTACCAGTAACAAAACTGGTGTCCTCAGTGAAGCTCTTGCTGAGACCTTCACAGAAAAGCAGAGCGTAGAGGAGCCAGTATTAGCACAAGAGCTGCTAGAGATTTTTCTGCGCAGGCGTTTGTGCTGCTGGGTGAATGGATCAGTCCCAGTCCCAGAACACCATCCTTGTTCCTTCATTTGAAGTAGACCCAGAGGAGACCTAACTGGTGCCAGAAATGGCGTAATATCTCTGGCCAGTTCTGACACCACAAGCTTTGAGAAATTTTTGTCAGTTGTCCTGCTACATTCAAAGCTTAGGGTCCAGCGCTGCTCACGCTAATGCCTCAGTGGCACTTGCATTTTCTGAATTGAAATAGGTCGGGAGTGAGCGCAGAGCCTTCTGAAATATGTCCTCGCTAAAGGAACAAGTTCCCAACAAGATTGCCACAGAGCAATTTAATGGGTTTCTGCTGCTGTTCAAAAGCTGTGAATATCTCTATTCATTCCCTTGGAAAAAAGGTTAATAAACTCTGAGAATCAGGGAATATTTCTGTGTAATAGTTCAGTTGTGGGAAGAGGGGGCAGGGCACGAAGGTGATGGGTTTTGCTGTAGAAATACGCCAGGCACTCTCCTGAATTTCATTCTAGGGAGGCTGAAGCTCATGTTGTGTTCTGCTTACAGAAGAGCCAAGGAACAGCATGGAGGGGAAGGAAGGGGAGACATTATTTTCATGCAGTGTTTCTCTGAGTTACCCAACCAAAAACCCTGCCAGTGTGATTCAGATCTTTCTCCAAGCCAGTGGAGCAGGCACTGACTGCAGACATGACTACCCCGGGGACTCACACCTCCAGGCAGAGCTGAAAATGAGGGCAAGAGAATTCATCATGAACTTTCTCTGCTCTCACAGGCAGGAACTTTCTCTGATTAGCTTCAGTGGCTGCAGCAGTTTCCTCTCTTATACAGGACAGTGGAATGAAGAGGGACTTGGAACACAGGGTGGAAGAAGAGCTTCAGGCCCTGGACACAAAACCTGGAGAACAGAAGCAGAGAAATGCTGACTAGGAAGTCCACCAGAGATTTCAGCTAGAACAGGAACCCCCTCCCAGGACAAGGAAAGAAAAAGCTCTCCCTGCAGCCCAGCGTATGCCCATGGCTTGTGGGGAGAAAAAAGCTGGAGGTGGATGCACTTGCAAGGCTGGATCTCCCATGCCAGAGCCTGATCTGGAGAGACACTCAGTTGGTCCTGCTCCTACCTGCCAAGGAAAAGGGCTCTTACCACCATAAATCATGCTTGGTGTTCAGGTGCTGTGGAATTAAATCAAAGCAAATTAGAACCTTCCTCTCTAGGCCAGAGGCATGGAGAGATTTAGAGTCCGGGGATTTTCTCATCAGCTGCACAAGAGCTTGAAGGTTGTGTGAAGATACCCTCCCCTGTCACCCTGGCCACAGTGATATTAATTGTGTGTAATAAGAGGGGAGGAGGGCAGACTACAACCAGAAACAACGTTGCCTCAATCTGGCAGGAGCAGGGGCTTACATCAGTGTGGCAAACATGCAGCTCCTAGAGAGAAATAAACTTGGTCTCTTTGCAATAAAAGCAGCTATTTGCATTTTACTTGTAAGGGAGCATCTGAAGACATACAATCACCATGATGGCAGGAGAGGTGGCTGACAGCACTGCTATTTGATACCTTAGCTGAGTCACAAATGCCAGAATAATCAGGAGGCAGAGGGGTCTCAAATCTCTGTCAGTGTAAGGACAACAGAATGACTACACTGGGCTGGGGATGTCCCTTTCTTTCATGCACACACAGGCACATACCCTTCATGTTGCCATCATGCAAAGCCTCCCCTCTGCTCTCATAAGTGCTGATACAGAACTTAATGGAGATACGGGTTGGGGTCATCCAGTTCAGACATACGAGGATTACCTATAGACCACATGGCTAGCATTGGCTTTCAGACCATGAATTTGAATAAAGCCCCACTGGTACTAAGTGGTGGCTGTGATCAAGACTTCTGTTCCTGATTTCAAAGGTCCCACTCAGAACTACATATCAACTGATGAAACCAGTGACTTCAGTAAAGCAACTACATATGTTCAATTCCATTCCCAGGGAAATGACCACGAGAACAAAACAGCAACTCAGACCAGTTAGCTGAGGTGAGGACTTGAGGACAGGTTGTGCTGGACAGAAAAGGAGATGAAATCATTCTCTCTCCTTGTCAGTTGTAGGGCATTGCCAAGTAGTAGAGAAAAATCTCTCTACAATTACACCCATATTCTTTGACTAAGAAGAGAACTGAGGTGGTTAAGCATGTGGTTTTCCTAAAGTTACAAACAAATAAATCCCTGAAGCATGGTCATGTATCTGAGGCTTCTTCTGCTGAAAGGCTTGTCACTAATGGTAGAGACAGGATGATAAAACAATTGCTCTTCAAAAATGTACATGAGTAACCAGGATGAGGCACTCACTTGTCTTCACAAACAACTTGTGTGATAATTTTAGGTGACACATACCCAGTCAAGTATTAGAGCTGCAGAGCAGCTTTTTGAATGATTCTTTTCTACATCAACCATCTAGCAATCATAAGAAAACAAGCCACATATTCTAGCCTTCTCTGAGTAGTTTTCTGAAGAAGGTAGCAGTCATTTTACTTGGCCTAAAAAATGACTACAGTACACAATCTGTAGGATGTTTGAGATCAACCCTTTATCCTTTAATTTTCCATTGCACATAGTCCAATACCTACATCCATTGATCTGACATGCAGAAAACCAGGAAAGCTAAAAGAGAAGTACCCGGTACATGCAGCAGCAGAGCAGGTGTGATCTACCTTGTGGGTGATCAGACGGCCACAGCCAAAAACCAGGACATACGTGTTTGCCAGGAGGGATTTTGGAATGGATGCTGCATCCTAAGTAAAGCCAAGTAATGAGACAAGTGCACAATCTGTCGTTGTCTGCAGTGTTTCTTTCTTCTAAGGGCAGTTCTCTTTGAAAAGCCTTGTCTTAAAATCGCCAGTCCAAATTCTCAGATAACATCACACAGTCCCAGAATGGTGGAGATGTGATGGGACCTTTGGAGTTCATCCAGTCCAGACATATTTCTCAGAGCAGGGTCACATCCGCCTGCTAGAGATATTGAAAAGCAACTAGTATTTGAGCTAAAATTTCCCATTTATACTAACTCTGTTGTGTTTTCATGGATATTAACTCAGGAAAATTTCCATTCAGCCATTTTAGAGATATTCAGGTCTTGCACAAATTTAAGCATTTTTTTCTGACTGCTCCAAGCATGTATTGGCATAATAAAGAGGCTTTATTTTAAAAATTCAAGCTTGTTTTGGAAGCATCATTAATAAACACAACTGTACTCAGTAGACTTGGTTGCAAAATAGGAAGTTACAGACGCTTATAAATTATTTGTGGCACCTCATGAGAATTATGAATTTGAAAAGTATTTATCAAGACACAATCTTTTCATAAGCTAAGAAAAACAGGATGAGAGTACTAATATCTCTTGCTATCATTGCTGTTAGCATTTAGCCACACCATCTGAATCCTCACAAAAAGTAGGACAACACCAAAAAAAAAAAAAAAAAAAAAGTAGGACATTTAATCACTCCACACCACCTGGAACATTCAGCAGCGCATCAATTGCATGTACTCAGCACATTGAGATGCACTGGACAGATGAATCCGGAATATTTAAGTTGGAAGTAATGGCTACTGGATGAGGATGTGCCTGAAATATTCATCTGGAGCTGATCATTTCATGTTTTTCTTAGAAAAACAAATCTCAAATCTTCTACTCTACAAAATGAAGGGAAAAGAAAACTCAAAACATAGTAGGGAAACTAATCCATAGGGTTTAATCTGCTTTCCTTATCACTAACAGCAGAGTGTCTTCTGGACCGTCTTCACATCAACTTGATTCTTTCAGAAACAGATTTTTGCATACCCAGAGTCCCAAGTTTGATTTCAAGCAACCTCCTTATGTTACTACTCACATCCTGTCTGGACATCATTAAGTAGAAGGATTTGAGGAAGCTTTTTACTCAAGAGCCATTTTATTGACTTTGACATTCTTGTATATGTTCAGAATTTGTTGAAAATGGTATTTTGCAAGAGGGAAAAAAACATTCTGAAAAAAAATGTCTGTCCAGCGTTATGTTCATTATCCTGACCTGCTGACCCCTACCAGACTGTGTCCCTGTCAAGAGAGGGACAGTGGTCTACAAAAGCAGCACTGCTTCCTCACACCACTTTTTTTAGCCAACGGTTCATTCTGAATGGCCCACCATCTCTCTTCCTTTCTCATAGGACAGGGACTCTTTGAATATCAGCCACTCATGCCTCCACTCAGCACTTTTGTGAAATCTGAGCCTGTTCACCATCTTTCAGGCATTGTGAGAAGCCATGGCTAGAGATAACGCTAGAAGGGGTCACCACCACTGCATTGTCACAGAGTTTTTCCCATTGTGGGGTCCGGTCCTGCTACTTGGTCTTGTCTCTGCCTTTCCACGGCAGGATGTTTGTGCTGTTTACAGCTGTATGGCATCCTTGTGAGGAACGTCTGTTTTCCATGAATGGTTGGAGACAATTCTCTTGGTGCACGTGGTCATCTCATTGGTGGGGCTTAAACAGCAAACCCAAGGTACTTCCTTGGCAACTTTTCTTTTAGATGAACCTTCAGAAATATTTTCTGGTTGTTTTCAAGGGGGAACACCTTGGATATTTCTATGATTATGAAAACCCACCTATTCACTTTTGTCCTCTACCTCGCAGAAAACCTCTTGCTCCCCTTGCTTCTTGTGGTGGCCAGGGCTTGCTGGCAAGAGCCCATGGCTGGGGGTCACCTCGTGGGCTGGGGCACGACCACGAGGGCCGGGACACGGGTGGGGCGTGAAAACACTTTTCCTTGGGGCTTTTCTTTTTTATTTTTTAAATTGAGATAGGGTGCCTGCACACATGGCATCAGGCCCGAGGCTCCCGTAACGTGGATGGGGATGGGATCTCAGCCCCGCGGTCGGTGCGCGGAGGGGGAAGGGTGACCAAAGACAGCAGAGCGGGGGCCGGGGCTCGCCCCCACGGAACCGGGGCCGGGGCTCGGCGGGCACCACTCGTCCTCCCCACGGGGCCGGGAGGGCGTCGCCGGGCGGAACGCCGGTGCCGGGAGAGCCGTTTCCAGCCGAGCCGGGCGGGGCGGCGGGAGCGGCGGCGCGTCGGTTCTCGCCGGCCCATCCCGAGTGGGGGCCGGTCTGCTCCGGTCTGCTGGGGTCGACATGGCCGGGGCGGTGAAGGTGCTGAGGACCCTGAGGAACCACTGGAAGAAAACCACGTTCGGCGTCTGCCTGCTGAGCTGGGGCGGGAACTGGCTCTATGGGAAGCACTGGTAACTGCCGGCGGGGGGCGGGCCGGGCCGGGCGGAGGGCGGGAGAGCGGGGCCGCCCCGGCCGTGTGTCCGCGGGCTCTCCTCAGCGACCGGCCCCGCACGGCGAGGCCATCGCTGCCGTGTTCGCCTCGGAGGCCCAGGCTGCCGGCC